>LR738709.1:180394872-180412369 GCA_902687465.1 Secale cereale | reverse complement strand
TCCGTACACATGTGGAGCTCCCCCAGCACAAAGAACGTACCAGATCCAGGTCGAGAACAAAATTTGAAAAAATTTCAAGCAAAAAAAAAAACGAGCAAAAAAACAAGCCAAAAATGAGCCATATCAAGATCCAGATCCAAATTCAAAATTCAAAAATAGCAATGGCGCACGGTGGGGGTTAGACGGTGTGCCACTACTATTTTCCCGCCTTCAAAACAAAAAAAATCAAAAAATTCAAAACAAAAGTTACCAGAGGTGCGCCACTGTTACCTGCAATACTAATGGCGCACCAGAGGTGCGCCATTAGTATTTGTTACTAGTGGCGTGGTAATAGTGGCGCACCTATAGTGCGCCATTAATGGAGAAAACAGGTGCGCCACTAACAACCTTTTTTATAGTAGTGTGGAGTCTTTGTACTGTTGCCACATATCTGCAGCTTGATCTTTGAGTTGGAAAGCGACAAACTTGACATAATCCTCATGTCTGACATTACTGCACTCGAAGTGCTTCATGATGTCTGTGATTCAATCTTCAGCATCTAGCGGATCAACAGAGTAGCTGAAAGACTTGGGTTGATTGGCAAGGAATTTGTTCAGAGTCGCAAAGTGAGGTTGATTGAACAGATTTCCTTGGCCTTGGTTCCCTTGATTGCCTTGATTCCCTCGATTTGCTTGGAAACTCTGTGTCATTTGCATGAGCATCTGACTGTTTGCATTGGTAGCTTGCATAATCGCTCTCCATGCCTCAGCTGGAGGAGGAGGGGAAGGTGGACGCTCTTCTTCACCCTCTGGGTTCTGGCTAGGAACTTTCTTAGGTGCCATCCTGAAGATGATGCCATTGTAGCAAATAATAGATATGCCGAATCAACAGCTAGATATTTGAAACATATAGTCTTCACAATGAACATCCGAACAAAATTGAACGAATGAATTCCATAGCTTAATGGTACATCAACTTGTCAAGAAGCCACTTGGGAGCAAAATGATAGATTAAAACAACAAGGTAACAGATGGAACAAATACATAATAGAGGTTTCATCCCACATGTTCGTGTTGATGCCCCAGGGCACGTGTTACAAAGGGCCTTGCATGATATGATGTTGAACCCCAACCTCATATCATGCACCCGTTGGAAGATTACCTAAGAGCTACTTGAATCCCACCTATTAATTCCCGAAGCTTTCCGGTTATCCAATCTGGTGTTGGGGATACATGGGAAGAACAGTATCTCACCCAACTAGCAATACCTACATCCAGCTGTATCCATCCGTTAACACATAACCAAGAACCTTCGGAAACCGTTTACCTCGGACCTTCGAAACGGATCCGCTATACTAGTTGTGGCAATACTCCCGAACTATCCCCCCAGTACTGGGTGACGTCGGGGTTATCTCACCACTAGACACGAATAGAAGAGTTTTCGATGTCGGCCGCCTCTAGTATTCTAGAACATCAACGATACACAATGGGATGAAAATACCTCAGAGCTCAACTCCCCAAGACTCAGCCTAAACAGACGGGAGGCACCAACACAAAATTCTCGTCGCGAAGATATCGAAATAATCCAAACAATACCCGCTTGATCCTAAATTTCTTTTTAGTGAAAATTGAGGATAGTGATGTTAAAACAACGTCAGGAATCGTCACCAGAGCGAAGAAGGGGATGAGGAGTAAAAAGAAATCCTACTCTTCGATATATATATATATATATATATATATATATATATATATATATATATATATATATATATATATATATATATATATATATATATATATATATATATATATATGTATATATATATATGACTCAAACATTTTGTGTGTGTGCCTAAACTTAAACATCAGCGGTTCGATCAATCAGGGGGCTCGTAGGTTCTAGAAGGCTCTGAATACCAACTTGTAATGCCCAGGATGCGACTATATCTCCTATGTGTTGAGGCACGAGTTAGAGACATAAGCGCATTCTCGAATGACCGCAAGCGTGGTATCTTTGCACAACTCATGTAAAGAACAAGGATGAAAGAGTAAAATAGTTGGCTTACACTCGCCATGTCACACAATTAATTTAACATTCTTACATTCATCCAAATAACACAGGGTTCGACTAAGGACGAAATCAAACAAGAAAAGATACCACAACCACAAGTCCTGATCGCCCCTAGTAGGAAGCACTACTGATCGTCGGGATACGTCACATACATACGACCACGCTCTTCATCGAACTCCCAGTGAAGTTCTTGACCTTCTCCTGTATCGTACTCAGTTGTACCTGCATCTGTGTTGTAATTTGTGAGTCACAAGGACTCAACAATCCCATTCCTGGGTATCAAAACTTACAAAGCCTTTAGGTGTGGAGAGGTAATAAAGTGTGTGCAGCAAGCACTAAGCAACTAGCTTACGAATTCAGAGCGAGATGAGAATATGTGCCAACGGTCGCCAAAGATGATCAAGAAGTGATCCTAGCTACTCATGTTCATGCATAACCCCACCGTGTTCAGTTTCCGAAACCCCTTCGAAAAGAGACCGTCACGGTTACTCACACAGGTAGTGTATTCCTAAGGATGTGGTGTCAAGTTATCTATAACCGGATATTAACAAATTCCCATCTACCAAATAACCGCGGGCACGGCTTTCGAAAGTTCATAACCCTGCAGTGGTGGCCCAACTTAGCCCATCACAAGCTCACGATCCGCGGAGTAACAACTCCGTGTTGGGAAGCCCCGCGTATTCTCGGAATCCCATGCTCAAGTTCTTTGAAGAAAGGAAAAACTAGCCCAAGGAGATCTCCTGGTGAGTCAGATCCGTGTCTAGAGCCACGCACTCTCCATCTACGGACTCATCTGTCTATGCAAAGTGGACGATAGCCGAAAATGTCGCGAGTTGCCCCGAGGTGGCACCGCCGACTGCTAGGTAGGTGGACCAACACTCTTGAGGAGCACTGGCCCAGGGGTGGATTAAGTACTCGGGTTAATTACTCCCTATGCAAGTTTTAGTTGTTAAGCAAATGGTAAAACCAAAGTTGGATCTCCTCGGGAAAGCTTTAATTTAAGCGAAGAAACAAGGGGGGTCCTATAACCCCAACCGTGTGAGGAACACAAAAATCAAGGAACATAACACCAGTTTATCGGGCCCTAAGGTGGCATGAGTGGAACAAAATACCAAGTAGAAGGCCAAGCCTTCCACCCATTACCAATATATATGTGCATTAATTTAATTAAGATATATTTGTGTTATCCCAACAACAAGTCCAAACATGGAGCAATCTTCAAAATTCACCTGCAACTAACAACGCTATAGGAGGGGCTGACCAAAAGCGTACTTAGCCAGTCAACGGTTTGCTAGGAAGGCGGTTAGAGTGTTTCATGGCAACATAGGAGGCTGAAAAACAAGAATAGGCATCGAGGCATAGCTATAGAGCGAGACAACTAGCAAGGCAAAGATAGAGGTGATATCGAGGAACGGTCATCTTGCCTGTTAAGTCCTCGGTGGGATGGTAAGACGGCTCCTCAAACTCAGTTTCGACAAGATCCTCGAACTCGGTATCGGCTCCTGGCTCTACCCAACACAAGAGCACAACAACGTTACAAGATCAATCACGGTGCCATGCACAAATAACATGATGCAAGACATGTCATGGGATGAACGTATGATGTCCGTATGCATGAGGATGCTCTCGAGCCTAAATGAGAAGATGATGTAAATGGCTTCATCTTTGGCAACCAAGCAAGCCATTGGGTAGAGGGGAAGATTTCGTTCGAAAACGATATAAGGATCATTGGAATCGGATGCACGGTTTGCAAATGGCAAGCAAGACAAGATGTAATGCAAAACTGCAGTTAACAGCAACATGGCATCTTTGGAGCAAGGTATAATTATCAACAAGTATGAACTAAGTGAACACCCAAAAACTTGCTCGAACACAATTAAACAAGCATGGCAAGATTAAACAAGTTAACATATTTCTCAGACTTAGTGAAATTAACTAGGCATGCAACCAGGAACGATATGTTGCTGCCTTTGGAGGCACACAACAACAAGCAAGACAACAATAACAATCATGAAATTCATATGAGCATGAAGAAGACATATTATTATTCCAATTCATCCAAAGAAACAATTTATTCCATGCAAGCTTTGCCAAATAGAATGTTCTGTTAACAGCCTGAAAGTTTTAATTTCAAGAATTTTGGGAGCAAGATTACAACAAGATACAGTGTACAACAACTTTCACCTCATTCCGAGAACGTTCTTCGCCCACTCACAAAAGGAGGCTCAGAGGCACCACGGGCACGTGTGTGAGTGTCGGAACTCGGAACGGACAACGGGGAGAGACGAACATGACTGGGTGCAAGTGACAACACGAATGCAATGCAATTCTTATGATGACATGACATGGTGATATGCACACACGCTCAACGCAAAAACACAAAATACCCAAAATGAAGGATGAGCCCAGAATTTAATTGATTAAGTCAACGACGAATATATTGCCATATAAGGAAGTTTTACATCTGGGGTGTTACAACGGTCATCATGCGTGAGACCCTGCTAGAAAGAAGAACGAGTCCATGAAGAAGACGAATGGGCGTAGATGAACCAAGCATAGTCGAACGAATCCTCACGATTGCAACGAAACAGGATCTAATGAGAATAAGCAAACAACATGGTAAACACACAACACGTAAACAAGACAAGATTCTCTACCAATTATGATGCATACAAGATGGCTACATAATGCTACTCATGGCAAATATGATGCACACAAGATCATCACAACCAAACAAGTTTAAATGAGGCGGAAACAACATGTAACAATTCCGGTAAGTCCTCATATGCCAATTTCGAAATTGGTTCATATCTGAACAAACCTTATGTTGGAGTTGTTAAAAAGCAAGTTAAGATGCACCATGATGATCTACATGATTTTCTAGTCAGGTTACATATAAAGTTCATTTAATTCGGAGCTACGGCCTAGAAGATATGAGCAAAACAAGTTAAGCATGGTATTGATGCAAAATGCATTCAAACATCAAGCACAATACTCAAAACATTGATGCAACATGACAACATGAATCTACACACAAAAACAAGCATGTTTTGTATAGGACACGCCCAAACGGAGCCACGGTTCAACACATACACATGAAACAAGTTTAAATGACAAGCTGTCCAAAACAGCAACTAGGCATATAGCAATCACCAAAACAACATGCTACAAGTACATGATAGGCACAAACATGATATGCACTCAAAGTACATATTACATGCTTCAAATATCATCAACGTTTAGATTCATAGGCATCAATATTAATTCAACAAGATCAATGCAACAAGCAACTTCATATCTCAGGTTATGACTTAGTGAAAAACATGGCATATACATTAGCAGAGTTAATATGATGACACGTTAGTGGCAAGAAATAATTAAGCTACAATGCAAGAACATGGCATAAAAAGGTATATATTGCTAGTACATATCATGGAGCCCAAATAACACAACATGTCATATACATGGGAGAAACAGGTTCAAGGCATTCATCAAAACAAGATGCAAACATGAATTAGCAGATTCTCAGACTTAGAGAAAATCTGGGGATGCAAAATTGTAACATTATGATGCTGACTTTGGAGGCAAATAATAGCAAGCATAGCAATTTTTATAATGATGAAAAGAGCAGGAACATATATTAGACATGTCAAACTTCGAATATAACCAAAAGCACAACTCAAAATATGTATAGGGTGATTACAATGAGCTTCGCCAAATGGAACATGTTGTTGACAGGCTGACAGATTTATCATGATGACAACTTGAGAGTAAGAAAGAGACATGCTACAACAACTTATAATTGCAAACAAGGGAATGGATTGAGATAACATAACATGGTCTTCAAAACATGCTCACTGGACATCTCCAAATATGCATAGATTTGACTGTAGCATCAAATAAACATGGCATCACAATATAACAATTTCAGACTTAGGAGCTTTTCAACAAGTGCAAGAAAAACATCAACATTATCTTAGCATGTTTGCAAGCTTGTATCACTAACATCATGGCAAGTCATGGCATGAAATAAATACTACAATCAAGAATACATGAAAATGAAGCAAAGTCATGTTGACACAATGCTCATATAGGACATGCATTAATTCATATGAAAAGATAAAAGAGCAAGTTATAACAGTTTTCAGCATTTAACAGCAACATGCATTTTTTCTACAGAGATTAACATGTAAAAATGCATCCAAACATGAATGCAAATGCAACCAACATTTAGAGCACGCTGAGATGAACATTTTCACATATCCTACACTCAATTTGGATCATTATTCATAAAGATACAAGCAGTCAAACATGCAGACATAATAATGCAGAACATGGACTTAGCCGTTTTTCAGGAAAAAAAGATAAATGACGCCCGAGGCGACAGATAGAATAGGCGGCTGGGCTGCTCAGCTTGGTCCAAAACTGGCCTGGGAAAGGTGATGAGGCCCATGGGGCGCGCGTGCAGGCGGGGCGATGTGCTGGGCTGGACCTGCCTTGCGGGGCCCAAGCGCAGGGCAAGCGAGGAGGCCGCTGGCTTTGTCGTCCTCCTGATCTGGACGAGGTCGGCGGTGCCAAGTCAACGGCGGGCAGCGGCAGACTCCGGCAAGGCGGGGAACACCGGGGAGGCCGGCAACGACGAGCGGGGGACGGCCTACCTCCGGATCCGGTAGGTGGTGCGCCAACGGGGCCGGCGGCGAACTTCATGGAGGCGGTGGTGCGGATCTACAGAGAGAGAGAGAGAGAGAGAGATTAGGCAGGGAGTGATATAGAAAACGGGAGGAGGAGAAGAACAAGGTGGCGGGGTGCTCATCTCCGGCGATGCCTGGCTCCGGTGGCTCATTGTCCAACGACGCGAAGGCGGCGGGAACGAGGTAGGAGGTAGGGCGACGAGACCAGGGCACGGGGAGGCGAGGCCCTGGCTCAGACGCACAGGCCGTGGCGTTGTAGGGCTTGCTCGAGCCTAGATCAGCCTCAGGCGGGCCGACGGTGGCGGGGGAGCAGGAGTGAACGCGGGATGGCCACATGGCGGCTCCTGAGTGGCTGTAGGAGTTGATGCAGCGGCATAGACCAGTCGGGCGGCGACAAGTGGGGACGCAGGGTTGGATCGGCACGGATTTCAAGGAGGGTGGTGGCGGCTGCAAGGTGGGAGAAAGCTAGGGGTTTGTGGATGGTAGGAAATGCCCAAAAATGGCAAGAGGAGGTGTTTATATAGGGTAGGGGCTAGGTTTAGGGGGCTTTGGGTGGGGGGGGGCTCAGACCCTCGGATCATGATCGTGCGGCTGTGGACAGACAAGGGACTAGGTGGGCAGAAGGAGTGGCCTTGGGCTGAGATGAGAGAAGAGAAAGAGAGGCCCGACGACTGTTTCCGTATACGAAAAACGTCCGACAAGTAAACCGGCAACGGCGCGGCTATATGTTTAATGGTTCGACCATAAACGGACTCAGAATGCGATGAAATTTGACAGGCGGTCTACCTACACTATAATAAGATAGCACGCAAATTTTCACCTCATTCCGAGAAAACTTTCCTGCCACTTATAAAATAATATTTCGGAGGTGCCGCGGGAGCATGCGAGTGTGTCTGGGCACAGAACGAACAAGGGAGAGGCCCGGCAACTACGAACGGATGCATGTTTTGAAAAGCATGCAGATGAAATACACATGATGACAAGGCAAAGTGCAACATGCACGCGAATGACATGGAAACACTAATGAATAAGAGAAAGACATCTAGCGCATCGGTCTCGGGGTGTCAAACTGGCGCATGCTCTACGGTCGTGCCCACAACGGGAGCGGCTGGAGAGTTGCAGTTCGCCCCCAGAACGAGCGACGCTACCATGACTGCACTTTTCGGTGAGGCGAGGATGTACAGACGTAATAATCTCTCTACACGTACCTCGCAGAGCGTGACCACTGGGATGTTGTTGATGTTATTCTATTCCGACGCCTACCGCTCCTACTTCTGCCGCGGGAGGTGCGTTAGCGACACCGCCTGCACCGACCATGTCCCCCGCAGCGTCCGTGTTCCCGTGCATTCCCGCATTCCCCGCGGCATCGGCGGCCGCGGGCAGCGAGGCCCTCGAAGTAGATGGATGAGCGGCGGCACCAGACTTTTTCTTGGGCGCCATGGTTGATGGAGCCGAAGACGGTGAATCTGGTGATGAAGATGATGCGCTACTGAAGCTCTCGGGTTTGCACAAGTGATGCCCCTACCTGGCGCGCCAAAGATGTCGCGGTAATACCACGGCCACCTATGGGACATGAGTCTCTTTTTGGTTCGGTGGGGGGGGTTGGCACGTTGCACAAAGAGCAGAAGCATGGCGCAACATGCTAGAGATCACACGGACAGTTTTTACCCAAGTTCGGACAGCCGCGAGGCGTAAAACCCTACTCCTGCTTTGGTGGATTGATGGTGGGATGGTGGAAATGAGCACGACGCTCTTTCCCGGCAAGGCTGACTCAGGTTGAGAGCGGTCGCGCGCATATGAGTGTGTGTGGGTCTGAATGGCCGAATCCTTTCTATGGTTGCCATGGGCCTTCTTTTATAGATTAAGGGTTCACCACAGTGATAAATCAGTCTTTTTAGGCTGATTAGATAGCAAATAGTGCTATCATACCTAACTCTGCAGGCTGATAGAGCGCATTAAATGCGCCGCTCAGTGTCACATCATAGCCCGCCTGGCAGGCCTTGCCGGGCTGTTTTGCCAGCTTCGCGCCTGTTTGCTTGACACGTCGCAGGACGGGTATCATTTGTAGGCTCTTTCCGTGGGAAGTGGCTGCCAAGTGGCAGGAGACTGCCACCGAGCGACTTAGGAGCTTGACACTGCACTGATTGACGACGGGCGTCATTGTGAGGTGTTGGTTTGCCTCCGCTAGTCCCCGGCATGCCTGTTGGGGCAATGTTGGAGGCTTGCTTCCAGGGCAATCCCACCCCGCCAGGCTCGCATGCCCGGCAAGGAGGACTATTCTTTTAGTGATATCTTGCCATGCCGGATGGTCTTGGTTGTCTTGATCTCTTTGACCAGCTCTCTGGTTTCTCAAAGGGTTGATCCCTTCGAGTCTTGATCTGATGATGGTGTAGTAAACTTGCCCTCGGGCCTGTGCACAGTCTAGGGTAATGGACCCAGGGTTCGTTGCACCAACAGCGGAGATTTGCAACTTGTTGTGAAGCAAGTCAATAAGGATTATCAGAGCCTATTGATGGAGGCATATGTGGAAGAAGTGAGAAAACTGGATGAACACTTTGACGGGTTACAGACAGGGCACATCCCCCAAGCGAAGAACAGCATTGTTGACCACTTGTCAAAGTGTGCTGTAGAAAATCCTCATGTCGAACGAAGTGCTTTTGTACTACATTTGAATCAACCATGAGCCAGTACATCAATGCGAGCCAGTATAAGGAGCAAGTTAAGTACCAGCAAATATTTTCCGATGGAGCACCCAGAAACTGCCACTAGGAATGCTGGCGGGAACAACGACATGAATGTTGTTGAGTTGCGGCCTCGCACAGAACCCGAGGTTCTTGCCGCTGAAGCCAGCACTGCCTCGCCCTACGAGATTCCCTCGGTCCTTGTCGTCAGGCCACAACCTCTCGCATGGGCGCGAGCCATAGTCCATTTCCTCAGGAGAACTTCCCGATGAGCAAGAAGAAGCTAAGAAAGTAGCCTCATAATCAAGTTTGTAACAGTTTGTGGACAACATTCTGCGCAGAAAGAGACCACATGGGGTGAAATTGAAGTGTATTTGCTGGGAAGATAGATTAAAGTTGTTGGAAGGGATAAAACGGAGGAATACTTGGTTCTCACATAGGATCAAGAGCTCTTACCAACAAGGCTTTCCGGCATGAGTTTTATTGGCCCACTGCCCACCAGGATGCAACTGAGCTAGTAACTAAATGTCAAGCATGCAAGTTCCATTCAAAGAGTATGCATCATCCAGCTAGAGCTCTTCAAACGATCCCAATCTGCTGGACCTTTTCGGTCTGGGGGCTTGATATCTCAGGCCCCTTCACCCATTTGACAGAGGGCTTTGAATTCTTGTAGGTTGCCATTGACACGTCCCCAAAGTGTCTTTGAGTAGACCTAGTGAGAAAGGTGACATCACAGTCAACCGTCAAGTTCTTCAAAGGACCAGTTTGCCATTTTGGGGTACCTAACAAAGTTATCACCGACAGTAGCACGCAGTTCAAACGCTGCACCTTCATGCAATATATCCAAAGCCTTGGAACTATGATCTATTTCTTCTCCGTTACCCGCCCTAGGAGCAATGGACAGGAGGAACGGATGAACGCTAAAGTGTTGCGTGGGCTTGATACAAGAACCTTTGACAGGCTGCACAGCTGTGGAAGATGTCTCATTGATAAGCTGTGGGTGGTTCTTTGGTCACTCAAGACGACACCAAATCGAGCCACTGTCCAGACAAAATTCTCCCTAGTCTATGGTGCACAGGAAGTGCTCGCCCCAGAACTCACAAATGGGTCGCCTCGAGGATCGCCTACGATGAGGTAGAGCAAGAGCAGTTGCGGCAAGATGATGCAATGCTCATTGAAGAAGATCGTCATCGGGCTGTTGTGCGTGCTGCACGCTACCATCAAGCTTTGCGCCTCTATCTTAGCCGCAGAGTGTATGCCCGAATTTTTTAGGAAGGTGATCTTGTTCTTCGATGTGTTCAGTCCGCCAAGGGATCAAACAATTTGACACCAAAGTGGTAAGGACCTTATCGGGTAGAAGGAGT
Organism: Secale cereale; assembly: GCA_902687465.1. Taxonomy (NCBI): domain Eukaryota; kingdom Viridiplantae; phylum Streptophyta; class Magnoliopsida; order Poales; family Poaceae; genus Secale; species Secale cereale. The sequence continues at coordinate 180,401,584 of LR738709.1, read as the reverse complement.
CACCAGACCCGGCTGTCGTGGGAGAGCACGATCACCTATGGGGCCATAACCACCTTTGTGGTTCAGCAAGGGGGAGAGCACATTGCATAAAGTGCGGAGGCCATGAGGCAGTGCAACAGCGATGACACTAGTGGTTATTACCCAGGTTCGGGCCGCCGTGAGTGGTAAAACCCTACTCCTATTTTTTGGTGGATTGGATGTGGGCAATGAAACAACACGAAGCGCTCAGCCCTGGCAAGGTGGCCTCGGGGAGAGCATCTACGCACGTACAAGTGTGCAAGGGTCGGAATCCCTCTCTAGGTTGCCTTGGACCTCCTTTTATAGCTCAAGGGGTAACCACAGTGGCAAAACAGTCTTTATCCAGTGATTAGATAGCTAACAGTGCTATCATACCTAACTCTGGTAGTTAGGACAAAGTGCATTAAATGCATTGCTAGGTGGTGTGCTGAGGGTGAAGCCCAGCAAGCCTACCGCGCCGCTTAACCTTCTTCTACTTATCTTCTTTACACGCCTTTGGACGGGTGTCAAATGGGTGTAATATGTCTTCCAACAGAATACCACGTGCTTAGTGGAGGCCACCTAACCATATGGAGGCTCGACACCGCACTGATAGGTGACTTACGTCGCAATGCGGTGGAGCGCTGGTGCCTTGTCGGGAACTTTTGTTCTTGACGGCCCCGATAAGCCTACCGGGGCGATTTTGGACTTGTCCTTAGGGTGATGTCGATCTGGCCAGGACCTCATGCCCGACAAGGGCGGCCTACCCAGGGTGTGCCCTACTATCTCTTATGCTGACTTGGCCTTCTTGATCCTCTCCTTGATCTCAAAGAGTGGTTTCTTTTACTTAGCCTTGAACTATACGTTAGTTCCAGAGATGTCATGCCAGCACACCTGTGTATGAGTCCGGGCAGCAAACGTGAATGTTTGTTGCATTCACAGGAGCCCCTGGGCCTGGCATCGTTGGGGTAGGCCCCAACAAATAGACATCAAGCACCTGAGCCATGCTGCTAGGGGATTTATGGAGTTGGTGGAGGAAGCGTAGGGTGCGGAAATGAGAGCCATGGTTGTCGCGGGTTTATCACAACAGATGCCCTTGTGAAAGGACTTAGGTGTGAGTTCATGGTAATTAGCTTGGAGGGGTTGAACATGATGAGAGACACGGGTTTACCTAGTTTCGGCTCCTCACCAACGAGGTAAAAAGCCTACTCCCACTTCTTGCTATATTGCTATGTTGTCAATTACAAGGGTGCGAATATGCTTGAACTAGCTATCGATCAATTCTTTCTCTGCCTAAGCTGCCGTCTAGTCTCGCCTTCAAATACACAGGCCGAGGCTTGGCAGATTACAGAAGTCCAGTTCAGTTTATATAATGTAACCGACTCTGGTTCTAAGCCACCTTGTCTTGCTAGGCAAGTTATCATCTGGTGGCTTACACCTTTCGGTCTTGAGCTTCCTCCAGGTCATGGGCTTCCAATGAGCCTGCTCGTAAGCCGCCCTTTGGTCCTCATCAGGCCTGCTTGGGCCTTCTCTATTGAATCGCCAATAGTATGACCCGGCCCCTCCTGGGCGGGTCATATTACGGGGTTATATCCCCAACATTAGGCCCCAGGTTGATTTGAACTTGTTCATATCAATCTTCATCCCTTGATTGACAATTCTCCTGTATCCTTTCGCCATTTGGTCCAGATAAAATTTGGTAACACGCCATGATGAAAGATGACATCACTTTTATTGATCTTGAAGACTTCTGAGAACATCATAATAGATCTTTGCATTGATCGACCATTCCGAGAATCAAGGCGCTTCTGTTATCAATATAATGATTTTGCCTCCTTGATTTTCACGCCTGTCATTTACTCTACACCTTTCCCCTTATATATAGGCAGTAGGGGTACTTTTCATCCTTTACCCCGTTCATCTTCGTCTTCCTCATACTGCCCGTCGCTCTCGAGCTCTGCCGCCATCGTCGACCCGTGCCATCTAGTCTAGCCTGGCCACTACATCAACCTGAACATACCAGAAAACAGCAACGCTCTTCCGCTATCCATCAAATTCATGTGGTACTTATTTCCTTCCCCTCCCCATCTGCATTAGGGTTTCCTTGTTCATTGTTCATCATCTGTTCATAGCTCATTCCTCATATCATCGAGTTGAATGCTTAGTCAAACACTCGACGTTATACTGAAATCATGCGGCCATAAATTTTAGTGTTCGCAACCGTCCCATAGATCCATCTTTCCTTCACCAGATTCATTTTTGATATACGAGCACTTATGTAGTTGCTTTCGGGTTAGAATAACCTTCCTTTTATCGAACTGCCGTAGATCCAAAAATAAAGCTGCAATCTGCGAAAGCTATTTAAACAATACTTAACTGAATTCCGTCCTTGTTCCTTCTCCTAGCACATTGATTAAATGACCCGCCAGCCTCTCGCCGGCTTAACACTTGCAAAAATTGACGCTGCTCATAAAAACGCTCCTTTGATCTGCCAGCCTCTGGCCGTCTTAGCACATGCAAAAATTGTCACGCTTGAACTTGTTGTATTTTCCCTGTTCATAGTTTCACATTCTCCAACTGATCATGACTAAAGCTCCAGCAACTAATGCTCCCATAATCGATAATTGGATTACTTCCAAAGTTACTGAAGAATCCCTCAATGACTTCGTAAACATGGGCATTTTAGCTGCCAAAGAGGTTATCCATTGGCGAGCTTCGGGTCTCGAAAGTACTCCGACGCCTCAAGATGATGAGGTCATAGTCTTCACAGATCACATGCTTCGCGGTTTCGCTCCCCCTGGGTCTAAATTCTTCCAAGATGTACTGCACTACTACAATCTTCACCCACAAGACATTGGCCCAGTTCTGTCTCAAATATATGCAATATTCAAGTATTATGTGAAGTGTATCTTAGTGAAGAACCTTTTATTGATTTATCCAGAGACTATTATTATATCAACCACCAGAGAGAGATGACTGACACGTCCATCCCCGAACTAGTAGGTGTTTCCACTCAGGGGTGGAGGGACATAATATTTCCACCTAGTGCTTTGCCAAGTCACTTGAAAGATTGGAAAGACATGGTGTTACTGCAAAGACTTGGTTTTACGGCAAAGACTTGATTTTACTTCAAAGACACCTCTTCAGATGGAGAGAATCCTCTGCCTAGTTTCCGTCCCAACTGGCTCATGACCAACACTCCGCTTCCAAATAAATTAACTACTGAGGAGCTGGTTCCTTTTGCTCCCGTCTTATCAAAGATCCGAGCTCTAGTGGCCAACGGGTTAATCAGAGTCGATCTGGTCCACTGCTGGGTGGCATGGAGGATTTTTCCTTAAGCCACCGTTCCGGCTTAATGTGTGAATACACCGGGGAGCCCAACGATCCACTATGCTATTCTCCTTTAGAATTTACTAAAGAGGTGATCAACAACATTGTCAAGTCGCTCCTTGGTGAACCATTCGAGAACTACTGCAAGATGGGCCTCGCCCCCTTCTTCATTCTTAACCCGGCTCTAGCTGTACGTATATAAAGAATTTGTCCTCTTATTAACCTTTTTTATATTAGATGCTTATTTTCATACATAAACTAGACAACTCCTCCTTTTGGAAGAAGAAACTGCCAACCTCAACTGCTCCTAAGAGGATTAAAACAACCGGCCGTGGCCCGGGTCGTCCCAAGAAGAACACTACTCAAGACTTGCCTGAATTAAACGAGTCAGAGGTAGAGCCTGAATCACTTGGTACTCTTTTTATGCAACTTATTGATGTCGATTTACTTCAGGGGGACGTAGATGCAAGTTGTGCCAATGTTGTCGAGGTAATCCCTGCCTCCTTCGACTCGGAACCTTTGCCAAGAGAGAAAGAATGGCGGGTCATCAGGAAAGTAAGGTTTTCTCAACCTCTTGCTTATATAGACCCAATTTTTTTTTGAAGAAACAACAACACGAATCCAGGAATAGCACCTGGAGTAGCGGTCAAGAAGAACTTGTAGCTGGCTTACCAAATACCCCGGCGGGTCGGAAATGTCCTCAAGAGGTGCCTCACCATCCTACTTTATTCTTTCCACAAGCCGACCTCATACGACAACCTTTTAATTCATCTAATTCGGCATATGAGGAATCATCTAACTGTTCTGGTGAGTCTACCGCTACACAGGTCCCCACTTTTGTGGTTAACCAATAGTAAGTATCGATATGTGCTGAGTAGATCTTCTTTCTGATTTATATTTACCAGCTCTGATTAATTCTCTTGCATGGCTAAAGCCAAGACGGGTAAAAAGCGAAAAGTGGACGGGTCTTCTGAGGCCGCGGTAGAAAATCAAGCTTCAAAGGCTGATGAAGTTCACATTGAAAATCCTTAAGATTCTGAAAAGCTGCAGGATGAGCCGCCTCTTGAAACTGCTCCGTCCGCAAGTACTCAAGATGACCCAGAAAATACTGCTGACCCACCAAGCACTGACCCGGCTTCTACTGTCAAGAATTTCACCGAGGGCCATGCTGATGATGTGATCATTACAGGATCAGCTTTTAAGCCTCCTGGAGCTTCCACAATTCTTGCGAAACATTCTCCCAAGGATATATAATTACCCAGCCCCCAAGTCTTATATGTATCTGAATTTTGAAGGCATAGCCTTCGAGAGCCGGCTTATCTGATGAAGGTGAGCCGGGTCTTCAGCAATATAGTTGTCCAATAAAATCTACCATAGCCCCCGAGGGCCGGCTTATCTGACATAGATAAACCGGATCTTCTGATACTAGAATATGAGGAAAGCTTTGTGACACATTAGTCCCCAAGGGTCGGCTTATCTTACAGAAGATGAGCCGGGTCTTTAGTAATATAATTTGAGAAAAACTCTGATGCATTAGTCCTCGAGGGACGACTTATATTTTAAAAAGATGATCCAGGTCTTTTTGTAGAATATTAGAGAAGAGCTTCCTGACACATTAGCCCCTAAGTGCCAAGTGTATTTCTTGCAATGTGCTTGGGACTTGTATCATTTCTATTTCTTGATTGCTAACTCAATTTAAAATACACATGTATTCTTTTATCTTTGATTGCAGGATGCATTGAATTTGAGAGATTGTCAAGTTGCTGAATCAAGGAAACTACCGAAGCACGACGAGGCTGAAACTCGGAAGGCTGATTCCAAGTTTAAATTTAGCTTGGATGAAAATGAAAAGCTAAAAACTAGATTGGCCAATGAAAAAGCCGCTTGGGCGGAAGAGAAGACCCAACTATTGCAAAGGGCAGATGCTGATGAGTCCTCTTTAAAAGACACCACTGCGGAATTGTCCGGCTTAAAACACCGTATTACTCAGATGACAGCCGCCATATTTGGTAAACTTTGCTTGACTCGTAATTGTTTGTCTCACACTATTTTAATCCGCTTGGCGATTAACACATAACCTTTATGAAAATTGGTTGTAGAAGGGCCAAACTTGGCCCAAACATGCTGATTAAACTGAAAGCCGTGTACTCTCTTGTAGAGCAACTGTACACTGGTACTCAATGGGCCTTTCACTGGTATGCGTCGGTGCTATACAAACGGTTTTTAAACCCTTTTCATGACAGCATTTGGAACCATCACCAAGTGAGTGTGGGCGATAGCGGGGGGTCCTTCCCACACGACCCAGAAACCGTTGGGGATATACCGTCCTGGCACACATGCTCAGCAAAATAAGGTCATGTGCGACCAGGGAGCGCTCAAATATGGTAATACGTATAGTAGAGCTAAAAAATACAATTATACAGGCGAAATTGTTTCCGGTCGCAAGTACATCCCACACAGTCAGTCCCAGCTAAATGCTTTTGTCCGTATGTACATCCCACACAGTTTTATGTATTACCTCGTGTGTGAAAGGTGTAACTATCACACACGCTCTATCTTGGTTAACTGTTTGCTTTTATCAACTACATCACACATACCAGTGAAAGGCCCATTGAGTACCAGTGTACAACACACATCAAGCTTTGCTAGTCTTGTTACCCATGGTTATGGGATTGTTGAGTCCTTGTGGCTCGCAGATTACAACACACATCATATGCAGGTACCGATGAGAACAATGCAGGAGATGGTTTAGAACATCACTAGGAGCTCGATGAAGAGAGTGGCCGTATGTATGTGACGTTTTTCGACGATCAGTAGTGGTTCCTACTAGGGCGATCAGGCCTTGTGTTTATGGTATCTTTCTCGCTTGGGTTTCTGTCCGTAGCTGGACGCTATGTTATTTGGATGAATGTATGTTATTGTATTCATTGCGTGATGTGGCGAGTGTAAACCAACTATCTTTTACAATTTTATCCCTGAGTTTTACATGAGATGTGCAAAGATACCATACTTGAGATCATTCTAGTATGCGCTTATGTCTTTAAGTCGTGCCTCCACACATGGGAGACATAGTCGCATACTGGGCATTACATCGAGCTCTACTGGAAGCGTAGCTAGGCTTAGTGTGCGACGCTCTGCAGTGGGGGATGGGGATGGGGATCTATGGGAAAAGGGGCATTTGACAGGTGTCATCTAAGAAACTCAGGGCGGCCTGGGTATGGAGATCGGTGGGTCAGCTACACGGGCAAACCGGCAAATGTTGACAATGGAGGCCTTGTGGCGGTGGCGGGGACCTAGCTAGGGCTTCCAGCGAGGGAGGGTGTGTGTGTGTGTGTGTGGGCGCATGCCCGAGGAGGTTTTGGTGTGTGTGTGTGTGTGTGTGTGT
>LR738709.1:180302770-180386744 GCA_902687465.1 Secale cereale | reverse complement strand
GTTGTCCAGAGAGGCATATTTCACCAAGATGGATCGTAAAATGGACCAAAAATAACGCACCTTGGTCGTACAACCTCTATCTTGTTGTTGGTCAAAGTGATGGACGTCCATACGACCCCGGAGATGGGCTAGCTCGCCAATAATCATGCAAGTGGCTAGTCCCCGAAGGCAACCACTTCATGCGTGTGGCCCAAACATATGTATGGAGAGGTGTGTTTTTGAGTAACAATGGAACAACTTTTATGTGGCTCCGTGATTTCGAACTAGAAAACCCCACATTAATTGAGGGTTTGGTTGATGTTGCATATGTAAGTTACACCACACTTGAAGCCAACGACGGGGATTCTTGCATGCATGCGTGCATAGTATATGCGCTCAAACTTAAGGTTTGAATCTCAACATGACCTATACTACGATAACACGAACCAAATCAAGAATCCTCCATGGTGACCTATCTTGTTGTTGGTCAAGGTGATCGTGGATGTCCACGCGGGCCCACGAATATATATGCTTGTCGCCAGTAACCACGCGAGGGAGTGTACCGTTCGAAGGCAACCACGACGTGCATATGTATGGACGTGATGCGTGCTTACATGTTTGAATACCATTTCACAACATTGATGTGGGGTGTGCGTAAAAAATCGTACACTAGCTCCACACATAGAGCGAGATCAGTTTATGACGTGTCGTTGTACTAGCCACTTCGACTCGATGGGAGGGATTCATGCATACACATGCATGTGTGTGTGCTCAAACCGTATCATGCATTCATGTCATCCTAGAGCATGACATATATATATATATATATATATATATATATATATATATATATATATATATATATATATATATATATATATATATATATACACACATAAACACTATTATGATCACGAGATCAGAATATTATTCTGATCACAACATATATTTCCTGAGATACGCACCTAAACTTTCCTCTGTAGGAACCCGACCTTCGGGCTATCTTCGCAACCGTGTCTCTTCGCGTGAATTATTCTTGTTAGTCGTGTTCTATATGATGTAAGTATAATCTGCAAACGTTTTTTAGCAACTAAATACTCGTTTTAAATAGAAATCTTGCTCATGGGCGAATTTTGCTCTCGGGTCGTGATGAACTCGAGTTTTTTGCAATTTTACTGCCTCAGTTGCATGCCTGAACTTCCCTCTGAACTTGGTCGAACTTCTGCCAACATCTCTCAAATGGGGCTTGTGATACCGTTGGAAAGCTATGGACACCGGTATCATGACCCAACTTAATTTTTTGTCAAAATGTAAGCGGTTTAAGAGCAGTTTCGAAAACCGCTTATTCTTCAAACAAAAAACGTGAATCGTATTTTCCATCTCATTTCTAAACCGTTTATCGGAATGCGGCATATAATATGTCGTTGGAAATCTGCTACAAAACCACTCCTTTCACTGTTGAAAGTTTTGTCTAATTCCCTACGGTTAAAACGTCATTTGGGAAAACGTAAAATTTCGCAAACCGAACAGCCGAGTTCGTATTTTCGCGGTAATTTCTAAACGGCTAATCCAATTAGGGCATATTATATGGCGTTGAAAAGCTTATGAAAATGCGCTGCTTTTTCATGTTGAAAGTTTTTTTCTAAATTGAACGGTTTAATATTAATCTGGAAAACGGTACAAGTCCTACCGAGTTCGTATTTTCAAGTTAATTTTTTAACCCTGCGTCCAAATGCAGCAAATGATATGCCGTTGGATAGCTTGAACACATGCGAAACTTTTTGGTATGTATTGTTTCTTCCAATTCATTACGGTTTTATGTCAGTTTTGAAAATGGCGAAAAACGTATTTCTGCGGTAATTTCTACAAAGTTTATCGGAATGAGGCAAATAATATACCGTTGAAAAGCTGCGGAAAATGCGAAACTTTTTCATGTTGTTGGTTTTCTCTGATTCCTAGCCGTTTTCAAGTAATTGCGAAAATGGCGAGATCATTTTTGTGCCTTTATCGCAAAACGGATTCTTCGAAAATGCACCGCGTGAAGAACGTGAACTTCTGTGGCAGTTCTGCTTGAACTTCACTCTATTTTTTGACGTGATGTTTTTCGCCCGTAACTCCCAAACCACTTACCGGAATTGAGCTAATGATATACCGATGGAAAGGTGTTGAAAACACGCAACTTTTTCGTGTTGATCATTTTTCCATATTCGCGATGGTTCAAAATAATTTTTTGAATGAGTAAAAATGTGTTTTTAACGGTATACATGAAAATGTTTAATCGTTCATCAAAATGTAGCACATAATGTACCATTGGAAAGCTTATGAATAGTAGCAAGTTTTTCTTGTCGACGGGTGTTACAAATTCGTTGTCGTTTGAGAGCAGTTTTAAAAACGGCAAAAACGTAGTTTTTTGCCTGTTTTTTACATGTAATTGAAGGTCGGACGTCTCGCACTAGTGATATTGAACTTCACCGGGAGGAGCTGATACGTCCAAAACGTATCTATAATTTCTGCTTGCTTCATGCCTCTTTTGGGAGATATTGCTATGATATTTATACACTTCCATACACTTTTGATCATATTTGTACTAACCTATTAACTCAGTGCACCCCAGTGCCAGTTTCTGTTTTCGGCTGTTTTTGTATTTTAGGTTTTCACGTTACGAGAACTGCCAGAAAAAATCCGGAAAAATTATATAAAAAATCAGCGTTCCGGAAGCTTCCATGCGGCCAAAGTAGGGCCAAAGGGGGCCAGGGGGCTCCAGGCGGCCTGCCCAGGCGCCCCCCCCTTGGCCGCGCCGGGGGGGCGCCTGGGCCCCCCGTAGCTCCCCTGGCGACCCCCTTTGGCATATATTTAAAGCGTCTCGAGGAAACCCTGATTCCGAACCCCTTTTCTCCAGACGCAATTCCGATCTCCGCCGCCATCGCCATCAAGCTTCGGGGGACCAGAATTCCTGTGCCGGCACCCTGTCGGGACGGGAAAGTGCCCCCGGATTCATCTCCATCGATGTTGCTTCCTCCCTCCATGATGCGGGAGTAGTTCCTCCTCGGGGCTGAGGTTCTTACCAGTAGCTATGTGGTCAATTCTCTCTCCCATGATGTGATCTTCGTTGTGATCATAGGCTATGTTAATCTAGGGTGATCCCATGATATTTCCCCTTCCTCTATGTATTGGATTGATGTACCCACTTGTCTTTATCTAGTATAATCCCCGAGATCAAGGTGACAGCGGTCTATTGGACATGGATTAGAAGAATAATTTCATGAGTGATTTCCTTTTTGTGTGTTGATTGAAGATTGAGAGTCTCTTGGTTCTTGTCTTTGACTATACTTTAGATATGTTGTGGTGATTGTGGGACTCTCTTTGGATGGCCGCGGTGACATTGGGAAATCCTTAGATTGAGAACTACGAACTTTGAGGTGTGCTTTTGTAGCCCTACATAATCCTCGTCCTCTCTTGACCACGAAGGAATGACCTCCGAGTGCGTCCCCTTTGCATGTTTTATGGGAAATATCATGTGATTCGATTATGTTAATGTTGTTGGGAGTTGCCACTAGTGAAAGTATGAAGCCTAGGCCTTGTTTCCACCATTGCAATACCATTTGTGCTCACGTTTACCACTTGTTTGCTTGCTGCAATTTTTATTACAGATTTATATTACTTTGCTTTGCCATCCATATCACTTGCCATTTAACATCTCTTCGCCGAACTAATGCACCTATACATCTAACAAGTGTATTAGGTGTGTTGGGGACACAAGAGACTTCTTGTATCTTAGTTGCAGGGTTGCTTGAGAGAGACCATCTTCAACCTCTACTTCCGTGAGTTCGATAAACCTTAGGTCATCCAATTGAGGGAAATTGCTGCTGTGCTACAAACCTCTGCGCTTGGAGGCCCAACATAGTCTACAAGAGTAGAAGCGTGTGTAGACATCAAGCTATTTCTGGCGCCGTTGCCGGGGAGGTGAGCGCTTGAAGGTATATCTTTAGATCTTGCAATTAAATCTTTTTGTTTCTTGTTTTTATTTCACTAGTTATGCTTATGGACAACCTTGCTATTGGATCGTTGCTTGCGGGAAGACGCCCCACGCCTGTGGTGGTTGCTCCTCCCCCTACTGAAATTGTGCCCTATAAAATACCAGATGGTATTATCGATTATGTTTTGGCTGATCGTTATGCAGGAGACAGACATCCCGGTGAACACTTGCTATATCTGTCACAACTATGTTCATTATTTAAGCTTGCAGGTGTATCAAGGGAGTTTATCATGAGGAAATTATTTGCCTTGTCACTGAAAGGAAAAGCATTGGAATGGTATAGGCTACTAAATGACTCTCACCTGCTGGAGTAGGAAGAGATCCAGTCTCTCTTTTACTCCAAGTTTTATCCTCTTCATGAAGTCCATGAGAATAGGAAATATGTTTATAATTTTTATCCTCATGACGGAGAGAGCATAGCTCAAGCTTGGGGGAGACTGAAAATGTTAATGCTAAAATGTCCTAACCATGGGCTCCCCAAAGATATGATTATTACTAATTTCTATGCGAGGCTTTCTCGACAGGATAAAGATTTGCTCGACACTTCCTCTATGGGTTCTTTCACAAACAAAAAGATTGATGCTAAATGGGAACTCCTTGAAAGAATTCAACGCAACACTGAAGATTGGGAGATCGACAAAGGTAAAGAGCCAGGTATAATTTATGAGTATGATTGCATTAAGTCCTTTGTTGAAACTACAAGTTTTAATAAGTTTAGTGCTAAGTTTGGGCTTGATTCTCAACTCCTTGTTGATTTCCTCAAATCTTTTGCTTCACATCATAATATGCCTAAGGAGGATTGGGTCAAGTATCATAAACCTTATAAAGAGACTTGCAAAGAAAATGAAATTGTTCATGATGATTGCAACATGCATGATCCAATTCCTAAAAATGAAGTTTTATATAAGCATGTTAATTTTTGTGGAGTGGATAGACCTTGTGAAAGGCCTATGATTGAAGAAGAGAAGTATTGTAAGCAACATAAGCATGAAAGAACAATCACTTGGGTCAGAGATTTAAATGAAATTGCTAGAGAATTGTGTGACCTTTATCCTTTTACTTGTGAACTTTGCCGTATGGAGGGTCACTTTAATTTTCAATGCATGAACTTTCAAAACATAACTGTTAACCGGTTGTGTGATAACATGATCACCTCTGATCTTTATGATGAGCTTATGTTATTTTTGATGTGTGAAGAGTTATCAGAAAAGACTTCTTGGCTGGATGATAATGCCATAGGAATAAAAACACTTTGCAAAATTGCCATCTCTATTGTGTTGTTAATTGCCATGAAAATGATTACATAGGTAAGATTATAAAGGAGGGAACTTTACCAAAGTATAAAAATGTCTCTTATATTTCTGCTAATAAAAAGGAGAGTTTCTCCCAAGTTTCCCCTATTGTTTCTAATGATAAACCAGGATATGTGGAGAAGCTTCATCTCCAACCACTCCCTCCTAAGGTTAAGAAGAAGAAAAAGAAGAGGAGGAGGAAGAGGAGCAAGAAAGAAGAAGAATGGGTATCAACCTGGCCTAAGCATATTCCTCCCATCAACTTTTATCCTAACGATTGTAAGTTTAAAGAAGAAGGTGAAGTTTATTGCCTTAATTATCATCTTGATGATACGTCCGTAGGTACTATTGAAGATGATTTTGATTATGATATGCATGTTACTTATTGTGATTGGGAAAATGATGATAATGCTACTTATGATCTTGAAAATCTTTTTGGTACCAACTCTGAAAGTGGTGATATGGGAAGCTCTAAGCTTGGGGATGATAGGATTGCAAATCCTTTACCCACAAGTGATGTGATAATTGATAATTCTCTTGCTAGTAAGAATAAAGACAACATGTTTACAAATATAGTTGCTAGCAATGATAATGCTCTTCTCTACCATGATGATGTTATAACTCCAATCTATAGTGATTATAAAGGTACCTATGACATAAGGAGAAATTATCCTTATGAAACTTGTCATAATCATGGAGGGAATTACTCCCTTGTTGAACACCACCCTCCTAATATACAATTAATCTATAGTGTTCAAGTTGTTTATGATAGTCCTACTCCCACTATTACCAATGAGAAGGATTATGCTTATGTGGAGAGTGAGAGTACCTTTTTGCATGTGGATCATGGTAACAATGCTTTATGTGATGCTTATATTGTTGAGTTCATCCATGATGCCACTGAAATTTATAATGACAGAGGGAGACTTGGTTCTAAATATCTTAATAATAAGAAGTTTCCTCTCTTTATGGTGAATATTTTGAAGTTATGCTTGTTTTGCCTTCCTATGCTAGTTGCTTTGTGTTTCAATGAATTATTCTATTGCAATATTCCTATGCATAGGAAGCATGTTAGGCTTAAATGTGTTTGGTATTTGCTTCTTGATGCTCTCTTTTGTTCTTCACCTCTTATTCCTATGAGAGCATCATTAAAGTCTTAAGCCTATCTTTATGGCTATAAAGAAAGAGCTCTAGGGAGACAACCCTTGTTATGTTTACTTTCAGTTTTAGTGGTCTTGATGTTTGTTACTACTGTAGCAACATCATTGTATCTTTATTTTTCAGCTTTGTGCCAAGTTTAGCCTCTGATTGCAAGAAAGTTCAAAAGTTGTGACGTGCTGTCCAGGAAACAGATTCTGTCCTTGGATAGAAAAATTCGTATAAAATCACCAGATCATCTTTTTGGTCTGAATTGTTTCGACAGCGTGCTCTATATAATTGTCTTTCGTGCGTATGTTCTGAGTTTTTTATTAGAGTTGCAGAAGTGCCCCGAACAAATCAATTACTACCTGATGTTCTGTTTTTCACAGATTTTGTCCTGTTTTGCTTTTCCTTCATTTTTGCAAACCAAGAGCTTGCTTTTTCTTTGCAAAAACCTTTTGGCAATCTTGAGAAACAGTAGACCTTCAAGAATATCTTTATTTCCAGCAAGGTATAATTATTTTATTATGGGTACTAACCTCGCTAATCAGATTATGATGAGTTATGTATGAAGGGAGTTTTCAAGTGTGCGAGGGAAGATGATAAAAAGATTCAGGAGTGTCAAGCGCTCAAGCTTGGGGATGCCCCCATGCACCCCCAAGAAATATTCAAGAAGACTCAAGCATCTAAGCTTGGGGATGCCCCCGTGCATCCCCTTCTCCATCAACATTATCAGTTCGTCCTTCGTTCCACTATATTTGTATCACTTCATGTGTTATGTGCTATGCTTGGAGCGTCTTGCTTTTAGTTTTCCTTTTTAGTTTACTTTAGCTTTTCATAACGAGTCGGAACTCAGCTTTCTTTATGTGGGAGAGAAACACGCTCCACTTCTACCTAGAACATAACATAGAATTTTCATGTCTATCTTTGCTGTGTGTGTTCTTTGTCTTTCAATAGCTACTATCATGTTCAACTCTTAGTATTCATGCTTATCTTTTTAAAGAGCTTTTGTTTAGTTGGTTGATTGAACTCCCTTTAGTTATCATGCTTATCTTGTTACGAGAGTTTGCTTCCGTTGCATTGGTTGATATGTCTATGATAAAGATGCTACGTGCATAATGGCGCTTAGTAGTTCATGTTTTTTTATGGTTAGTCTCAAATAGCTGAGGGGTTTCCAATGTGTTATTGGAGTACCAACATGATTTGTTTGCCTATGATGTGGTATGGTTTAGTAATATCTTCCTTCAAGAATTTATTTTGATTGACTTGGCGTATGCTCACGCATATTTAAGACTGTAAAGAAAGTCTGTCAAGCCTTGATGATCTTTTGTTTCTGAGTAGCGATATAACTACCATGCCTGATTCAATGTTGCTTTGTTGCTCTGCCTGATTATGACCGTCATTGCTCTCTTAGTTGGTCGCTCCCAGTCTTTTGCTAACCTTCGCCTGTACTAAGCGGACTGACTGCTTGTGCATCCACATTCCTTTAAACCAGTTATGCCATATGAGTCCACCATACCTTCCTACATGGTATTTACCTACCATTCCTAACAGAGACTTGCATGTGTCATCTCGAAATTATTCAAAGAAAATGCATTCCTATTTTGTGCCTCTGTTTTAAGTTCATGAGGAAGTAGTAGTTAATTCATGATCTTTTTAAGTTGGACAAGCTTCACCCCGGGATTGCATGTATAATGTGCAAACCCATAATACGAGAAGGAACTGGCATTGAGTGCGCCCGGCTCAAAAAGATAATATAACAAACAAACCCTCCTTCACGCTTTGTTCATGAGAAATCAGAAAACTTTGGCAGTGATAAACAAAGGAGATTAAGAGGATGTGATCGTCCTCATTCGGGAGCCGTTCCTCGAAACATGTCCATCTCAAGAAGTGATTGAGTTATCTGCTAACATTCGTTGACGGAACATGCATAATCAAAATAATAATTATTATTACCTCTGTTTTTAAAACCAAGAGCTCTGGTACATGTTTTGTCTTTGTTTCCAACTCCGGGTTTTCAACCTTGCCAACAAAAGCCACGGTTCGAGAGTCTCCACCTTCTTTTGAAAGCACCAACTACTGAGAGCATGATTGTCATTCTGAGTGTAATGTGCATTGTCCCAAAGTAGCATTGTCTTTTGCATGATTGTGATATCGTTTATTTTGAAATCATTGTATCTAGTCATCACTTAAACATTGGAGGTGCCCCTGCATTTATGTTTTGCTTCACTAAAGGGGGCAAGCTAGATATCACTTTATCATATTTGCACATCATGTTCATTACAAATCTATTTGATGTTTCAATATCATATTGTAAAACTTTCAGTTCTTTGTGATTTTCTCATGAGGCAACTTAATTACTATAGATTCATTGTCTCAGTAAGCTTTTGTCATATGACTATGAAAAAGTCCTATATGGTTAATAGCATGTCACCACAGAAATTATGCTTGTTATCATTTACCTACTCGAGGACGAGCAGGAATTAAGCTTGGGGATGTTGATACGTCCAAAATGTATCTATAATTTCTGCTTGCTCCATGCCTCTTTTGGGTGATATTGCTATGATATTTATACACTTCCATACAGTTTTGATCATATTTGGACTAACCTATTAACTCAGTGCACCCCAGTGCCAGTTTCTGTTTTCGGTTGTTTTTGTATTTCAGGTTTTCACGTTACGAGAACTGCCAGAAAAAATCCGGAAAAAATATATAAAAAATCAGCGTTCCGGAAGCTTTCATGCAGCCAAAGTAGGGCCAGAGGGGGGCCAGAGGGGCTCCAGGCGGCCTGCCCAGGCGCCCCCCCTTGGCCGCACCGGGGGGGCGCCTGGGCCCCCCGTAGCTCCCCTGGCGACCCCCTTTGGCATATATTTAAAGCGTCTCAAGGAAACCCTGATTCCGAACCCCTTTTCTCCAGACGCAATTCCGATCTCCGCCGCCATCGCCATCAAGCTTCGGGGGACCAGAATTCCTGTGCCGGCACCCTGTCGGGACGGGGAAGTGCCCCCGGATTCATCTCCATCGACGTTGCTTCCTCCCTCCATGATGCGGGAGTAGTTCCTCCTCGGGGCTGAGGTTCTTACCAGTAGCTATGTGGTCAAGTCTCTCTCCCATGATGTGATCTTCGTTGTGATCATAGGCTATGTTAATCTAGGGTGATCCCATGATATTTCCCCTTCCTCTATGTATTGGATTGATGTACCCACTTGTCTTTATTTAGTATAATCCCCGAGATCAAGGTGACAGCGGTCTATTGGACATGGATTAGAAGAATAATTTCATGAGTGATTTCCTTTTTGTGTGTTGATTGAAGATTGAGAGTCTCTTGGTGCTTGTCTTTGACTATCCTTTAGATATGTTGTGGTGATTGTGGGACTCTCTTTGGATGGCCGCGGTGTCATTGGGAAATCCTTAGATTGAGAACTACGAACTTTGAGGTGTGCTTTTGTAGCCCTACATAATTCTCGTCCTCTCTTGACCACGAAGGAATGACCTCCGAGTGCGTCCCCTTTGCATGTTTTATGGGAAATATCATGTGATTCGATTATGTTAATGTTGTTGGGAGTTGCCACTAGTGAAAGTATGAAGCCTAGGCCTTGTTTCCACCATTGCA
Source organism: Secale cereale (assembly GCA_902687465.1). Classification (NCBI taxonomy): domain Eukaryota; kingdom Viridiplantae; phylum Streptophyta; class Magnoliopsida; order Poales; family Poaceae; genus Secale; species Secale cereale. The sequence continues at coordinate 180,376,684 of LR738709.1, read as the reverse complement.
ATACCATTTGTGCTCACGTTTACCACTTGTTTGCTTGCTGCACTTTTTATTACAGATTTATATTACTTTGCTTTGCCATCCATATCACTTGCCATTTAACATCTCTTCACCGAACTAGTGCACCTATACATCTAACAAGTGTATTAGGTGTGTTGGGGACACAAGAGACTTCTTGTATCTTAGTTGCAGGGTTGCTTGAGAGAGACCATCTTCAACCTCTACTTCCCTGAGTTCGATAAACCTTAGGTCATCCACTTGAGGGAAATTGCTGCTGTCCTACAAACCTCTGCGCTGGGAGGCCCAACATAGTCTACAAGAGTAGAAGCGTGTGTAGACATCAGGAGCATGTGAACTTCTTCCAACAAACCTTGTAAGCTCTTTGTTTTCCATTCATATATTCTTACGTGAAACACATTCCGTGTAGTAGTTGAACTTCTCGCTGTTTTCATCTTGAACTTCTGTCACGTATTTTTGATCAACCTCTCTCACAAGAATTTTGAATTTTTCTCGGACCGAGTACTTGAACTTCTAGCAACAAAACTTTTAGCCTTTGCTTTTTCATTCTTTTTTTCATACAAAATGCACACCATGTAGTGTGTGAACTTCTGTTATGTGACATTCTCCCTACCTCTATGGTGACCTTCTCCCTGCACCTTATACATGTGACCTTCTCCTTACCTCTATGGTGACCTTCTCCCTAGTTCGCATTAGTAACGGAAAATATTTGAGTTTTTTATAGACATCAAACCTATCTAACTTTTTTATTTGAACATCTTTGTGTATTTTTTGGAAATATGAAAATTGGAGTTTCTTAGAAACATCGAACTTCTTCGTTATTTTCAATTGACCTTATTGGTTTTATTCTTTAGTAATCTGAAAAATCCGAGTTTTTAAATAAATATCAAACTGCTATGCTTTTCCAATTGAACTTCTTCGTTATTTTGAATTGAACTTACAGATTTTTTCCTTAGTAACCGGAAGAATCCGAGTTTTCAAATATAATATCAAACTGCTCCATTTTTTAAGTTAGACCTTTTTCGTTTTATTTCTTTTAGTAATGGAAAAAATTCTAGCTTTGTAATAAACATCGAATCGCTCATCTATTTTAATTTGAACTTCTGGTTTTCTTCATAAATTAGAAAGATGCATAGACATCCATGGCAAAATTGTTTGAACTTTTTTGTTTGTCATTTTCTTTGACCTCTCGATTTATTAGTTTTGAACTTCCAGAGTTAACAAGTCCATTTATACATGAACTTCTCGACGATATGTCCCTGACCGGCTCAAGTTTTATGCATTCTTATATATACAAAAAAAAAGAGGGAAATAGAAAAAATGTTGCATTCTTGGACACCACTAACACTTTTTGAGAGCATAGTATTCCACTGTAATTTTTTGCATAATTTTGCCACAAAAATGGCATTTTTTGTTGTTGTTAACATCAAGTAGCATTACTTGATTTTGCCACAAATTTTTTGCCACTAACACTTTGTTGTTGTTAACATCAGGTAGAAAAAATGCTGTAGGTATTCTTGTTGAACTTCTACTGAATGATGGCAAAACATGATTTCTTGTGTGCTCACATGTAAAAACGCAACACACGAAGCATCAACCATGTCGAGAACATATATATTTGAGAAACAACTCCACCCAGTTTTGCGCCGGCTTTCAATCACAAAACAAACAGCAGACCACGTACATTTTACAACCAGAACAATCAACATTTCAAGAGCCAAGGAACACTACATGCCCGCATCGCCATGCTACATCCAAGCATCCACTACAGCATGCTTCAGTTGGACATGTTTTCAATCACTTAACACTAATTCTTCATCACAAACATAACATTGACGTCAGATATGAAGGATGCTGCTCAATATGCAGGTTGTCTTTCGATATATTGAGATATGAAAGATGCTGCTCAATCTGCAGGTTGTCTTTTAGAAAGCAAGTTCAGACCAAAATTGAAAAATTCTCATAATAGTCAGCACCCAATCTAGTAGTACTAGGTACTCTACTAATCATCAACGCTACTATAGATATTGTTTTCTCAAGTTCTAGTAACCACGCAATCATCAGAAAAATCAGACCTTGTTCTCTCGGCTCATCTTGATTCAGTACCCACCGATCAGGGCGGCGGGTACCAATGCGAGGGAGGCTGCAGCGCCGACGAAGCTCACCTCCATCGGAGCAGGGCGGCATGCCGTGCCCGAGCGGGAGTACGCATGGAAGTGTAGATGCGGAGCTAGCGGTGCCGCCGGCAAAGCTCTCCTTCATCGGCGTAGGCTGCCGCACACAAGGAGCCAGGGCGCAAGGGGTGGCGACGAGCGAAAAGATTTCAAGGGTGCTCGTCGGAGGTAGAGAAGGAGAGGAGGGAGGCAAAGGGAAGGAGGAGGCTCACCAGAGCGAAGGCCTGCGGGGTTGACAGCATCCACGTCGGTAGCAAGCAGTGGAGTGCGTGGGCAGGCGGCCGAGGACTGCACACCACGTCGATGGAGTCCAGGGCGGCGCCGCGGGCAGAGGTGGTTTGCCAGCAGCAATTCCGGAAGGTTGCAGCACCACGGGCCTATTCAGGAGGGGACACGGTGTGTGGCACCGTGATGGTCACGACTGAGCATTGTTGGTTGCTGTCGCGCGATGCTGGGAGTGACGTGGGGAGCTCCTTCAACGAGACTAGAGCCGCTGGACCCTTGCCACTAGAATTCGACATGGAGGCCGACGACGGCTGTCCGGCGTGACCCTAAGTTAGTTTCGGGAGCAGGGGAGTGCCTGACGGCGGAGCTCTACGAGCCGGCGGCATCGAGCGAGAACGACGGGGTGGGACGGCGGCATCGAGCGGGGATCCGGGGCGGTGGGAAGTCGAGCCGGATCTGGGAGGAGGCGGCGGCTCCGGCGCCCGGCGAGCGCGCGGGAGGAGGCGGCGGCTCCGGCCGCCGGCGAGCGCGCGGGAGGAGGCGGCGGCTGGCGAGCACGCGGGAGGAGGCGGCGGCTCCGGCGGCCGGCGAGCGTGCGGGAGGAGGCTTCGGGTGGGGGCGAGTTGAGAACGTGCACGCTACAGAAAGTTTGTCGTGTGGGGATGAAACCGGTCGGAGGGGTCTAATGGGACTGAGATCCGGTGCCCCCGTCAAGGCAGGGCACGCTGTGCCCTGAGGCATCGTATCCGCCGTCCACTTCCCATCCGACGGCTGCGACGGGTCAAACCCATATTTGGACTTGGTCGTCTTCTGCTTCCTCTGTTTCTCACGCGATTGACGACGCGGGGCGAGCTGCCAGTCCTGTCTCGACGACGCGAGGCGAGCTGCCGCCTGCCGGCCCGTCGCCCAGCCTCGCTGCTCCGTCGTTGAGCTGCCGGCCCCTCGCCGTCGCCGAGCATGCTCCCGTCGCCGACCTCTCTGCTGCTGCTCCCGTCGCCCGCGGGTAAGGGAGACGAGCTGCTCCGGCTGCTCGACGGCGGCCCACCTGTGGCTCCTCAACGGCCGCCCACCTCTGGCTGCTCCGTTCGCCTGACCTCTGGCGGTTGCCTCCTACGCACGTTCCGGCGGCGTCCGGCCGCCCGCTCGGACTGCCACGGGCGCGCAGAACCGAAGCAGCGAGGACATGTCTGTACTGCACACAGACCTCAAATTCAGTTAGCAGTTAACATTGGACAACTTCAGAATACGAAATTCAGCAAACTGAAAATAGAGACAAAATAAATGAAGTGTTTAATCTGCAATTTAGTACCGAAAATAAATTGAAGAAGAGTTGAACTGAGGCATTCATTATACAATCAATTAGAAAATGAAATTCACAATGAAATCACAATGAACTTTGAGGATTAGTAACTCAAATTTGGCAACAACAATCTGTTCTTACATAATCCCTGAAGTACATAAATAAGGCCTCATCATTTTTCTTAGGCCACAAAAGACTATAGTCAGCCCCCAAAATCCAAAATACTATAGTCATATTTGTCCAAAATACTAGTCAAAATGTCCAAAATACTATCTAACGAGATTGTACATATTAGAAAATGTCTTCGTCATAAACACCACCAGGGGGAGCCATCAACAGTTGTGTGTAACTGATGACCTTGTTGCTCTCTTGAACCTCCACATTTGCTTGAGGCTGTACACCATCATCCTTCTCCACTCTTACTTGAGGTTGTGCACCATCATTTTTCTTTTGTTGCTGCCATGAAAATTCATGTATTTAGTCTAGGAATGAGTGGTAACAATATATCATGTATAGATGGGAACATACCTTTGCTGCTTTTTTTTTAGTTAGTTTGCGCCCCTTGAGTAACTTATCGAGCCAACCTTTCTTTCTCCTGAAATTTTTTGATTGAACCTCTTTTTTCTTGAACTTTGCGGCAAGAAACTCACTAGTTAGTTGCACATTTGGGTCAACATTTTCTTTGTCATCACATGGCTTGTTCGTAGCATTCATGATTGCATTGAGTTTCTCATCTAGTTGTGGGCTAACACAATCAAGTGCATTTTCTAAAATCAAACGACACTCTGGAGAGTTGGCTACTTTAGCTGCCATAGTGTGAAACTGGTGAGACACACCCCTGTACCAAAATTGGGCTTCAAACTTTGGATTCTCTACCACATTCCTTCCATGTCTATCTTGTATGCTTCCATTGCGTGCTTCTCTAGTCCATCTCTTTAAGACATAATGTGTTGGTAATGTCTTTATATTCATCAAGTCAAGAACTTTGAGACCATGTCCACACAATATTCCCGTCCTATTGAACATTCCACAACTACATGAAGCTATTTTGGTCAAAGGATCACCAATCACTATGCGCTCCTCCTCAAATTCTAAATCACCATGCAAACTCCCAATGGCAACCCCAAATTTGTTATTTCCATCCAACACTCTAGCGCATGCAGCCGTGGATCTCTCATATTCACTTTGAAAAGATTCAAAGATAATTGGAGTGTATTCTTTGCTTGCTACCACCAACATAGGTGTGTGCATCATGATTCTTGGCAACTTCTTCCTTTGTTCAAATTTAGATTGCAATTCATTTGTTCTTTTTACCTCCACTGTCCTCTCAAAATGCTTCAAGAACCGAACAATATGAAAATCTGATTTCAAATGGTTTTTCAATGAATTGTTGAAGCTCTCACTAAGTTGTGTACTTCTCACTCCCAAACTGAACACATCTCTCATATAACATTCAGCCCATTTTTCTTTCAACTTGTAGATACTATCTAATCAAGTTTGCTTGTGCACTTTACTCCTCATATTGTCAAATGCCTCTTCAAACTCTACTTTGTCCTCAAAGCCATACATGCATTCACCAAAATCTGTGATAACATGAGACTCTTCCTCTTCATTTTCACCGCTGCCTTCACCCTCCTCTTCATCTTTTTCTTCACCCTTCAATGGACATAAATGTTTAACAGCATTTTGCATTATATGAAAGGTGCACAATCCATGGTAAGATTCCGTGAAGACTTCCTTTATAGCTTTTCCCATTGCCGCATCTTGATCCGTATAAATAGTTCTAGGTTGCCTCCCATTATGTGTAGCCAGAAAAGTCTCAAAAAGCCATTTAAATGAGTCAGATGTTTCATCAAATAGCAAGGCTGCACCAAAAATGGTTGTTTCTCTAAACTGATTGAGTCCAAGAAAAACACCAAATGGCCTATATTCTTTGTTTGTGCCAAATGTTGTATCAAATGTGACAACATCACCAAAGTGTGCATAATCAAGAACCATTTTAGCATCAGCCCAGAATATGTTGGCTATATCTTCCTCACAATCCAGCTGCAAAGAATATTGGAAAGATGGGTTCTCAATCATTTTGTCATGAAAATGCTTCAACATACTACCAGCTTGACCGAAAGCCAACTCTCTTTGCCTCTTGGTTCGCAAATGATTCTTTTGATCACGACAAGTGTAGCCGAGATTAAATGGGCCATTAACTCGACGACAGGCAAGCTCATGTGCAGCTTTGGGCATGATTCCAGAATCCTCGGCAGCTTCTATTTCAAAAGCTTGTACTTCAGAAATCTTCCTTTGTGATGCCATCAAGTGACATGTTTGTGGCAATTGAAGGTAATGATTATGTTCCAACACAACATCTGTGACTTCGTAATTCATTGCCACTCGATCGAGTGATATAATCATGCGAGTTTTGCAATCTGTTCTTGTTTCAGCTCTAACACGCTTTGGCTCATGATCGATTGTTATCCCTTTCTTTCTTCTACCCTCATTGGAACAAACAAATCTGTATGAAGTCACTTGACCATCCATCTTGCTTACATGTTGGTTTCTCTTCCTCACATCAAACCCAACACGGCCTCCATATGCAACCCAAAATAGCCAAGCTTCATCCGGGTTTCTAAACCTCATGCCAATTTGAGGCATCCCCTTGTCAATTTCCCCCATTGCAGGACACTTGCAAATGCACAACACTCACAATTGCATAGCACACTAATCAGCAAGAATTCTGTAAAATAAGACAAGAAACACATCAATCAAACCTCAGATTAATGCATGACAATGGAGGCAATATAGGCTAAAGAAACACACAAACAGAAATTTTCAGTATTGAAGAAACACACAATCAGCAAGAATTGTTCCAGCAATATTTTCAGTATTGAAGTAACAATCCAATGACATAGCTAATTTTCAGTACTGAGATCACAATCAAGCACAGTTTTCAGTTTCGAAATACCCAAAAATACCCCATGCAAACAAAAAAAACGAAATAAAGCCCAGTTGCTCAATAAATCTAGAATGTAATCTCAATGCTTAACAATTTAACAAATGAGATAAAACATGACAATCAGACAATGATCTATTTCTGCAAAATGAATCAATTCGAGTTCCAGCCACACATTACACATACACACTCCACCCCATTTTAATTTCAGTTCAACATTTAAACCATCTATGCACTGTGACAATCAGAGAATGCATACACCAATTCAACAAAGACCAAAAATACCAGCGGGAAAATTACCAGCGAGAGGAAGGGGCCGGCGGCGGCAGAAGTCAGCGGCAGACCACACACAGCAGCAGCGGCAGAAGCACGGGCACGGGGCGTAGCGGAAGAGTCCTTCGCGCCTCGTCGGCTACTCTGCTCGTCGCCGCCGCGGGGAAAGGCCGGCTGGCCGGGGCCAGCAGGGGCGCACGGCGCAAAACGCAGAAACAGTGCAGCAAGGCCAGGCTGCACGGGGCACGGCCACCGGGCGGGGGAAGGCCGGAAACGGGGGGACGGCGCCGGCGGAGGACTGCAGAGCGTCGGGGGAGGGCGGACGCGGCCGTTGGAGCTCGTCGGAGCGAGGCGGGGATGAGAAGCCGTAGGGGCGGAGGGGATTGCCGCCGCCGTTTATCCATTGGCAGCCGCCGGAGATCCCATGGGCGTCCTACCCCACGGCTACGACGGCGGGGACAGCGGCAACGGCGGGGAAGGCGGCGGCGGGGACGGCGGCACAACTTCACAGCAGTTCCCGCGCGAGTCCTTCGCAGCGCTCTTCTTTTCCCGCGGTTTGGCGTCGTCAATCGCGTGAGAAACAGAGGAAGCAGAAGACGACCAAGTCCAAATATGGGTTTGACCCGTCGCAGCCGTCGGATGGGAAGTGGACGGCGGATACGATGCCTCAGGGCACAGCGTGCCCTGCCTTGACGGGGGCACCGGATCTCAGTCCGGTCTAATGGGCCGGTCGGGTTTTGTTTTTTTTGCATTTTTAGAGTTCGGGAACGCATCGTTAGCACCTATATAGAGCGTTGTGATCCAAATAACTATTCTAATCCTGGGATTAGAATAGTGTTGTCAGGCATATAGAGCGTTAGAATATATATACCATATTACAAGCAGAAATAATAACCCCCTCCTAAGTCAAATTAACCTCTCTTGTTGTCAGGCAAAAAGTAGCGGTGGACCAAGCGGGCCCACAGATGGAAAGCAGCGATATCGTTGATAAGCGCTTAAGTGGGTGCGAGAGGACAACCACCACCTCTTTGCATGTGTGCCAAACATATACATGTTGAATACCCAAAATGCACAACTTTGATGTGCACATGCCTCAAAAACCGTAAAACATGCACCCACACAGAGTGAGGTTCATGAAGCGTATGACATATGATGGTCCCCTTCCCCCCTCTTCACCGCATACTATATGCTCCTGCCATAATATGTGCAACCCAAAAGAATCCTCATCGATGGTGAAATTAACTAACCTCTCCCGATATAGGTCATAGTGATGCATGCATGCATCGACGATGGCCTCGTGGGCCCATAGATGGAAGCGTCACACGAGAGTGTCCTGGCTAGGATAACCACCGCGTGCATGCATGTGGCCCAAAGAGTTGTGTGATGTTTGAATAACCAATTTCACAATTTTGATGTGGCACGTGCCTCGGTAAACAAAAAGTCCCGACACTGAGTGAGGTGTACTTGTTCACGGACACGTATGTATAGTATATATGCTAGTCACCTCCCACCTCTTCGACGCTTACTATATCCCACCATAACAGAAACAAAAAAGATTCCACCTTGCTGGTCAAATTAACCTCACTGCTGGCTGTTTGTCAAAGTGACGGGAGAAGACCTCGTGGGCCCTTAGAAAGCATCAGACGCGAGTATCGACTGTCGTGTAGGACAACCATCGACTGTATGTGGCCAAAACATGTATGTATGAAAGGGTTGTGTAATGTTTTAAATAACAATTTCACGACTCTAATGTGGCACCGGCCTGCCTAACAAAACAGACAACCCACATGGTGGCTCACAACTCATAGTGTACTGCGAGCCACCCGCCACCCCCAGACGCACAGACCCACACACACTTCGTGAATCCACCTCAACTACGATGCATGTTAAATTAATTATCACGCGTTGAACATATGTTACCAAAGGAGGGACGTTTTAATTTCGAATTTCAAATCACAGATATCATTAAGATGTTTTAGTACATTGATTGATTGATTTTCTACGTGTATAATGTGCAAAAATGAATTTTGAGCTACATGCACACATGACAGTGCACCTAACTGGATTGCAAAAACACACGTGTCTCACTGGGTGCATGTTTACTCCCCGTGCAACAAATTTCAAACATTGAGAATCTTGATTTTTAAATTGTAGTACATCCAAAACTTATTTGAAGTTCATCAAACTTCTCGTGTTATCATATGGACACCAATACAAAGTGGCATTATACTTTTTTTGTCAAATTTGAGACCAATTTTGATGTAATATTTATCTAATTACAAATGGGAGATTATTAAGAATTGGGAACCAATATCCCAAACTGATTATATACTTGAACTGTGAGCGTTAGACCAACAATGGATACATGCCATGCTTCGGTTAAGCAATAAAGCGGCACCATTAATCATCCAAATAGAAAAACAATATATGTGCAGCCGCGCGACCCGTGTGCCATGCAAGCAGGCATGAGTTGACAGGACGCATGCGAGCAGTCGACCGTGCAGGCAGACGGGGAGGCATGCGTTTAGGTTTGTGAATTGACGGAGGCGTCCTCGCTGCGCAGTGTCATCGAGAGGCGTGCGAGTAGCTGTGTGAAACTTTGTAGTCTGGTGTGTAGGCTCACCGGGAGGCGAACCGTCGGTTTGACCGCCGCCCGCCTCTCTCCCACAACTCCAACTACACCATATCAATGGTGCGCCCGAGCGGCCACACCCCCCATCCTTGCCACACACACACAATCCTCTCTCTCCGCTTGCATCCTCGACGCCGCTCTCAGTCCTCAAAGCCCTCATTGTATGATGATGCCGCCGAGGCGCCCCATCGGAGGGAGTGGCAACGCCGAGCCTTTTGAAGCACCGGCGCACGGCATGGAGATGGAGACAGAGGTTGCCATCACCGCCGGCGAGTTATCGCTGCACCTTGACGTCATCGACGTCGTCGAGCTTCCACAGCCGGAGGCGGAGTTCCACACTGACTCTGGTGACGACCCTGATGACGACGACTCCGACAATGACGGACAACTGGTTAGTCATCTATATCCATTTATATGTCAAATAGATCATAGGGTTTCTCTGGTTACTCCTGCCTCCTCCTTTTTGGAATAGAAAACCTATGGTTATTTTCTCCCAATCCATCAAATCTGAGTAAGTTTCGTTAGATCCGTGTAGTGTGTTGATTGTTTGAATGGTACAAGTGATAAGTGATTAGTTGTTTCATCTGTGCAAATGATTTCTTCTAGTAATTCGACTAGGGTTAGTGTTCGTGCTAATAATTCCTAGCAAGGACATGACAATTGATTTTCAATGACACACATATGTTTGTGGCATTATTTTCTTCAAGATTGGTTTGTACATAGACAAACGTGCTTAAAAATCGAACCATAATCTCTGATATGTATAAATAAATACCCATAAATTCCTAAAGTTACTTCATTGCATGTAATCCTTGATTTGATGCCAATTTTTCGCCAGTGCCAAATGTTCGCTAGAGATTAGTTTGTAGCCATTAATTTAACGCCACATTTTTTACTATTTGTACAGGTGATGTCTAACGATGTGGACAGCGAGGATGAAGATGTCCAGAGTAGGTACAAGAGGCAAATCCTAAGGGAGCTTTATGCGGGAATGCATAACAGGCGTATTAGGACCTGGAACGACGGCTATCGATGCCCATTTTGCTACCACAAGCTTCATGACGCGTATCAAAGTGTTCTGGCGCATGCAAGAGGACGGGTTTTTAGCTCCTTCAAGCAGAAGTATTCTCGTAGGGTGGAGCACGACGCGTACGCCGAGTACCCGGAGAAGCTTCAGGATCGTGCCGGCATGTGCGATGAGATGTGGGATCGAGCTATGTACGCTTGAGCAATGTTTAATAAAGGTTGAACTATGTACTTATGGTTGAACTATGCTTATGTACGTGTATGCTTATCATCTATGTCTGAGTATGTTTAATCTATGTTTACTTATGTCTAACCGTGGGATATGGATGCAACCAGTTTGGTTGATGGAATATACCGCCGTCTTGGTTTATTATTCCCCTTTGTAATTTGTGTGAAATTTCGACCAAAGGCTTAACTGACAAAATTTTAGTGCAGGTCAGCATAAATTATATCGTTGGATGGGTATTTGAGCATAGTGTTCAATTATATAATTTTTAGTGACATGCATAAACATTTCTTCGTTAAATATTTGGTCAAAATTTGGAAAAAATAATACAATGGGGGACCAATAAACCAGGATGGAGGTAGTACGTCAATCACACCCGGTTCCCGAAATTGGAACCGTGTGCAATGACTTTCATTTTTCATGTTGCGTCAACCACACACGGTTCGCTCTAGCAAACCATCACCTCCAAAATTCTTTGTGGGACAGAAAACCCTCACACCCCAATTCAAAAAACAAAAAACAAAACCCTCACCATCCCCACGTCACAAAAACCTTCAACCCGCCCGCCACCCCCTCCGGTCCCCATTCACACCTGCACAAGCTCCTCCGCGTCTATGCCATGGCACTACCTATCACGGCGGTAAACATTTAGCTCGACGCTTGCTGCCGCCGCCAGGCTGCCGGCAAAGCCCACCGCAGTTCACCACTTCTGCTTGCTGCTGCCTATCCCCATTGACTTTCTTGACGCTGCTCGTGATCGACCCATCTCCGCTCGGTTGCCAAATCTGACGTACTGAGGGTTATTTCTCGTGGACAACAAGGTACTAATTTATTGAGATATTATCTCAACTCTTATCCCAGTTCATCATCCTCCTTTAATCACCCGGCAGAAATTGCCGTGAATTCATTTTTATTCGAGCTAATTTGAGGGTTTTCTTTCATTCATAGAATCTACAATGCGCCGACACATCAGGACTTTTTGACCTCCGCCAGAGATTCCATCTCACCTTACCAGCTCGCTTGATGACGTGCGTGGTATGTTCAATCTCACCGGAAATCGGTTGGCATGGCCTACTTTCCTGAACATATTCTAAATATTGCTACATTTGGATAAAAGGTGCCACATGCACCATATACATCAAAGGGGATTTCCCCCCTCTTCTTTCTATATTCGGCAAATTAATGATGTATTGTTCTTTCGATTACTCTCATATTTCCATGACATCATGATTACCCTATCTGTTTAATTATAGATTTTTCCCTTCAATTTCAACTGTTGTACAGTTCTATAAATTTGGGCCTATATTTGCAAGTTTCATATTTTCTTTAACAATCCTACCATTTTCTGTAGCGCATCCCTTGCTATGCAACAGATTATGTAGTGCACAATTTTTCCCTTTTCATAGATCAAGATTGCACGGATGTCATACTACACACAAACCATGGATTTACGATCGTTGGTACTGTAAGACTTGATAAACGTGGTGACTCCAATTTTGGCACTGGCTGTTGGAAAGAAATTTCTAAGTTTTATGTACTGAAAGCTGGCACTAAAATTGCACTGCACATAAAAGGACCTGGTCATGAGATATATACTAACTTCCTCGACAAAATCATCCGTCCAGACTTTGTATGAAGTAAGATTTCTTTTCAACTATCTGCATGTTAACTTACCCAGCAATGTCAAATGAATTGTGCAGTATTTAAGCAACCAATTGTTATTCCCTTTTCTTACTATATTCCTACCTAATAACTTCTAGTTACCAATACACTTTTCTATTGCCCTGTTTTAACTAAATATTCCATGTACTCCCATTTCTATCAGAAAGCGCCGCTAACAAGGAGACTCCGGAGGTGGAGAACGGGGCTGCCAACAAGCGGAGGCAGAGCGAGCTAGAACCGCGGGCAACTCCAGCAGGCCTAGACTTTATCAGCAGCCTCCCGATGATATGTTGACAGTCATCATCTCCCTCCTCCCAATCAAATATGGGGCATGGACAACCGTCCTTTCCCGACGGTGGCGCCCCCTATGGAACTCCAGCCCTCTCAACCTCATCGACACCCACGAGCTCTACCATGGCTATCGCAAAAGCTTGGGTGCGTTCTACAAGATCCTCCGCAGTCACCGGCCCAACCAGTGGCCCTAGAATGGGCAAGTTCCATTCCAACGGCAAGGACCGAGCCAAGCTTGACGACTGGTTCCGATCCCCGGCCCTAGATCAGCTCGAGGAACTCACTTTTGATGATGGGCGTTTGCGGTCGCTGTCAACGTTCGCACTCCGCCTCACGCCCACGCTGCACGTCGCCAAGTTAAGGAACTGTCACCCCCCTCCCTTAATGATGCGCCCACTCTTGTTCTACCACAACTGAAACGCCTCAAGTTCGTCGTCGTCCGCCTCTCAAACGTTGACATGGAGTGCGTGCTCCGTAGATGTACTGCACTCGAGTACCTTCGTCTTCAGGCGATCAATGGGTTGAGTACCTTCCACATCACCTCCATGACTCTCCGGACTATTTATGTGTGTTGCTGGTGCGGCAGAAAGACATCACGAGATGTGTACCACAGTATGGTCATTGAGGATACACCTGCACTTGAGAGATTAGCTGTAGTTGATCAAGAAGGTCCAACAAGAATCAATGTCATTCCTGCGGCGAAATTGACAGTGGTGGGCTACTCGTCCGACAAATACTCCAAACTTGTTATTAGATCCACACCCGTTCAGGTTCAACAGTCGCCTTCTACCTCTCCTTCTACAAATTAACATTATTTGTAATTTTGAAGATGTTTGTTCATCTGTCATTTAGAAAATGATTCCAGCAAACTTGACCCAAAACTGCGCACATTGAAGGTGTTGGCACTAGAATCTATCGGCCCCAACCTGGAGCAAGTTGTCAGTTTCCTGAGATGCTTTCCATGCTTGGAGAAGCTATATATCGAGGTGATGTTCCTTTCCTGTTAAATGTTAACCAAAAGGGAGTTCAATTTGTGACACCTTTTTCCAAGTTTACAATGACAATGTACTACGATTTCTGAAGGATTCTTTTGGAGGATTTCAGTACATACATGTTCCACCCCCCATATTGGTTGCTTGATCCATATGGTTACAATCAATAAGCATTTCTCCTTTGGATTCATCTGTTCCAGTTTCTTACGGAACTTTTCATCCACTCCAACCTCTTGTGAAGAAGGCTACATTTTTCTAGAATGTAATCGAATGCCCATGTTAATCATGTCAGATCGAAGATGGCATGTTAGTGTATTTTACAAATCCTTTAAACCAAATAGGCATGTAGTAATGTTCAAAACTGCATGTGGGCACTAACACGTTTTGTTCTTTTGCAATTAATATTAGGCCCAATGGTGGATAATTTGATACAATATAACAATCACATTGTATGCCTAGATCTGCATCTCTCAGAAATTACTTTCAAATCCTATCGAGGGACCTTACCGGAGATTATATTCACCAGGTTCTTTGTTCTTAGAGCAAGGGTGCTGAAGGAAATAAGGTTTGCCCTACATTTATTTCGCAAAAATGAATGATTTGTTGATCAGCGCCGGAGCCAGCGGCAGAATGGAATAGGCGCCAAAAATGCTGAATTTTAATTTGGAACTTCAGATGATAGAGTAATCAGAAGTCATCGTGTCAACCCCATACATGACTTCTCTGTGGCTGACCCGTTTGCAAAAATTGTGAGGTTTCGAAACTAGACTAAGAAGTGGTAATATTAGTTTGAACCTCTCTCATATCCATGTTCAGGGATTAGCGTGAGCGTTTGCAACTGTTGAGCTAAATTTCATTTTGAATATCAGTTTGAACCTTGTAATCTTCGAATTTGAGCCATACAACTCTGGAATTTGAACCTTGTAATATTTTGATCTTTTGTGGTACAATCGTTGAAATGGCATCATATGAGACTCGTATATTGGTAGCACTATTTTGACCTTAACATGCAATGGTCTTGGATTTTATTAACCATCCTCGAATCTATTTACGTTGTCGATCTCACAACACACGATCTGTATAGCTAACTCGACTGCGATCTTCGACATTATTGCACACAGTTGGTTTCTTCCACCATGTGCCCTATAGAGCACGAAATTAATTATTGCACTCGAGTGTCCATCATTACCGTTTTGTATAACTTTGACTTTATCACCCACGGGTAAACTTATGACCGAAGTCATTCCACACAATTCGTTTTTACAAAGCTTTTTGCCAATAAACGGCCATGATTTGTTCCTCTTCTAGCCGACGCGTGGCCAAACTAGCCGGGCGGGAATCTCGCGCGGTAAACTGTGTGGTAGTGTGGGAACAGGCACAATGACTATACATTTGGCGCCTCTGCGAGCCCACGCGTGCGGTGCGGTGTTGTCAAGCATGCACGGAAATCCTCCGTTATGAACACCGTGACCAGATGTGAGTATTACAGGCCGGCCGACCCCCATTTATTACAGCGGCCAACCTTTTGATTGCGCCCCACCATTGCAAGAAGCACACCCACCACAAGAAATTCTTAGAGGGTATCCTGCGTGGCTCCAATGGCCCTCCGAGCTGTTGCCGACGACGAGCAGCAGTTCACCATGCATGCCGTGGTGGACACCCACACAAGGTTCATGGATCTCTTTGTGGTGTACACCAATGACCCGGTCTGGGTGGAGCACTCCATGCACACCATGGAGTTGTTGCTTGCTGAGGAGAAGTACAAGGTGGTCGGGTTCAACCTCGAGTACACCCGCGCTCATGCCGGGTCTCATCCCAAGGACGCCGTCGCACAGATGTGCATGCGCCACCACGTCCTATTCTACCACGACTCCCTGGCCACAAGGCCTTGCGAGTGTTTCGCGAGGTTCGTCAACAACCCCCACTACATGTTCGCTACGGTGGACATCACCAACGATGTAAAGGCGCTCGAGAATTCGGGCATCGCCTGCCAAAATCATGTCGACATCCAGGGCCAATACAAAATCTAGGGCAGCAAGGAGCATGAGAAGGACTCATTGGTTCACCTCGCCTAGGCCATCATCGACCCCTACTACAGAGACATGAAGGATTCGTGCAACAAGGACAAGCATGCCTGGCACTCGGCCTGGATGGAGAAACTCGACAAAGCTCACTTCGTGTACGGGGCCAAGGAGGCGTACATGAGCTATGACATGTACAGGCGGATCGTTGACATGAGGAAGTGCCTCCTTCCCCAAAACGGCCAGGGATCCAGCCGGAAGCAGAGCAATGGCAAGCGTCATCACAACAATAAGTAGATAATTAGATCCTCGTTTGTCCTACTTTAGTATGCATGTAATTGCTTACTTTGGTGTGTGGAAATGTTATGTGTGTAGTCACTTATGTAATTGTATACTTAATTTGGTTATGCAATGTTGTCCTTTTAAGTATATATGTTGATGCTCTGTAGACAGAGCATAGATGATGTGCGGACAAAGAAAATCACATCGCACACGGACTAAACAATGTAACGCGTCGGTGATGTTTTCATCAATCACTCACAATTGTATACCAGCAATCGTTTTCTCACAACACACATGACTTTTTAGCAGTGATCGTCTGTGTTGTTATCGGTCTTCACCCACGTTTCCGATTTTAGACCTATTTGCCGTGTATCACACACATCTTGTTAAGTTCAACCGTTTCTATTCTCATCTCTCAACGCAAACAGTTCATCCGAGTGAACAACATGCCGTATATCGCACATACCTTGATTTTGCTGACAATTGCTTTTGTGTTGCGTAATCACAAATAGTTCATCCGAGCGAACTGTATGCTGTATATCGCACACACACCTTCATCTGGCTGCATGTTTCTTTTGTTCCTCCTCATCGCAAATAGTTAATTGAACTGAACCGTATGCCCTGCATCGCACACGCAACTAAAATCTGAACTGTGTTTGATGCAATCTCCATCGCAAACATTTTGCACTTTTTTGACGGTTTTTTTACACCGTCGTTTGCGACTGTGGCATCGCACATAGTTTCGTCGAAGGGTCTCTGATCATAGTGTCGCGTTAGCAGCATCCTGCAGTAGTGATGATTCGATCTCTGCCAAGCTCTCCTCACCACGGCGGGTGGCCTCTTCTTTCTTGCGGTAGTGGGGCTCTCTTTTCTTGAATGCTTTCTGCCTTTTCTGCTCATTCTATGCGGCTTTGGCCGCCTCTAGATCCACTACCCATTCGTCCATGGCAGCCTCAAAGTCCTCCCATGTAACTGTGTGGCCGGCGGCGGTGATGAACTCGGTGCGGCGAGATGCCATCACTTCCTTACCATGTGTGTGGTCGCGGGCGGTGAGGAACGCGGCGTGGCGGTATGTCACCAATTCCTTGCTAGTTACTGTGCGGCGCGTTGCCATGGACGATGCCTGGAGAGTGCTCTGGGCCGGAGGGGCCGGGCAGCCGTACAGTGCAGCGGTATTCAAGAGCTCAACGACAAGCGAGAACAAAAATTTGGCTTCCCTTACAATTTTCCTCATTCATTATCGCACAAGGTTCATCTCCATCGCTTCCGGAAACAGTGTGCGTGGAGCCTATTGTGTGTTGTATTATGATTGGCCGGAACCCTAGCCTCACAGATCGCGCGTGTGCACAGTAGGATCTGCCGCGATCGAACGGCAGTCCACGTCCCTCACATCACACCCATGAGCTGTAGCTAGATTATATTTATATGCGGTAAATGCGTAGAAAATGCACATAATCCCCTAAATGTGGTAAATGAGCCCGAAAAATGCCAAATTTGAACACGGTGATTTGCAGGGTGTATGTTCGTCGTACAAAAAACTCCATGGCAAAGAATGAAGAAAATTTGGATTCCCCTTCAATCTTGGTGATTTCCCTTCCGAAAGCATGGAACTTTATTGGTGATGGTTCGATTTATGAAGGGCGTGCATGACGACATAAGCCAAACCTTCTCAAATTTTTACCAGGGCATGGTGAGGTCATAACATGGCACACCATGCCAGGCGTCATGTTTTTCAAGCATTTATTACATTTTTCTATAGTTGAAAACCCAATAAACAAACATTTGTGGTTGACTATTGCCACACATTTCATCGAAATATCTATCCATTCCTTGTAAAAGACACGATAATTTACTAAATGGCACGACCACGGTTTTCCAGGCCGTTCTTGTGCACCATTTCATGCACCAATTTTTGTACTTGAATTATGTGCATTAATGCCTAGGAAATGCACATAATCCCCTAAATATGGTCACTCCTATTTTAATGTGGACCTTTGGAGAAAAATGTCTAAGTGTTATGAACTGAAAGCTGGCAATAAAATTCTAGTGCCTGCACCACAGCCTGGTCTAATTAACATGGATGTTTACTTACCCAACGTCATCAACCGATCAAAGTCTGATGGAGGTTAGTGTCCTTTCAACTTTCTCCATGCTGTCATATTACTTAGCAAAATCGAGGTATTTGTTCTGACTAATTGATCAATATTTAAGAAACCAATTGTGATTTCATATTTTGACTCCGTTCCTAGGTAGTAACAAATACTATTTACCAATTTATGCGCATTATATATTCTTCTCCCATGTTCTGAATAAATAATACATTTCCACCTTTTAAGCATGATATGTTGGATGCATAGTGAATGATCTGTATTTTACTAAGCGTACCAAATTTCATCGGAAGCACTTGAAGCATGTCATAAACTTTGTTGATAATCTGACACAGATAGCACAACGTATGAATGCTGGATTTTGGATGGGATCAATTAGACCTATGGTGCACACATTGAACAAGACCAATTGTGTGCACAAAACACTGGTAAAAAGTCTTATTTTAATGTTAATTCTTATAAACTATATATATCTTCAATGATATGTTACAATTGGTTTTTATTCTACATGTGGTCGAAATTGCTCGATGTAGCAGTTCCTGGATCAATTTCCCCGTGTGGTCTAAATACACTTGTGCCTGCTAATAATGCCAAAGTGATTGCAAGGTACTGCATTTCCCGTAGAAATGTAACCATTCAAATGAACAAGTTCTCGGTTGTCGTGGCAATGCATCCATATTGGAAAATTGGAGACACGGGTCTACTCATGCTCTACCAAGGCACAGGAGTGCTCTTCCTTTTCATTAACGAGACTCCGAGTCGCCGTGATCAAACTGCTTCCAGCGGATATTTGTGGTTATTTGCCCTCAGCCTCTTAAAATGTGCTAGATGTTACTATGTTAAGTATGTAGATATGGACCATATGGTTGTTGGCCGTTAGCCTCTTATAATGTGATAGTTGTTACTATGTTAAGTATGTAGATATGGACCATATGGTTGTCAAAACCGTGTTAGGAAGATCCTCCTTTTGTCGAATAGTGTAACCACTATGTATAGGTTACTCAAACACTGTTACCCAAGTTCTTAAATTTTCATGGAAAGTATTAGTATCGTACACAAATCATTGAGTTTAATCGTGTGCCCGATGTCGAGAAGGCATTTGCATATTAACCGTCCATATTACAAATTCACACACATGTTATCATAAGGAAACATATGTGTAACTTACTAATCATTGCACACACGTACTCGCAGACGCACCGTGTGCGATACTCCTAGCCACCGCAAGCAACTAGTTTGCATTTTTCAAAGCTTTTTGTACACACAGCATGGCACACGAACTGACTGTATTAACTCTCTGTATTGTAATTTCTCATCCGAAATAGTTCATCCGAGTCGGCTGTTTGCCATGTATCACACACATCTTGTTTACACGGCTCGTTTGTGTTCTTTTGGCTCATCGCAAATAGTTCATCCATGTAAACTGTATGCCGCATATCACACGCATCTTATTAAGTTGAACCATTTCTGTTGTGTTCCCTAATCGAAAACAGTTCGTCCGAGTGAACTGTATGCCTTATATCGCACACACATTGATATGGCTTCCCGTTTCTATTGTTCTACCTCATCGCAAACAGTTTGAATGGATTAACCGTGTGCCCTGCATCGCACAGACATTGATATGGCTGCCCATTTTTATTGTTCTGCCTCATCACAAACAGTTTGAATGGACTAACAGTACGCCGTATATCGCACACGCAACTAAAATCTGAACCGTGTTTGATGGCTTGGCCATCGCAATTGTTTTGTACCTTTTTGGATGGTTTTTTACACCATCATTTGTGATTAAAAGCATCGCACACAATTTTGAAAAAGGGTCTTTGTCGGTGTACAAAAGTAGGGGCGCTCGTTTTTTACCCCTTACTTGTGCACGGGCAGTCAGAGCCACGCCTGAGGCCAAACATAACATGGCAGAAGGAGGAAGCGAGGAACGCAGAGTTACCGGAACAAACACCAAGAAAGACAACACGAGAAGACCAAGCAAAGAGACAGGCTCCCCCGGCAAGGACTCTTGTCGGGGCGGCCTGCGCGCCACCCGACAAGGGCTCTTGCCGGGGCGATCCACTCAGACGCCTCTGTCGCGGCCACCCTTGAAGCCTATGGGCTCCAATGATACCAACAACATTAGAGCCAAGGCTCGGGAAGCGCCCACGTGATGGCATGCAGATCTTTGTGAAGACAAAGATCTATGACTCCCAACATAAGATCCAGAAGACATGGCGATCACGAGGTTCCTTGTCGAGGACGCCCGCGATGCCCTGGCAAAGCTCCTTGCCGAAGACACCCCGAAGCCCCAGCAAGCCTCTTGCCGTAGGGGACTCACGGAGGCCCCGCAAGACCCTTGCCGGGAACAGAAGCAAGTCTGCAGCAAGCTCTTGCCGCTCCGTCGCCGCCCTAGCTCGGTGGCCGACCCACTGGCCCAAGCAGGCACCCACGTGGCGATACGTGGTTCCTGGGCCAGCTAGCCAAGCATATGCGTGGTGGCATACAGATCTTTGTGAAGACTGTACCACGACACCACCTCAGCTACCTACCTCGCCAGCCTAGACGTGTGTCGCGACCAGACAGAGCGACCATGGACGGGACGGGCTTCTTTCCCGTCCCCGATAAAGTAAATAGACACCTAAGCTATGCATTGAATGCGCCTTATCCCGTAATGGCGTGGGATAAGCCTATACACTGTACACCTTTCCAACTCGTGTGTGCCACTGTGGTAGCCCCATTAGACTATAAAAGGAGGCACGCGGTGTACTGGAGAAGGATTCATATCCTGGAAAGCTGGATAGGCACCATAGCTAGCTGAAGAACTCAAGAACACTTAAATATACACCAAAGCAGGACTAGGGTATTACGCATCCTCGCGGCCCGAACCTGGGTAAACAGTCACTGTGCTGACTCTTAGACCTACTCTTTGCACAACTCCACGCCCGCCAACCGTAGAAGGGATTCCAGTGATCCCATAGGTGTCGTTTCATACAGACATCTTTGGCGCGCCAGGTAGGGGGCGCAGTTGTGAAAACCTGGTCTAGTAGTTAGGTTAGCAATTCCTCAACACCATGGCTCCTAAGAAGAAGATAATCACGATGGTCGGCTCGTTTGCAGCCGAACGGCCCGTGCCAACATAGGCTGGCGACGGGGTGGATGCGGATGGAAGCCGAGGTACGATCCGCAAACACCCGCGCCATTCCAGCAGCCGAAGCTTGGCAAGCGGCATCGTTCGTGCGCGAGACAATGAGCCACCTGCCACCAAGTCCAAGGGTGGAGCCCCCCCCCCGTAGGCGGCGCGGGGCCCTCCAAGAGCGGCATCATACCCTGCACGGGCGACGCGGCCACTTCCAAGACGCCCACGGCAGCGCCCACGGTGCGTGCCTCCCAGGTCGTGCGCGATGAGCATTATCGCCGCGCAGAGGACCCCGGGCGCCGCCGCGGGAAGAGCCCCATGCATCAGTCACGAGATGCAGAAGATCGGCATGCTCGCCGAGGCGCTGGCGAGGATGGCGTGCAGCTGCGGGACCGTGATAGAGCTCCTGCTAACATGGTTAGAAGTCGTAGCGCATCTCGATCTGCGCAGCTCTCACCGCCACCCACGCCAACGAAAGCCTTGGCATACGCGCAGTTGCTCCTCGACTTCCCTCCTGCTGCGGAGAAGCTCGACGACTGGAGAGCTACCATTCGTAGCCTTGTCGCCATCACCGACAAGGATGAACCTCGACCGGCGGCGCCTTCGGGCCGATGCTCTCCTCAGCCACCACACGCCAGCGGTGGAAGGACTGGAGGCGCCGCGGCCACGGTGCATTCTCCTCCTCCTCGCCAGCTATCACGCGTGCCGACCCGTCAGGACGACGCTTGCAACGACGTATCCATAGCGTCGTCCGACCCACGGACCCACCGTGATCAGCGCCAAGTTCTTTGAGAGCGTGTCCACGAGGACGCTCGAACCACCATCGAGCGCCGACGCGAGGCGCGCCACCAGTAGGATAAATGGGCGGGGCCTGCTGTAGACAACCCAGCACCGAGAGGATCTAGGGGTTTACCTTACGAGGTAGGCTGCCCAGCCTTTACTCGTGAGCTGTCGCGTTTCCAGTGGCCCACCCACCGCACCTTCAAGCCCGATGTTGGCAAGAAATACAATGTCAAGACTCATCCGTCAGAGTTCCTCAGCATCTACACCATCTCGATGCAAGCTGCTGGGGCGCGGGATGACAAGGTGCTCGGCAATTATTTCCCGTTGGCGCTTAAACCCAACGTTATGTCATGGTTGATGCACTTGCCGGCGGATTCCATTTCTTCCTCGTCGGATTTGTGCCATGAGTTTGTTGGCGCTTTTATGGGAGGCCACCAGGCTCATGGCGAAGCAATTGATTTGCATGTTATCCCCCAAAAGGATGGAGAAATCCTGCACAAGTACATACAGAGATTCAGCCGAGTGCAGTATACCATCCCAGACGTTCATCATGCCGCCATCATCAGCGCGTTCCACCAGAACGTACGCAACCACAAAATGCGGGAGGAGCTGGCGATGAATAAAGTCAAGGATGTGGCTGAACTTTACGTTCTAGCCGAGAGATGCGCCCGGGCAGAAGAGGGAAGGAAGTACCCCGGCGAAGACTCAGGTGTGGAAACTGGTTCTTCGGATGAAGACGCCGCGCCCCCACGAAAAAGAGTCGACACTGTAACAGAAAACGTAAGGGCGAGGCCGTGCTTTCCATTGAGGCATCCGACAACGCCGGCGCCGCCAAGAAACCAAGGCAGACGACCCCCGCAAGGAAATCACCGGATGTGTCGTTTGCCTGGCCTTGGCGGCCGCTGACAAGCCGAGAAGCTCTGACAAGAAATACTGCAAGATCCACCGTACCAAAGGCCATGACCTCCAGAACTGCCGACAAGCCGAGCGGCTCGCGGAGAAGCAAAAGGCCGAGTACGAGAGACGAGACAAGGAGAAAGGCCAAGATGGCGCTGAAGGATCTGGAAAGAAACGTGGCAGCCAACCTGGCCACTGCGGCAAAGATAACCAACAAGAACGGCCCGCCTGGGGCCGTGACAAGAAGCGAGAAGATGATGATCACGAGGAGGAGGACGAGTCCGGCGAGAAAGAGTTCCAGAAGGCCACGGAGGCCATGTGCGTCGACGGCGGTGCCTCTATGCACTCATCCCACCGACAACTTAAACAGTGGGCACATGAGATCACAGCCGTGGAGCCGTCGTTCAATGCCCATAAGCCGCTGAGGTGGTCGAGTGCTCCTATCATCTTTGACGCCGAGGATCACCCTGACTGCACGACTGTGGTCGTGTGTTTGTCACTGCTGGTCTCACCAACGATACGCAACCTCAAGGTGACGAAGATGCTGGTTGATGGCGGGGCCGGCCTGAACTTAATAACGCCCATCATGATCAGAAGGCTGCAAATCCCTGATGGAGACCTCGAGGAGACAGGCTCGTTTCAAGGGGTCAACCCAGGGAGAATCCAACCCAAGTGTAAAATCATGCTACCCGTGACGTTCGGGGGAGAGCTAAACTACAGGATGGAGAGGATTATTTTTGATGTAGCCGAGATCCCCTTGCCTTACAACGGGATCCTCGGCCGCCCAACATTGGCCAAGTTCATGGCGGCGTCGCACTACGCCTACAACACGCGGAAGATGCCTGGGCTGATGTCCATCATTACTGTCCCCTCCGACAAGAAGGATGCACTTATCTGCGCTGACCAGCTTTACCGGGAGGCAGTCGTAGCGACTGCCGTTAAGGCGCTTGCTCCTGCCACTGAAGCCCTGGGAGGAAATAATACTGGGAAGACATCTTGCACCTACTCCGGCAAGCGCTCCTCTGCGGAGTGTAGCATTCCCGTCGAGAACATGCCAGATAGCTCCACCGACAAGAGCAAGAAATCCAGAGCTGCTCCACCAGAAACCAAGCGGGTGTCCGTCGAGGAGGACGGCACGGGAGGGGCTTTCACCATAAGCTCCACCCTCGACGGCAAATAGGAAGACGCGCTCGTCAGCTTCCTGCGGGCGAATGTCGACATGTTTGCGTGGCAAGCGTCTGACATCCCCGACGTTCCCAGGGAGGTGATTGAGCACCATCTTGCTGTCTGCCCTCATGCGCGACCCGTCAAGCAGAAGGTCAGGAAGGAAGCTCTGGAGCGGCAAGAGTTCATCAGAGAGGAGACCAAGAAGTTAGAGACAGCCGACCTAGTGAGAGGAGTGCTTCATCCAACGTGGTTGGCCAATCCGGTGGTAGTGCATAAGGAAAATGGGAAGTGGAGGCTGTGTATAGAATACACAGACATTAATAATGCTTGTCCAAAAGACACTTTCCCATTACCACGCATCGACCAGATTGTGGACTCCACAGCTGGGTGTGACTTGTTATCATTCCTCGACGCTTATTCAGGCTACCACCAGGTCTTCATGATGAGAGAAGATGAAGAAAAGATAGCATTCATCACCCCATGTGGTACGTATTGCTTTATGCGGATGCCTTTCGGATTGAAGAGTGCTGGCTCAACATTTGCGAGAGCGGTCCAGATTGGCTTTGAGCCTCAGCTACATAGAGATATGGAAGCTTATATGGATGATATAGTGGTCGAAACCAAGGACAAAGCAACGCTCGTGCAAGACTTAGAAGAGACATTCACGAATCTGCGCAAGATCAACCTTAAGCTGAACCCTGAAAAGTTTGTCTTCGGCGTCCCGTCCGGCAAGCTTCTCGGTTTCTTCGTGTCACAACGTGGAATTGAAGCAAATCCCAACAAGATCAAGGCCATCGAGCGGATTGAAGCGCCCAGGCGAATCAAGGATGTGCGTCGGCTTGCTGGGTGCGTTGCCGCCATGGGCAGGTTCATCTCCAAATCTGCCGAGCGTGCCCTCCCCTCTTTCAAAATTTTGAAAAACCGGGCCCGATGGAGTGGACCCCAGAAGCCAAAGCGGCACTTCAATATTTGAAGAAGTACCTCTCCTCTACACCGGTATTGGTCGCGCGTAAACCACAAGAACCGTTGTTGCTGTATCTAGCGGCAACGAACCAAGTGGTTAGTGCCGCGCTAGTGGCCCAGAGGGAGGTCAATACAGAAGCGATAGCAGCGACATCACCTGATGGGGCCGAAGAGACGCGACTGTATGGAGTGATGTAGAAGAAGAAGATGATGCAACACCCGGTTTACTTTGTCAGCTCCCTATTACAAGGGGCTAGGTCAAGGTAGTCCGTCGTGCAGAAATTGCTCTTCGGCCTCCTTATGGCCTCGAGGAAGCCGCGTCATTACTTCCAAGCACATGAAATCACCGTCGTCACCTCGCCTCCCGTTGCAACATATATTGCGTAACCAGATGCGACTAGGAGAATTTGAAAGAACTTCGACGATTCAGAGTAGGGTCTTGGCAGAGTTTGTTGCAGAATGGACCTCAATGCCCGACGAGTTGATCCAGGAGACTACTCTCCCCGGCAAGGGTGAGAGTCGGGACTAGATTATGTACTTTGACGGGGCTTTCTCGCTGCAAGGCGCTGGTGTTGGCACTACTAGGAAAAAGGCTATTAGTGGCACACCTATTTTGGCGATTAATGGCGCACTATAGGTGCGCCACTAGTAGTTTTTAGTAATGGACAAATGGTGCGCCTTTACTATCTGACTTAGTAATGGCGCACCACATATAAGTGCGCCATTACTAAAAAAAATTCCAATTTTTTTTCAGAATTTTTTTCTTTTTTTTTCTTAATCTGAAGTCAAATCACACTCCGTGGTCAAACTTCCCGAGAGGTCATCCATCCTCACACTACTCCAGCCCGAGCACGCTTAACTTCCAAGTTCTTTCCAACCCCAACACCAGCTCACTTCACAGGCACTTGTTGTTATATCTATCATATCAATCCTAATAAACCTTGTTGATGTCTAGGACTTTGTTCATGTTCATGAGTGTGATGAAATTTTGAAAAAATATTTCAAACTTCCTGGTCATATTACGTATCATTTTTTGAACATTTTTTCCAAAAAAAAAAATCAAAACCAAATTTTTTTCTGTTACTAGTGGCGCACCTAGCAAATGGTGCGCCATTAGTAAGTTTGAATTTTTTTTCCTGAACAGTTTTTTCAAAAAAAAAATCGAATTTAAATTTCATTTTCTGTTACTAGTGGCGCACCTTGCAAATGGTGTGCCATTAGTAAGTTTGAATTTAATTTTTTTTCTGTTACTAGTGGCGCTCCTAGCAAATGGTGCGCCATTAGTAAGTTTGAATTTTTTTCCCCCGTATCTTTTATTCTGTTAGGTTTTTGGGGATTCTAAAAATGTTCAACGGGGTTCCCTACCCTAACAACGCTCAACAGCGCGATCGGGGCAGGCCCGAGGGCTTCTTTCGGTGCAACTAACCCTAGGTTTGTTGCCCAGACTATGCGCAGGCTCAAGAACAAGATCGAAGCACTAGCCCAAGATAGAGTACAAGAAACCAAGAGACTCAGAGAACCGGCTCAGAGAAAAAGAACCAAGGCCAAGCAAGAGAAGCAAGGCATTGCCAAGAAAAGGACCTCTCTTGACGGGCAGGCGAGCCCAGCAAGGGGGCGAGGCCACCTCCCAAACAGATGGCAGAAACAGCTCGGCAGGGCCTGTCGGTGGCTCGCGGAGGCCAAACCTCCCCACCGAACACTCAAGCATGACCCACCTCGTCAATCAATGCAGTGTCAAGCCGCAAGATGGTTAAGTGGCAGCCATTAGCCACATGGCAGCCATTTCCTACAAGAAGATCCCACAGATGAGACCCGTCCTGCGATGTGTCGAACAAGCAAACACGGAGCTGGCAGAATAGCCCGGCAAGGCTTGCCAGACACCCAATGATGTGACGTCAAGCGACACATTTAATGTGCCCTGTCAGCCTGCAGAGTTAGGTAAGATAGCACTGTTTGCTATCATATCAGTGCATAATGACTACTTTGCAACTGTGGTAACCCATTAACCTATGAAAGGAGGCCCATGGCAACCGTAGATGGTGTTGGAAAGTTGATGAACCCACAACACCATATGCGCGCAGTCGCTGCGTCCCTAAGGCAAACCCTACCGGGCAAGTGTACCATGCGCCACATTGCTCATTCCACCATCAATCCACCAAAGCAGGATTAGGGTCTTTGGCCTCGCGGCGGCCCGGGCCTGGGTAAATTACTCGTGTAATCTCTGTCGTGCTGCCGCACGATGGTCTTCTCTTCGTGCAACGCGATGCCCCCCTTCCGAACCAGCAAGGGGCCACCCGGTCCCATAGGTGGCCGCGGATATCCCGTGACACATAGCTTGGCGGCCAGGCACGTTCTCCATTTTAAATTAATGGAGGCTAGCTTGCATTGCTCTCCATCAAGGTCTTCTAACGTTCAGGTGCTCGCTTAGGGTGCTGCGCGGAGAGCTCGGCCGGCGATGAAAGCTCCTCCTCGAGCGACAACGACAAAGAGGATAGTGACGGCAATGATGACGTCACCGAGCGGGAGGATGGTGTCTCAGACTCTAGCTGAGCGTCGGACACTCCTTCACCATCAGCTAGGCATTGGTAGCACCATCATCTGCACCTAGTCTTCTCCCTGGCAAAGCTATTTGTCGGGGCATTGGGTTTGGATTTCTCGGCCTCCTCCCGCTGGACCCCGGCAGGCTTCCTCATGGACTCCAGCTTCGTGCTCCCTGCCGGTGTTCTTCCTGCCACGCTCCTCTCATCCTGGCAGTGGTGAGAAGGGCATTGCCTAGCCGCTCCCCCTTCCATCGCCTTCGTCCGCGCCCCCTAGATCTAGTCAGGCTGCGTTTCGCTGGCCTTGAGGGGGTCAGGCTGGGCTTCTGCCTAGGCCCTCCTTTTGCCTTCTTCACCTTCCCCTGTAGTTCCTAGGAGGATAGGGACAAGAAAGGCATTACGGGGCAATTATTTTTTTCAATCTAAAAGATGTAGGCATCTGGCAAATTTTAGTTAAAATTATGTAATCCCCCATCCATGTTTGTACTATGTAAGGTTTGTACTTGTTTATTTGCGTATTAATGAAAAACGATATGCTTGCCGGGCACTTGTTCATGTATCATGTCCATGCATAGGAAAAACTCCTATATACTCTCAAGTAAAGAAGGTTCTCCGACAAGACATCTTGTTGGTCCCTTCCATTGCTTCTGCGAGGATCAGCCTGGCGGGTTAAGAGCATGGAAGGGAACTAGCCCCTTGTCAACTCTTTTTTCCAAATTCCACTGCGACCATCCTGATCAAAGTAAGCTTTGAATCAAAAGATGGGAGCACAAATGTTGGAGGGTGACAATGTTTTTATACGCACAAGCCTACCACACAGAGGTACATTATGGATGACTAAAAAGGGACTTATTTGCTTTGTGTTATTGAGGAGGGCCGATATGCAAGCTTGTTCTCACTTCTTATCCTTTAGATTTTATCCACGGCAGGGCCCTATAGTTAGCACAAGGGGAAAATAGTGGCATATGACCTCTTTCTAAATGATCATGGTAGAATCATACTAAAATAAACATGCATGCAAGTTTTTAGGCGCCAGCGCTTCGTTTCGTTACCTTTGCATAGGGTCTGCGCCTGGCTTTTTACAAAGGGTTACATGCACATTGGCAAGGCTTGTACAAAAGGTGGTTATCGGGGTTGAGCCCGGCAGGTGTGCCTTACGGCTAGAACTTGTGAAGATGATCCACATTCTTTGGTGTCGAGACGGACTGCGCCAGGTCTAGTGACTCGTAATACCTGGTAAGGGCCTTCCCTCTTTGGTGTCAACTTGTTGGAACCCTTGGCGGATTGAACATGCCTAAGGACGCCTTCCACAAGGCTTCAGGCGTAAACCCTGCGGCTATGATATTGGCACATGGCTTGCCGGTGGCGTGCAGCACGCACAGCGGCCCGGAGACGATCTTCCTCGTGCTGCATGACATCGTCATGCCGAAGCTTCTCTTGCGCTACTTCATCGTAGGCAAATACTCGAGATGACCCGGAGCACTACTTCTACCCAATATACTAGGGAGAACAGAGTCTAGCCGGTAGCTCTATTTGGTGTTGTACGGAGGAACCAAAGAACAACCGATAGCTCATCAATCCAGCGTCTGCCGCATTTCAGCACCTTATCAAAAGATCTCATCTTGATCCCATACAACACTTCAACGTTCATGCTCTCATCTTGTCCATTGCTCCGATGATGAGCAAAAGAGGAAAAGGAGACCTTGATGAAAGTGCAACTAATCCCCAGGTGGTTTTGGTAATTAATAACAACATATAGATGATTGAATTAATATCCTTTCAAGATAAATATTTCATGAAGTTCAATGATTGACATGGCATGGATTAGAGATGTTGACCATTCAAAATGCTAAGGACCAAGATTGGCAAAAGCTCAAGACTCTATATTTTCATTTTATTGATCCAAGATCGTATTGAGTCCATAGAAAAAGCCAATATTATTAAAAGGGGATGATGTGTTGCTTAATAGCTTAGTTTCTCAAAATGCTTCGTCATATGCTCCAGCCCTCAACCACTTTCTCATTTCCACATATGTCCCAAACCTAAAAGTCAAACTCGGCTCCACCAATTTGATTTAGGGACAATTACATTCGAGCCCCTAGTTGTGTCACACCCGTGTGTTTTGCCCCTAAATTCAAAAAACCCTCGTTTCTGCCCAAGTTTGTTTGGTCTTCTTATGCTTTTGCCCTTTGACCGTTTGACTTTAACTTTGAAAACATCATAACAAATTCATACTAACTCAGAAAAATGCATATAAGATATCAAAATGTTCGGAAAAACATCACCCATATGTGCACGTCATTTGCATTCATGACAAACGTGTTGAAAATCCAAAAAACAATCATATGATCCCAAACTGAGGTATAGACTTTTCAGCATTGTTGTCATGAATGCAAATGACATGTACTTATGGGTGATGTTATTTCGAACATTTTGATATATTATTTGCATTTTTCTGAGTTAGTATGAATTCGTTATGAAGTTTTCAAAGTTGCGGTCAAACGGTCAAAGGGCAAAAGGATAAGAAGAGCAAATGAGCTTGGACAGAAACGAGGGTTTTTCGAATTTAGGGGCAAAACACACGGGTGTGACACAACTAGGGGCTCAAATGTAATTGTCCCTTTGATTTATCCGGCGCCACCGAGTTCACATGACATAGCCACTCCCACAAACCCTAATCAGTTCAGTCTCACCGGTAGGGATCTCGGTCTCACTGAGATGGGATTGCAAACTCTCTGTTTCCCTTTGTAAAGTTTTGGTTTAACGGAGATGAGCGATCGGCCCCACCGAGTTGGCAATGTAAACTATCTATTTCCTTTTTTTGTAACGTTTCGGTCTCACCGAAATGAGCGATCGGACCCACCGAGTTTGCTTGGCAAAGTCTCTGTTAGCCTATCGCTGAAATCAGTCTCACCGAGTTCATGTGATTTGTCTCACTGAAATGAGGTTTAGCCCTAACCCTAATGCATAGGTCTCACCAAGTTGGTATTTTTGGTCCCACCGAAAAGCCTCACATTCACATTTTGAGCTGGTTCTGTCTGATCGAGTTCATTTTTTCATTCTGACCAAGTTGGGTCCAATGTGTGTAACGGCTAGATTTTGTGTGGAGGCTATATATACCCCTCCACCCCATCTCCATCAGAGAGAGAGAGAGCCATCAGTATGTGCCTACACTTCCACTACTCATTTTCTGAGAGAGAACTACCTACTCATGTGTCCAGACCAAGATACTCCAATGCAACCACAAGAATCTTGATCTCTAGCATTCCCGATGTTGCTTTACACTCAAATCATCTTTCCACCATATCCAAATCTGTGAGAGAGAGTTGAGTGTTGGGGAGAGTATCATGTGAAGCACAAGAGCAAGGAGTTCATCATCAACACACCATTTATTACATTTTCGAGAGTGGTGTCTCCTAGATTGGTTAGGTGTCACTTGGGAGCCTCCGACAAGATTGTGGAGTTAAACCAAGGAGTTTGTAAGGGCAAGGAGATCGCCTACTTCGTGAAGGTCTACCCTAGTCACGCAAGTCATTCGTGGACGATGGCCATGGTGGGATAGACAAGGTTGCTTCTTCGTGGACCCTTTGTGGGTGGAGCCCTCCTTGGACTCACGCAGTCATTACCTTTCGCAGGTTGAAGTCTCCATCAACGTTGATGTACGATAGCACCACCTATCAGAACCACCCCAAAAACATTTGTGTCTGCATTGCGATTGCACTCTCCAACCCCTCCCTTTACCTTCATATTCAATGTTTTACTTTCTGCTTCCACAACTCTAGAATTGCATGTGTAGGAATATTGCTTGAATCTGCTAAGTTGCTAAAATCTGCCAAAACTTAAAATTTGGAAAAGGCTAAGTTTTTATCTGGTCAAGTAGTCTAATCACCCCCTCTACACATAGTTTCGATCCTACAAGTGGTATCCGAGCTTTGGTGTCCATTTGCCTTGATTTCCATAGCTTTGGTGATCATAGCCTTGGTTTCACAACCTAGGAGAGTATGGCGTCTAGCGAGGGAAGTTATCACCGTAGAGGTCCTTACTTCGATGGTACTAATTTTTCTAGTTGGAAGCATAAGATGAAAATGCATATTCTTGGACATAACCCCGCCATTTGGGCTATTGTGTGTATTGGCTTGCAAGGTGAATTCTTCGATGGGAAAGAACCAAATCGTGAAGCTACCGCTGATGAATTGAATATGTTGCAATACAATGCTCAAGCTTGCGATATCCTCTCCAATGGATTGTGTCCCGAAGAATTCAACAAAATCAGCCGTCTTGAGAATACAAAAGAAATTTGGGATACTTTGATTTATATGCACGAAAGTACCTACTCCCTCAAGGAATCCAAGTTGGATGTGCTTCAAAGTCAACTTGATAAGTTCAAATTGAAAGATGGTGAAGGTGTCGCTCAAATGTACTCTAGGCTTGCTCTCATCAGAAATGAGATTGCCGGCTTAGGATGTGAAGAGATGACGGATAGATTCATCTTCAAGAAGATCCTAAGAGCCTTGGATGGAAAATATTATACCATGTGCGCATTGATCCAAATGATGCCCAATTACAAATATCCCAAGTCAACAGATGTCGTTGGTAGAATTGTCGCTCGTGAGATGTCACTTAAGGATAAAGAAGAGCTTCACAACAATTCTAGTGGCGCTTACAAACCTTCATGTGATGCTTCTACAACATCAAGTGAGAAACAAGTCTTCGATGAAGAATTGAGCTTAATGGTGAAGAACTTCACCAAATTCTACAAGAATAGAAGCAAAGAAAGAAACTTCAAGTCAAGGTCCTACAATGACAAAAGATCTTCTAGTCGTGCTCGGAATAGCTACAATTGTGGGAGACCCGGACACTACACAAATGAGTATACGGATCCACACAAGAGAAGAGAAGATTCACCTAAAAGGAGAAGTAGAAGAGAATATTCACCACCAAGAGAGAGAATGAGTAGAGATGGTCGTTATCAATGAAGACCCTCTCGTAGAAGCAAGGATTCAGAAAGGAAGGACAAATCATCAAGGAGCTATACAAGACAAAGACATCAAGCTCATGTTGGTGAATGGGTATCCGGTTCCGACTCCGATGACCACTCCGACAGAAGCTATTACTCCGACTCTGAAGATACTCAAGATGAAGGTGTTGCCGGAATTGCTCTTGTGTCATCCAACTCCTACGATATATTTGACTCACCTAATGAAGGAATTGGAAGATGCTTCATGGATAATGGCCCTAAGGTATCACACCCCGAATATCTTGATTTCAATAGTGATGAAGATGATTTGCTAGGAGATGATGATTTACTTGTTTGTAGCACTAGTGATGAAAACTATGATGTAATTGCTATTAATCATGTTAATCAAGATAAAACAAATGACAATTATAGAAGGAGATTGAGCGTCTAACTAAATAACTAAACACTCTTAAGCTAGCTCATGAAACTACCTTAGAAGATCATTGAAAGCTTTTGAGGACGCAGGAGAATCCATGCTTTGAAAAGCTCAATCTAGAGCAAGAGCATGGGATCTTAAAAGCAATCAATGATGATATTCGTAAGAAAAGTTCTTCTTACATTGCCAAGTGTTTACTCTTGTCTACTTACATGCTACAAGTAAAATCTAGCAATAAGAACAAGAAATATTCTTCCTCTAATAGTAACAACAATCATGATAAATCCAATATTGTTGCTTCTAGTAGTTCTCTTGATTCCACTAATGATTCTCTTAGCCAAGTTACACTTGAGAAAGAAAATTGCATATTGAAGGGAATTATAGAGAAAGGTGTTTATAAGAGCCTTGCCGGGAGTAAGCAATTCGAGGAAATTGTACACAAGAAACGAGGGCGCCAGAAGAATCAAGGTGTTGGTTTTGAATGAAAGTCCAATGCCAATGGAGTTGAGTGGGAAGAAGGTCAATACCCCAGGACAAAGTTTTTTCCTCATTAAGAGAAGTATGATCCTACTTCCATCAAGGGGACGCAAGCTCAAGACGATCTTCCACCACAAGACCACAAGCTAGAAGTCAAGGACCAGCTTCAAGAGGAGATTGATGCATTTGAAGAACCTCCTAAGTCGTTGGTCGAGTGGGTTCCCAAGACTAGGTCAAGTTCTACTTCATCAAATACATCTACAACTCCAAGGATTCCCATCAAGATGATGTGGATCCCGAAGAAGAAGAGCTAGAGAGTTCTTCAGGGTGACTCCGCCAACATACTTTACTCATATTCATATTAGCAAGGACAAGTGCAATCAACTTCCACATCTTGCACTAGTTCAATGAGTCACAAACCCTCTTTTTGGTAACACAAGGGACAAGGTAACCTAATGCTTTGATGGACATCATCTTGTGTGTACCTCACTCCATGTCCATGGATATCTTTGTTTGTTCCTTGTGGGACTAACCCATGTGGGTATTGAAAGTGCAACTCACTCCAATGGATTGCTCGAAATGATCTACATCAACATTGAGCATTTACATCTTCAACACCTACATGAAGCATCATCGACAAAACCAAAGATTAGTTCATCCCTCTGAGGGGAATATCACATCTAGGGGGAGCCTTATTCTAAGAGTTGAGCTAAAGCAACTCTAATGGTGTGACCACAACATTGCTTTATGTAAAAGTGGTAACCCCACTTGTGCTTAAACGATGAGTATGACCTATGATCAAATGTTCTCATTTGACTCCTAAGTCAATATACTCATATATAGATGACCTAGTTATCACCAATTGCTTGATAGATGCTAGAGTATTTGTGCATGCTTTGCCACATATTTCATTTGCTATTTTATTGTGTGAGAATGATGAGTACATATTTTTCTCATTCGAGGACATCCATTTGTTGCTTTCACTGTTTGGATTTCTTCTTTTGACAAATGGATGGTCAAGAATGCCTAAGAACTCGCTCTAGGTATATATGCTTTTCTTGTCTCGAACTCTATTCATGCTACATCACAAAGTTTGACCAAGTCAGATTCGAACCCTCTGGGTGAGGAGCACTCGGAGCCACCGATTCATCACAAACTTAGACTTCCAAAACCTCTTAGTGCATTTCGGTCTGACCAATTCATCACTTTCGGTCATACCGAGTTCATTAAGTTGATATAGGTTTCAATTTTGGTGTAACCAATTTCACCAGTTCGGTCTCACCGAGTTGCAGTAACAGCTTGCGAGTCTGCATCTCGGTGCCACCGAGCTGTTCCACTCGGTCACACCAACATGGATATATATACCCACGTGTCGAACTTTGATTTTTTTTCCAAAACCCATCGCCTGCGCCTGTCTAGCTCTGCCGACTCGAGGTCTCCTGATCATCTCCTCATCGCTTGCGACCCCCTGCCGTTGGTCTTCGCCTCCGTCAACGGGAATCTTCACCGTCGTTGTCACCGTAGAGAACTCATCGCCAAGTTAGGGTATGAGTTTGATCCTTTGTGCTTTCTTAGTCTCATTCTTAGAAGATAGTCAATTCCATGATTCTTGCCACGTTTGAAATTATCCTATCCAGCAAAAACTTCCTTTAGATTAGTTTTGATTCAAAATCTTAGGGTTAGGTTTCCATCGAACTCATCTCGGACCGATCGAGTTGTAGAAATGGGTCTCACAGACTTGGGTTAGGCCATTGCACTTGTGACTTTCGGTCTGACCGAAACTTACAAATTGGTGTGACCGAGTTCGATTCTTAATGAAACCCTAGCAATCTCGGAGTCACCGAACTATGTCTGGGTCTAATCGATATCACTAGTTTAGACTCTAAAGTTCTTTCGGTGTCACCGAGTTCAACAAATCAGTAGCTCCGAAATGCTTTCTGTAGAAATCTAAAACATTTTTTTGACTCAATTGTTATGCAAAATCTCTGCACACGATGATGCTCATCCACTCTATCTCAACTATATCTATTCACAGGGTCAGCTTGCAGTTTCAGCCATGTCTGGGGGTAGTGATAGCCAGAACAGGTTAGTGGAGCTGCCGGATCTTAGTGAGGGCAGCAGCTACTATGAGATCAGCAGAAGCACTCCAAGCAATCTGCCAAAGGCTGCCACCAAGACAAGGAATAAGAAGAATTATGACAGTGAGTATGAAGACTTTGTGGCTCATGAGGAAGTCGCTTCAAACAAAAAGGTTGTCAACAAGGAGTATGGCACTGCTGCTGCAACCAAGCATGGGTTGCACAAGAAAGCTCCAGCCAAGAGATTGCCAATGTCAAAAGCAAGATCTTCTACTCAAGAAACCATGGCGTTTACTCTTGAAACAAGAGATGATGAGCCAGCTGGAACAAAGAAGAGAACTAGGAAGACTACTGCCAAAGTGATTGGAAAGCCATCTATGAGAGATGATGATGATGTTGATGATGATGCAGATGAGCATGATGCACCTGCTGCAACAACTCAGAAGCTGATGGGGGATGCAATCAAAGGCAGGGCTGCCCCATCCAAGCCGAATGCTACCCCCAAGGCTTTATCACCCAAGAGATCCACCAGAGATATTCCTGCAGCTGAGAAGAACAAGGCTCCAGTGCTAGATGTTCCAGAAGAAGAGCAAGATCAGGAAGAGGAATCTTCAGATGATGATGAGTCTATGATGCTTAGGAAGCTCAAGACAAAAATTACAAATCACAATGATGCTCATCTTGTAGCAGAAAACATGAAACTAAGAAAGGATGCAGGTATGAGATGTTGGAGACAGACTGATCCATATGCTACCAGGAGGAGGACTGCTGTGGACTAAAGATTTCACACCAAGGAACAACAGGATTTCTATGAGACAGTCTTGTTGGACAAGATACCCATTGTTTGTGATATGAAGTCGGTTGACTGGAAATACGTTGACAAGCATGCTAATTTCTTCCCAGGTGTGCATGAAAGCTTCAGGCAGAAGGAGGTTGACAAGTTTGTTGGAAAGAAATTGAGCAGATGGAATGATGAGATGATCATGCAATTCTACTCTACTACTCATTTCTATCCGGATGGAAGAATTGTATGGATGACTAAAGGAACCAGATATCAATCAACAGTTGCTGAATGTGCAGGTTTGATCAATGCCCCCATGGAAGATGACAATGACATAGATGTGTATGCCAAGCCCAGGAAGGATCATGACTCTATTGCGAACATGTATAAGCCAATTCCTGACAAAGACTTTAAGACTCCCAAGCTTGGTTCTATATCATCTAATGTCTAGGTTGACCACTATCAACACCATATTGAGGCACACTTTGTTGCCCAAGTCAGGAGATCATAGGATGATCCGAGGTCACTCCATCAACTTGATCCATATGTTTGATGTTCTAGAGAAGTTCAAGGTCATCAGCCTGATTGTAGAGACAATCAAGAGGACAACAACAGACTAGAAGAGGTCTTGTTTATATGCCCCTCACATTCAGATACTGATCAACTCTAGGTTGGAGAAAGGGGCATATCTACTTGACAAGAGGCATCAACCTCTTTGGCTAGATTTTGAGGACAATTAAGTTGTCATGGATGCATCCCATCCTACATCTGTTGAACGCCAAGAGAACATTGCACAAGCAGAGGCAACAAAGCTACCAAGTGCTTTTGGAGTCCCCAAGACCAAGCAAGATCAGCTTAGCCATCTGCTTGAGGCCACTTTAAGGATTGAGAAGAGTTTGGCAAGCTTGACTCAGAATCAAGAGAGTCTTGAAAGGATCATTGAGACTAAATTCCATGATCTTGATGTGAAGGTCACAGGGATCTAGAGTATTGTGGAGAAGATCAAGGAAGATGTTGAGGAGTGAGATACCACTAATGCTTTCCAGAGAGTCTCGATGTCAAAATCGGCGGATCTCGGGTAGGGGGTCCCGAACTATGCGTCTGAGGATTGATGGTAACAGGAGGCAGGGGACATGATGTTTACCCAGGTTCAGGCCCTCTCGATCGAGGTAAAACCCTACTTCCTGCTATATTATTATGAAAGAATATGTGTACAAGAGTTGATATGCCTCGAGATCGTAATTGCTAAACCCTAGGTCTAGACTATGAGGATATTGTGATTCTTCTCTAGCCTCTACGGACTAAACCCTCCGGTTTATATACACACAGTAGTGGCCAAGGGTTTGTACATATCATCTTGTAGAGGAAGGAAAATCTACACCCGAGCCTAAAACTTGCCATTACAAGAATACAGGAGTCCTATTCGGATACGAGAGATGATCTTCTATAATAATCTTCACGGCCCACCAGGATTTTGTCCGGCCACATGAGGACCCCCCGATCTAGGACTTCCTCAGTGGCCCGTGAACCTGTCTTCAATGACGATGAGTTCGGCTTCCGTATTTTCTTCGGCATTTCAAGGCAGGTTCCACCTCCCGAATATATCTTCTGAAAATAGATGGACTGTGTTTTGCTCTGCAAGATTAATACAACCGTTAGCCTCAAAGGCAAGGCTCTTAAAAAAACGAATAATGTGGCTCTATTGACAACTTTTGGGTGAAGCGTCGCGTCCAACCCACTAACATATCGAACCGTTTTATTTCGTCCTAGTTTCTCCTTTAGAGGTATATCCTCATTGGCACGTCCCGTCAGAATAGAGATTGTGCTCGCTTATTGTGAGATTCTTATCATTGTGATGTGAGCACCCACGCCGCGCATTACGCACGATCGCTTGAACCGGCGAGTTTTATGGCTAAGGTGGGAGACGCTCTGTATTCGCAGCGTTATAAAAGGACATCAATCCCTTTCATTAGCCCCACGCCTTCCTCAAGCTCGAGCTCTCCAATCTCCCATGCCCCCGTACTCTCATCTCCTGCGCCCACAACTCCTCGTTCCTCAACCACTACTTCCCTTCCGAGTAATGGCTGGTTCCGGTGCCAGAGGCAAGTGGGAG
Organism: Secale cereale; assembly: GCA_902687465.1. Lineage (NCBI taxonomy): Eukaryota > Viridiplantae > Streptophyta > Magnoliopsida > Poales > Poaceae > Secale > Secale cereale. The sequence goes on along the minus strand of LR738709.1, from coordinate 180,338,200 downwards.
GCTTCCATGGTCACCAAAAAGACCATGAAGGATCTACGGAGCGTGGGGTATCTCGCCGGCGACATAGCACACTGAGTCCCCCCAAAGGGCCAGGTGATTCCCGTTCCTAAGGCGGGCGAGAGGGTAGTTTTCACTTCTCACTTTGTTAGGGGTCTAGGGTTTCTGCTCCACCCATTTGTTCGGGGTCTTTTGTTCTTCTATGTGCTAGATTTCCATGATCTAGCCCTGAACTCAATTCTTCACATATCCGCTTTCATAGTGATTTGTGAAGCCTTTCTCTGTATCCTCCCACACTTCGGCATGTGGCTTAAGACCTTCAACGTGAAGCCGAAGGTGGTTGATGGGGAAAACGAAGAGTGCGGGGGCGCCATGATCAGCAAGCTCCCGAACGCAACTTGGCCCAAGGGCTCGTCCGTGGAGACGAACAAGGTCTGGCAGCAGGAATGGTTCTACATCACCGAACCCAGCTTCACCAAGTGGGTGGCGGAACCTGCTTTCAAATCCAGACCCCCAATGAGGTTGACCTCCTGGACCAAGAAGGGTCTGGACTGTTGGTCGCACACTGAGGTAACGCCTCTCGTGGGCCGTGTGTCCGGCATGATCTCCAAGGGGCACCTGCTCTCCTCCGTGATCTAGGTGATGCTGACCCGACTCTTTCTCCCTTGCCAAAGCCGGGATTCCTCCCTATGGGAGTTCGATTCGGCGGGAGACAAGCCGCTGAAGCATCTCTTCGGCTCTACATGCAAAGAGATCTGGAAGCACCTCTTCAAGAGCCAGAAGGAATGGCCCAAAGAGGACGAGGATGCGGTCTTCAGCACCGAAGTTTCTGCCACATAGGTAATAATAATCCTTGCCGAACACTAACACTTTCCTTTATTAAATGATAATAGGAGTTGGAATTTTTACGTGACATACAGGGCTGGACGAAGAAGGCGTCCCGGATTAAGTGTCTGGCGCCTTTGCTCGAAGAGCCAGCACTGGTTCTACTAACGACGATGCTGGTTTCGGCGCCGTATAAGGCGCCAACCAGGAAGCCCAAGAAGTCAAAGGGCGAGGGGGCCGAAGACAGCCCCCTTCTTTCGGGCAAGAAGCCCGAGGACCTGCACATCTTCTCCTTCGACGAGGTGGAGGAAGATGATGAAGAGGAAGACAAGGAAGAGGAAATGACCCCTGCGCAAGGCATGGGGAGGAAGAGGGGGGCCGCCGCTGACGCGGGTACGGCCGTGCCCTGGAGGAAACTAAAACTCGGAGCTAGTTCGAGTTCATCCAAATATAGCTATGTGATGAAGCCCAGGGAAAAACCCATGCGCGAGATGTAAGTCAGTCCGGACTTAAGTGTTGCACCTTTGTTTATTCAGTTTTTATGGTATTAATATTTTTCTCCTGCTGACCAACAACCCTCCTGGTGTAAACCTCGATGTTACATCATCGGAGAGGAACTCTCTGGCGCCTGGGGAGACAGAGAGTGACCCGCCAGTCCGGGTTCCATCACCCGTAATCGGCGGGGACACCGAAATGTTGTCCCAACGGGTTCTTTCCGCCCAAGGAGATGAGGGCGGGGCAGGAGACAGGGCGGCCGAGGGTAATACCTCGGCGGCCGCTGACAAAGGGGAGACGACCCCCATGGAGACCGATGACGTGGGGCCCGATCAGTCCGGGGTCCCATCGAACACCATCCCGGAGCCTAGCGCGGCTCCGAGGTTCGAAGATCCAGCTCCTCAAGCAGAGGAGGATATAGCGGTGCCCGAAGTTAGTCCGGAGGCGCCGGATTCTATGGAGGGAGCACTACAAAGTGCTCTCGTCATTGGAGAATACCACACCGTGAGGGCTGCGGTGATGAAGAAGATTCAGTCCGTCAAGGGCAGACTGAATGAAGCCTTCAACCGCCTTTTAACAGGCTTTGAGGTAAGCAATGTAGTGCTTTTAAGAAATTTTATTTGTTTTAAATACACATATATAACCAGTAACCCCTCATGCTTTGTGTGATTCTGAAAAGAATCAGACAAAGTATCCATTAGAATAGCATATTTACAGAGCTGAACTATTATGCAGGCTTCCTTAGTTATGGCGACTGCGCGAGACGCAGAGGTTGACAAACTAAATCGGAAGCTCGAGGTGGCCAACGCGGACCTCGACCGCATTAACCGGCATTTTGATGAAATGCAAGGTATGCGGATTTTCTCTTTAAAATGTCAATAAGACCTAATTGATTGAGTATGATTAGAAACTCTAATATTGTATTTTGTATTACACAGTTGGCGCTGCTGAGCTGGAGGCCCTCAAGGGCGAGGTTGCCAAGGCCAAGGAGGAGGCCAAGGCGAATAAGGCGGCCGCTGATAATGCGGCTCCTGATTTGGAGGCTGAAAATGCGGAGTGCGAGAAGCACAAATCTCAGGTGTCCGAAGTCGAGGTCGAACTCCAAGATGCCATCCGTAAGTGTGAGGCATCCAAGAAGAAGGCTTTAGAGTAGGCGACCGAGCTGTGTGCGGTAGTAAAGTCTACCCAGCACGCGCGGGGCGATGCGTGCAGCACCTGTGAGGAAATCAAGCAAGCGCGACAGATAGCATCTAGTAAGATATTTCTCTTACAGAGCATCTTCGGAGGGCGGAAGTATATTGGGCTGACACGATTGTGGAGTTCTCTAGGCGTGTTTGCTGATCTTCCGGGGAGCAGCGCAGATGCCGCTCAATACTTCCGAGCCCAGGAGGAGAATGACATGGAGAAATTGTTCTGGTCACAGTTCTATGCGCCACAACATCCAGTTCCCCTCAACGACGAGATGAAGCAGTTGGTCAAGCTGCAGAACATGGCGAGTTTGGCCATGAAGGACTTAATAGTCCGGCCCTGGCCCACTGAGCCAATCCCAAATAGCTACTTCGGATTGGTGAAGCGCCTCGTCGAGGCGAGTCAGCGGGTCGATGCACTAACGCGTTCGGCCTGCATAGAAGGTGCTCGGATGGCCTTCGCTCATGTCAAAGTGCACCGGGTGAAGATGAACGCAGTGCATATAGGTACTGCTGGCCCGCCCACAGGCAAGGAGCACCGCAAGTCGGAGAAGTACTTCGAGGACGTCATTGACGGCGCCCGCCTTGTAGAAGGCCAGTGTTCGAAGGATGTTTCCTCCGAATGATTGTATCGAGATGTAAAGACTATGCTTATGAATCCAATGTGTATAACTTTTGCGCTATTATAATATCAACGTCTTCTTCCTCCTGTGTGATTGTTTATGTTAAATCTGAAAGTTTCCAGTCATCGGCTTCAGCCCCTAGGTACATAGTACTAGAATGTTCGGTCATATGCAAATACACACTTGATCCAACGTCTTGGTCCGTATAGGAGGTGTATGCGAAGCGAACCAGGCAATCAGACTATGCGGCGTTATTCCTTTCACTTAGTCGTAGGAGTTTGACAAGTGGGGCTACGTACTAGCCCCTGGTGCGGATGAAGTATCCAATTGCACTTGGCTGGGCGAAAAACCAACCCTTCATGTAACACGGGGTAGATCTCTATCGGTCGTAGTATAAAACTAAGTCACCGGATTGCAGACCAGGTTCTCACTTATCATGCCAGTCAGTTTTCGGCTTTCTCTACTGAGGTACTTGACCGGACTGGCTAGAAGTACTATCACGGTAGTTCTCCCTTTACACCCTAGCTGAACAACCGGGAACGTAGGGGTAAGCACAGGAGTCGGGCAACCCAACTATTGACCCAACACATGACTCGGAACTGATGCATATAATGCAAATATCCAGGACGCCGAAGACTCCCTACAAGCGTTCGGTCTTTTCAGCATATACCAGGGCTGACTACGGCCCCTGTTAGTAAACCCTTATTGACAAGGCACATATGGCAATCTGATACGGGAAAAGAACATTCCATGGTGAGTGAATAAAACTCTGGACATAATACGAATAAAATTGTTTTATTAATATCCTTCTATAGTACGGCGAGCCGCAAACTTTACACATAATGCCTATGACCTTTTTTCGACATTTTACATGCCAAAAAGGTATATAACAAGACAGAGAAAAAAGGTTTACACAGGGTCTTAATGTAAAAAAGAAACCTTAGTGCGGGTCCCTGCTGGACGTCTGTGCCGTTTCCTCATCTGTAATGTGTCCTTGAAAGTGTGAGTATGATGGCCATCTGTAGAAAGAAAAAAGTAAACCTGGAAAAGAATAAATCGATCCGCTGTGGCCATAACAAGTCTGGTTCGTTTAATGAACCTAAAGAAGGTAAGTTTAAAGTCTGAATAGGGTCTAACCGAACTATGGACTATATGCAGGTGCCCCCGGTCGTCGCCCAAGAAATTTTTAAGGCATAATTATGTACTCGAGGCACATATGCTATCACATTATGGGGAAGTCGACGAGGGCGTAGCTGTCAATCTTGCTCACGTTCATCTGAGCTGCCGCACTGGCGTGTGTCGGACAAGTTTCGCTGTGTCCGCTGTTGTTAGATTATCTAGCTTGAATAGGCCGCATTGACTTCGGCCGCTTAGGCCGCAATGTCCTCCTCCGTACGAAGAGAACGCTTCATATTTCTATTGACCGTGATAACGCCACGTGGTCCAGGCATCTTGAGCTTTAAATAAGCATAATGCGGGACTACATTAAAGCGGGCGAAGGCCGTTCTTCCGAGTAGAGTGTGATAGCCACTTCGAAACGGAGCTATGTCAAAGAGTAATTCTTCGCTTCGAAAGTTGTCGGGAGAACCGAATACAACCTCCAACGTTACTGTGCAGCGAGCTTCAACGCCCGGTATCACTCCTTTAAAGGTCGTGCTGCTTGGCTTGATTCTCTTGATGGGTCGTGTAACGCCCCGGACACACCCGCCGGTGGTCGTTACTCCTGGCGGGATCTAGACTGGCCTCACATATCAATACTAGTCTTTTCTGCGCACTTTGTCCTCACTCGTGCGCACCCGGAAGCAACTTCCCGGTCGGTCACCCATCCTGAAACTACTCCAAGCTGAGCACGCTTAACTTTGGAGTTCTATCCGAATGGGCTCCCGGAAAAGAAGGAATTCCTTCTTGATATGAGTAGTCTATCATCCCTAATAAGCCATGCCATCACATACACCCCAACTCAGAGGAACCGACGTCCTCGTCGGGCCACAGGAACGTTCCCTCTTGGCACAACCGTCTGTGCTTCCAGGACAGCACATGTGCCATGCCGTGTGCCACGACGGGTCACAAACGTCATGCACAACATGACTACAAACTGTCCGCAAACATCCGTGTAACCGCGAGGGTCGGCTCTGATACCAACTTGTAACACCCCGGACACACCCGCCGGTGGTCGTTACTCCTGGCGGGATCTAGACTGGCCTCACATATCAATACTAGTCTTTTCTGCGCACTTTGTCCTCACTCGTGCGCACCCGGAAGCAACTTCCCGGTCGGTCACCCATCCTGAAACTACTCCAAGCTGAGCACGCTTAACTTTGGAGTTCTATCCGAATGGGCTCCCGGAAAAGAAGGAATTCCTTATTGATATGAGTAGTCTATCCCGAGAAAGTTGAAGCAATTGTCAACTGGGAAGCTCCTCAGAACGTCAAGCAGCTCCGCAGTTTTCTGGGTCTTGCCAGCTATTGCAGAAGGTTCGTTGAGAACTTCTCCAAGATTGCCCAGCCTCTTTCCAACCTGCTTCAGAAGAATGTCAAATACTTCTGGTCTCCAGAGTGTGAAGTGGCATTCAAAACCCTCAAAGAGAAGCTTGTCTCTGCCCCAGTTCTGACTCCTCCAGATGAAACCAAGCCCTATGAAGTATTCTGTGATGCTTCTCTTCAAGGTCTTGGTGGTGTGCTTATGCAAGATAAGAGAATTGTGGCATACACTTCTCGTCAGCTCAAGCCAAGTGAGAAGAACTATCCCACACATGATCTCGAGCTAGCAGCTGTGGTACATGCTCTGATTACGTGGAGACATCTGTTGTTGGGCAGAAAGGTCGACATCTTCACTGATCACAAGAGCTTGAAGTACATCTTCACACAGCCGCATCTGAACCTCCGTCAGACTCGTTGGGTTGAAATGATCCAAGAGTATAATCCCAGCATTGAATACACTCCTGGCAAGGCGAATGTGATTGCAGATGCTTTGAGCAGAAAGGCATATTGCAACAGCCTTCTTATCAAGCCGTACCAGCCTGAGCTTTGTGAAGCATTCATGAAACTCAACCTCCAAGTTGTTCCGCAGGGTTTTCTTGCAAATCTTCAAATTGCTCCTACCTTAGAAGATCAAGTCCTTGAGGCCCAGCTCAGTGATACCATGGTGAAGAAGGTGAAACATGGCATTGCAAAGGGCATTCCAAAATACAAGTGCTTCCGTGTTGATGAGAGAGATACCTTGTTCTTTGAGGACAGACTCGTTGTTCCCAAAGGTGATCTCAGGAAGCTCATAATGGAAGAAGCTCATGATTCTCTCCTTTCCATTCATCCTGGCAGTTCAAAGATGTATCAAGACCTCAAACAGTCTTACTGGTGGACACGCATGAAAAGGGAGATTGCCCAATTCGTGAATGAATGTGATGTATGCAGAAGAGTGAAAGCAGAACATCAACGTCCAGCCGGTCTTCTCCAACCACTTCCTATTCCCGAGTGGAATTTCGATCACATTGAAATGGACTTCATCACTGGCTTTCCTAAATCCAAGCGAGGAAATGATGCTATCTTTGTGGTGATTGACAAGCTTACCAAAGTCGCTCACTTTCTTCCTGTCAAAAAATCAATCAATGCAGCTCAACTTGCAGAGCTGCACACTTCCAGAATCGTGTCCCTACATGGCATTCCTCAAGTTATATCCTCAGACCGTGGAAGCTTATTCACATCAAGGTTCTGGGACTCCTTTCAGTCCGCCATGGGCACGAAGATCAGGTTCAGCACTGCATTTCACCCTCAGACTAGTGGTCAAGTCGAGCGCGTGAATCAGATTCTAGAAGACATGCTCAGAGCCTGTGTCATCTCCTTTGGCATGAAATGGGAAGACTGTCTTCCATTTGCCGAGTTCTCTTACAACAACAGCTTTCAGGCAAGTGCAGGCAAAGCACCATTTGAAATTCTCTATGGCAGAAAGTGCCGTACCCCTCTCAACTGGTCTGAAACAGGTGAACGCCAACTTCTTGGCAATGACTTGATCTCAGAAGCCGAAGAAATGTGCAAAGTCATACGTGAGAATCTCAAGGCCGCTCAGTCGCGTCAGAAGAGCTACTATGACGGCAAGCATCGTGATTTGGAATTCAACATCGATGATCATGTCTATCTCCGAGTTTCTCCGATGAAAGGCACCCAAAGATTCGGTATCAAAGGAAAGCTTGCTCCTAGATACGTCGGGCCTTTCAAGATTCTTGGCAAAAGAGGCGACCTAGCCTATCAACTCGAGCTCCCTTCAAACTTTGCAAATGTTCATGATGTCTTCCATGTGTCTCAACTTCGCAAATGCTTCAAGGCACTTGAGCGCATGATTCCGTTTGAAGAGATTGATCTTCAACAAGACCTGTCCTACCGAGAGCACCCAGTTGCCATTCTCGAAGAAACCTAACGCAAGACCCGCAACAAGTCCATCAAGTTTCTGAAAGTCAAGTGGTCACATCACACAGACCGAGAAGCTACCTGGGAACGAGAAGATCATCTTCGTTCCGAGTACCCTTCCTTTTTCCAGTCCTAGATCTCGGGACGAGATCTTTTTGTAGTAGAGGAGAGTTTGTAATGCCCCGGATGTAATACTTTCCCTTTTGGGTATATAATAGATCTCCGGCTTCATCTATTTCCATTCCGGGTTCTTTGTCTTTCGGGTTTCGTCGTTTTGTTGTGTGAGTGTGTGGCATTCATTCATATCATGTAGACATGTGCATCGCATTGCATTTGTGTTGTCGGTTGCATCCGGTTCCACGCGTTCCTTCCCGTTGTCCGTTTCGCGTTCCGGAGCTCCCTCACGTGTCCGTGACGTCCCGTAGGCCTACTTTGTTGTTTGGGCGTTTAACGTTACCGGTGTGCCGCGAGGTTGTTGTGTGTGTTGTTGTTTTGTTGTGTGCAACCCGCCTCTCAAATCTCGTCGCGTTTGGACTCCGTTGGCTTTTCCCTCCGTTGTTCGTGTGGGTCCAAAGTGCCTTCACTTCGTGTCCCGGAAACACCCCTACTGCAGTCTACTGCCTTCTCCTAGGCCTTTCTAAACTATCCCCGCGATCAGATCCGTCGGATCGCGATCGGAGGGCTCCTAGCACCCCTAAATTCCCCCCTAACCCTAAAAACTGCTATATATTAGACCCTAGTCTAATTTTGGCATCTCTATCTCCTTCCTCCTCCTTCCCCTCATTTTTTTTTCAGATCCAACCCAACCACCTTGAGCCACTTGGCCAGTTTCCACCGCAGCCAAATTCTCCTCGTTCCAGCCGCCGCGAAACTCGCTGGATCCATCGAACCAGCCGCCGTTCCCGAGGGCACCAGCAGATCGAGCAGAGCCGACCGCCGCGGCCAACGCACGAGCCAGGCCCTCGATCGACAGCGCTCTTCGCTCCGCCGGCCAGATCGGGCAGGAGGCCCGATCGAACCAGCCTTCCGAGCCGGCTGGGCTTCCTGCGTCATCCGATCGGGACCAGGTCCCCACTTCCCCGCACGTACGGCCCAGCTCCGCCATATCGCCTCGCCTCGGCCCATCCCTCCGCCGGCCCGTACGTCGCCCTCCGAGCCGGTCCCCACTTCGTCGCCAGGCGGCCGACCGCCTCCCGAGCCGCGCCAGCCGCATCGCCATCGCGGGCCGCGCCAGGCCCAGCGCCAGGCGGCCTCGCCACCCCGAGCGGGCCACCTCCCGCGCCGCCTCCGGCCCGAGCCGCTGGGCCGCGCCGCACCGCGCGCCGCCGCGGGCCCATCCGCCGCCCCAGCCGGGCCTCGCCTCCTCGCGTGGGCCGCCGCCTTCCTCCGCCAGACCGGGCCCGTAGCCCGTTGACCTGTCCAGATCTGGATCTGAGGTTATTTAAAAACCCTAAGTCCCTGTTTTGTTGACCTGTGATGCAATGTTTGACATGCTGTAACTTTTTGTCTGTTGCTCCGTTTCGCGCATGTAGCATGTCCAGACGTTCGTGGAGACTTGCTCTACGTTTTACCTGTTGTTGTCATGCATGTTAGAAGTCATCTAGGTGCTTGTTTTGCTGTTGCAAGAGTGCATCATTTTATAAACTGCTGCTATGTGATGTTTTTATGCCACCTTTGCCATGTGATATCTTTTAGCTCGTTTGTCCGATTGATGCAAATGACATGTCTACGTGTTCGTCTTGCCATGATCTACATGTTGTATGTGATAGGTTGCATGATAGATTTATTATTGCCTTGTTATCATCGTTGCAAAGTGCCATGTGGCTGTGATGTTATTTCACTTGTTATGAAATGCCATCTTGTTGAGCTCGTTGCTATCGTTGTGTTTACCTCAATGATGCATGCTTTTGTGTTTCGGGATCACCTTCATGTGCACTTTGATGAGGTGCTTAGCTTTTGCCATGATTAGTTTCGAGGTGACTTAAACATGCTCTTTTATATGCCATGATGATATTGCTGTTTTAGGACTTAGTGGTTTTTCACTGTCTGAAATCTGTAACATTCCGATGCCATGTTCGTGTGATGTTCTAGGACAAAGCATGTTAGTTTTGGAGTGGATCTTGATTGTTCCTTGTAGTATATATTGTTGTCTTTCCATCCATGTCCTCACATGCCTATTTGAGTGGCTTTAGCATGTTTATCTTTTGCTCCAAAGTTTCAATAAAATTCTGCTGCCAGAATTTTATTGTCAAGTTCAATATGTCCAAGATCATTGCTATTGATCCGTGGCTCCGTTGGGGGTGCACCTTTGGACTTAGTTGCTGTAGTATATGTCTAGTTTGTGTTCATGTCCTTTTCCATGTTATTTGGGTGCTGTAGCTCAATTATTTTGAGCTCCAAAGTTGCTATGATGCTGTAATTTTCAGCTTTCGCTCATTTCTTGTTTCGGGCATAACTTTTAGCCCGTAACCCCGATTTCAGCGAATCTTATATCAAACTTGATTGATTTTCTGTGTAGATTAATATTATCAGATTTTATCATGTTTTGAGGTGTTTTGCTTGAGTGATATTTTACGTGCTCCGTGTGCATTCTTACTGCATCCATCATGCATTCATCTTTTTCGAGTGCGCATTGCATCTTGTCGATTGGTGCTTGGTGTGATTGTTTTGTTTAGAGCCGGAAGAAGAGTCTGAGTTCGAGCAAGAGCACGAGGTTTACAACGAGGTTGAGCACGAGGAACCTTCTTACGATCCGAACGACTTCTCTTCAGGCAAGATGACCGAACCCCGATAACATTACTATCTTTGCCTATTGCTAGTAGTCTCGATCTATAGTTTTGCCTCGATGCCCATGATCTTCTTGTCAGCCTCCTACTTGTAAACCATTGCCATGTTTAACCAACCTACCTACGCAAAACCGTTACTTGGCTAAGTACGCTTCGCTCAGCCCTTCTTATAGCATTGCTAGTTGCAGGTGAAGATCGAAGATGCTTGCTTCATGTTGAAGTTTGGTTGGGTTATATCACACTATATGAATGCTTTAAATGAAATCATCTATATATTGGCAAGGGTGGAAGGCTAAGCCTTTTGCTTGGTGTTTTGTTCCACTCATGCCGTTAGGAACCGTATAAACCGGTGTTATGTTCCTTGATTATGCGTTCCTAACACGGTTGGGGTGTATGGGACCCCCTCGATAAACCGCTAAGTGCTAAGTCTTTTCCAGCAAGTCCCAACATTGGTACTATTTGCCTAATAACAAACTAAACTTGCATAGGGAGTTATAAACCCTTTTCTTAATTCAACAACCCGGGCCAGTGCTCCACATGAGTGTTGGTCCAAACTGGGGGTTACGCGGGGCCACCTCGAGGGAACTCAAGGTCTGGTAAAAATCTGTGGGATCACCCATCCGGTCGTGGCCTGAGACGAGATACGCGCGGCTACTATCAGGGTGTCGGCACGCCGGGAGGATTTGCTGGATTAGCCTTACCTTAGCTCGGTATATCTTGAGCACGGGATTCCGAGGATACTCGGGTCTTCCCACTTTGGAGTTGCGACTCCGCGGATCGTGGGCTTGTAATGGGTCAAGTTGGAACACCCCTGCAGGGTTTGAACTTTCGAAAGCCGTGCCCGCGGTTATGTGGCAGATGGGAGCTTGTTAATTCCGGTTGTAGATAACTTGACACAATGTTACTAATACACTACCAGCGTGTGTTCCGTGACCGTCAATTTCCGAATAGGGATTCGGGAGTTGAACACGGAGGGGTTATGTTTGTTGAGCTTGTAGCTAGGATCACTTCGTGATCACTTCTCGCCGAGGCTTTCTCTTCTCGCTCTCACTCACGTAAGCTAGATGCTAGTTGCTGCTGCAGACACTTATTTCTTTTCTTCAGCCTTATCCTCACCCAAAGGCTTAAATAGTCTTGTTACCCGGAGACGGGATTGCTGAGTCCTCTGTGGCTCACAGTTACTTCACACACCAGATGCAGGTCCAGCTGTGAGCTATCCAGGTGATGGCACCGAGCTGGATTGGGAGTACGACGAGGAGCATAGTCGGTACTATGTGCGATATCCGGATGATCAGTAGTGGAGACTCTTACTAGGATTCGATCCGCCTGTGGTTTATTTATCTAAGTTTGGGTACTTTGACATTTGGATTTTGCCCTTAGAGGGTTGTGATGTTCTTAATGTATGATGATTGAGACTTGAATTGTAATTCTGTGACGTGGCGAGTGTAAGCCAACTATTTTCTGTTTACAATCCCCTCTTTTACATGAGATGTGCAAAGATTACCAAACTTGAGATCATTCTAGGATGGATTTATGCCTTTAAGTCGTGCCTCGACACGTAGGAGGTATAACTCCATCCTGGGCATTACAGGTCGATCCCCATCTTGCGGACAATGTCCTGATATATCAGATTGAGACTATTGTCGCCGTCCATAAGGACTCGGGTTAGATGGTATCCATCTATTATTGGGTCGAGCACTAAGACAGCCGAACCCCCATACCGAATACTAGTAGGATGATCCCTGGGATCGAAACTGATCGGACAGGCTAACCATGGGTTGAATTTTAGGACGACAGGCTCAACGACATAGACATCTCGGAGTGCGCGTTTGCGCTTCCTTTTTGGGATATGAGTAGCATATATCATGTTCACTGTTTTGACCTCCGGTGGAAATTTCTTCTGTCCCCCTATATTCGGCTGGCGAAGTTCATCCTTGTCTTCACTCTGAGGATCCTTCCCCTTGTGTTCGGCGTTTAGCTTGCCAGCCTGCTTGAAAACCCAACAGGTACGTTTGGTGTGGTTGGCAAGTTTATCTAGGGTGCCATGGATTTGGCAGGTCCTGTCTAATATCCTGTCCAAACTTGATGGACCGTCTTTGTTGCCTTTAAATGGCTTCTTCACTTGATCGGGTCTGGAGCCGCTGAATCCGGCGTTTACCGCTGTATCATCTGGGCTTCAAGAATTATTTCGACGTTTGTTTTTGTTACGTTATGGCTTTCCATTGCTATCCCTGACTTCGGATGTTCCATGGTCACTGGTGCTGCTACGAGCTAACCAGCTATCCTCACCCATGCAAAAGCGAGTCATGAGTGTAGTTAGGGCTGCCTTTGTCCTCGGCTTTTCCTGTCCAAGGTGTCTATCTAGCCATTCGTCCCGGATACTGTGCTTGAATACCGCTAATGCTTTGGCGCTCAGACAGTCGCCGATCTGGTTCTTCTTAGTGAGAAACCGGTTCCAAAGCTTGCGAGCTGACTCCCTGGGTTGTTGGATGATGTGACTTAAATCGTCAGCGTCTGGGGGCCGGACATATGTCCCTTGAAAATTGACCCGAAAAGCATCCTCAAGTTCTTCCCAACTCCTAATGGAGTTTTCTGGGAGACTATTTAGCCAGTGTCGAGCTGTTCCTTTTAGCTTGAGGGGTAAATATTTGATGACGTGGAGATCATCTCATGGAGCCATGTGGATGTGAAGAATAAAATCTTCTATCTAGATGGCAGGATCCATGGTTCCATCGTACGCTTCGATGTTCTTGGGTTTAAACCATTCTAGGAAATCATGACCCAGCACCTCATCGGTAAAGCATAGAGGGTGTGAAGCTCCTCTATATCTTGCTATATCATGGCGTATGTCCGATGGTTCTGGTGTTTGGTATTGACCCCGAACTGGTATGTCACCGGAGCGATTGGCTTGATAGCCGCCATCCCGTGCTGGAGCTCGGTCTCTGGTTCTAAATATAGACCTGGTCTTGCTAGCTTTTTTGTTTAGGTCCTCACGCAGATCGTGTTTTCAGACTTGGGCTGCACCCTCCTTTCCTTTATGGGGCGGGGGCTTGTTTACGCCATTGCTAGCGACCCTATCCCGTCCGCGAGCTGGTCGGTCCGGCTTGTTGGCGGTGTTATTTTTTGGTGGGACGGGTGCAACGACCTCGTCGTCGAATTCTGGCAGCAGGTTGCGCTGGGGATAGCCTTTGGTTTGGCCGTTAAAGCCATGTTTCTGTTCGGCATCTAGCACCTCATTCCATCTATCATTGAGCGTGTCTTGTGTAGATCGAAGCTGTTTCTGCTACTTTTTTAAGCTCCGTGTGGTGGCTATAAGCCGCCGATGGAAGCGTTTTTGTTCGGAGGGTTCTTCCGGGACGGTATATTCATCGTTATCTAGGATCGTCTCTTCTTTGGAGATCGGTTCGTAGTCACCTTCTTCGACATCGCTGTCATCGGACTGCGGCTTCGGACTCTGTTCGCCGTCCTCTCGCTCCTCCTGCTCTATCGCTAGATCTACGGGGTCTTCGTCTTGTTCCACAATATCACCGTCATTAGTCACGGTGTTGCTATCCTTTCCTTTACGGGATTTTGTTCAGCGTTTTGGATGCCGACGCTTGGGAGATTCTTCGGTGGGTTCATCCTCTATGGGACTATTTTCGCCGTTGCCTTTGGCCTCTTTGGGTGTATCCACCATATATACGTCGTATGAAGACGTAGCTTTCCACCGCCCTGTTATGGGCCGGCTTTGATCTGTATCAGCTTCAGCTTCGAGGTCCATCCCGTCGAAGTTTTCTGAAGCGTAGTCGAGTAGATCGGTTAGATATTCAACCATTGCTACCAAGTGGGTGGTGGGTGGGGAACGAAATTCTTCATCCCCCTGGGTATAGGGCGGCTGTTCGTCAGCCTCCAGTTCGAACCGGATATAGTGCGGCTGTGTGCTCTCATCCAAGGAGAGAGATCTCAACAACCTTAACATGTCGCCAAGTGGTGAGTGCTAGAAAATATCCGCAGCACAGAATTCGGCGATAGGCGCTTGATTGGATTTGAGGGGCGCAGTTATGCCCAGTTCGGAATGAGAGACCGGAGCCGAGTTCGGGGTTCCGGTAACACTAACCCCATCAGTTGGGTCTGTGTGCGGCTCCAACGCCATAGAGTCCGCGCCTCCTGTGGTGGGTTGAGCTTCCCATATTCGGGTGACGTAATCTGTTCTGGATCTAGGGCGAGAACTGTTGCAGGTGCTATTTCCTGATCCGATGACAGAGTTAAGTCATGATCATCATGGTGGCAGAGTGGGGTTGCCGCTGTCTCGAATCCGGTGAAGATCAAGTTTCCACGGATATCAGCAACATAGTTCAAGCTACCGAATCTGACATGATGGCCAGGGGCGTAGCTCTTAATCTGCTTACGGTGGCCTTCAGTGTTGGCACGAAGCGCGAAGCCACCGAACATGAAAATTTGCCTGGGACGGAAAATCCCCTCGACGTCGCAGTTGCAGTTGACAACGTGATCCATCGGTCCTTCCATCGACGACATAGTGGAACTCTCAATGAAAGCACCAATGTTGGTGTCAAAACCGACGAATCTCGGGTAGGGGCTCCCAAACTACGCGTCTGAGGATTGATGGTAACAGGAGGTAGGGGACACGATGTTTACCCAGGTTCAGGCCCTCTCGATCGAGGTAAAACCCTACTTCCTACTATATTAGTATGAATGAATATGTGTACAAGAGTTGATCTACCTCGAGATCGTAATGGCTAAACCCTAGGTCTAGCCTATGAGGATATTGTGATTCTTCTCTAGCCTCTATGGACTAAACCTTCCGGTTTATATACACACTGAAGAGGCCTAGGGTTTATACATATGATCTTGTAGAGGAAGGAAAATCTACACCCGAGCCTAAAACTTGCCATTACAAGAATCCAGGAGTCCTATCCGGATATGAGAGATGATCTTCCATAATAATCTTCTCAGCCCATCAGTCCGGCTCACCGGGAGTTTGTCCGGCCACATGAGGACCCCCCCGATCCAGGACTCCCTCAGAGAGTCCTAAGAGAACCAAGATCTTCAGCTGTGCCTGTTGTCGAGCCCAGGCCTACACTTTTAGCTCCTGCATGCACTGCCACAGTTGATCCTCCCGTATCAACTCCTCAAGCTCCACAGACTTCGTCGAAAGCATTTGCAGATGCTCTTATCTCCACGAAATCTATGTACACCAGAGCCACCAGCGAGAAGACTTCTTTAGCAGCTCCCGGAGATCGTGCCTAGAGTGTTGTATATCACTATGCATTTTCAAGGTTTTTGGTAACTTGTTGCCAAAGGGGGAGAAATTGTATAGATCATTAGGTTTCGAGAGAGAGAGAGAGTCTTGCTTCTCTTTGTTGGTTTTTGCTTGCTACGTCATTCGTTTGATCGTTTGGTTATTGATTCAATTTGCTTATGTGTGTGAGATATATTCTGTTCATGTGCTTGATCATATCATACTATGATTAATGTGTGTCTATTTTATTGTGTATTATCATTCACTTGGTTATTTTGGTGATGAGTGTTTGTTTCTTAAATCTTATCATTTTGAGCCCTCCACCAAGATGTACGTGACATGGAAGAGTAACCCAAGATCCTAATTGATTGTGCATTTGCATTCAAAAGCAAACCTTAAATAATGCACAAATTTAGGCGGAGCTCTTGCTTATCACATACTTCTCAAAGTGACGATATATTTCACTCTTATTATCATTTGTCAAGCTTTGATCTATATGTTGTCATCAATTACCAAAAGGGGGAGATTAAAAGTGCAACTAATCCCTGGGTGGTTTAGGTAATTAATAACAACATATAGCTAATTGAACTAATATCCTTTCAAGATAAATATTTCAGGAAGTTCAATGATTGGCATTTCATGGATTAGAGATGTGGACCCCTCAAAATGCTAAGGACAAAGATTGGCAAAAGCTCAAGACTCTACATATTCATTTTAGTGATCCAAGATCACATTGAGTCCATAAGAAAAGCCAATACTATTAAAAGGAGATGAGGTGTTGCTTAATGGCTTACTTGCTCAAAATGCTTAGTGATATGCTCCAATGCCCTCAACCACTTTCTCATTTCCACATATGTCCCAAACCTAAAAGTCAAAATCGGCCCCACCGATTTGATTTATCTGGCGCCACCGAGTTCACTTGACATAGCCACTTCCACATTCCCTAATCAGTTTGGTCTCACCGATAGGGATGTCGGTCTCACCGAGATGGGATTGCAAACTCTATATTTCCCTTCGTAACGTTTCGGTCTAATCGAGATGAGTGATCAGTCCCACCGACTTGGCAATGCAAATTTTCTGTTTCCTTTTCGTAACGTATCGGTCTCACAAAAATGAGCAATCGGTCCCACAGAGTTTTCCTGGCCAAGTCTCTGTTAGCCTAGTAATGAAATCGGTCTCACAAAGTTCATGTGATCGGTCTCACCGAGATGAGGTTTATCCCTAACTGTAACGCATCGGTCTCACCAAGTTGATATTGTCGGTCCCACCGAGAAGCCTAACGTTCACATTTTGAACTGGTTCATTCTGACTGAGTTCACTTATTCGGTCTGACCGAGTTGGGTCAAATGTGTGTAACGGCTAGACTTTGTGTGGAGGCTATATATACGCCTCCACCCCATCTCCACCAGAGAGAGAGCCATCAAAATGTGCCTAAACTTTCACTACTCATTTTCTGAGAGAGAACTACCTACTCATGTGTTGAGACCAAGATATTCCAGTCCAACCACAAGAATCTTGATCTCTAGCCTTCGTGAAGTTGCTTTCCACACAAATCATCTTTCCACCATATCCAAATCTGTGAGAGAGAGTTGAGTGTAGGGGAGACTATCTTTTGAAGCACAAGAGAAAGGAGTTCATCATCAACACACAATGTATTACCTTTTGGAGAGTGGTGTCTCCTAGATTGTTTAGGAGTCACTTGGGAGCCTCTGACAAGATTGTGGAGTTGAACCAAGGAGTTTGTAATGGCGAGGATATGGCCTACTTTGTGAAGATCTACCATAGTGAGGAAAGTCCTTCGTGGGCGACGACCATAGTGGGATAGACAAGGTTGCTTCTTCGTGGACCCTTTGTGGGTGGAGCCCTCCGTGGACTTGCGCAGTTGTTATCCTTCGTGGGTTCGAGTCTCCATCAACGTGGATATACGATAGCACGACCTATCAGAAGCACACTAAAAACATCCGTGTCTCCATTGCATTTGCACTCTCCAACCCCTCCCTTTACCTTCATATACAATGCTTTACTTTCCGCTGCCAAAACTCTAGAATTGCATGTGTAGGAAGATTTGTTGACTTGTGCTAAGTTGCTAAAATCTGCAATAACTTAAAATTGGGAAAAAGCTAAGTTTTTATTTGGTCAAGTAGTCTAATCACCCCCTATAGGCATACTTTCCATCATATACTTGCTTACAAGGTTTTTAATGTACTGCATGAAGGTGCAACTCATGAATTGAGTGCCATTATTGATGATCACTCTGGAAAGTACTCCAAAATGGCACACCAATCCTTTCAAGAAATTGACAGCTGGCTGTGCGGTCACCTTCCTCGCTGGCTCTACTTCCAGCCACTTTGTAAACTTTTCGATGGCAATGTATAAGAATTAAAAGCCCCCGGCAATACGGGGGAAACGGCCCAAGATATTGAGCCCCCAGAATATAAAGAGGCCCAAGAATTCAAAGGGATCGTTTGGAGAGCTTGAGCTAGCTGACTGGATGTTCCTATATTGGAACCGGTAGGCTTCACACTTGGTGACTAGCTTGGTTGCATCGTGGAGGCCTATGGGCCAGTAGAAACCCTATCGGAAAGCTTTCCCAACAAGGGATCTTAACTCTGTCTTCCTAGCAGATGCATTTCAATTTCACCCCATTTGGTCTCCTTCTTTACGGAGTGACATTAACAAATTGATACATACTTGATCGTCGGGCTACTCCTTCAGCTTCTTCTTGCCCTTGGTGAAATTCTCCTGTTTGAAGGTAGTGGACCCTGTGGTGCGCCCAAGTTGGAGCATAAGGCTTGACAACAAGGACTAAAGGCACCTCTTCGTTCGTGGGAGCGCTCACCTCAACTGCAAAAACATGTAGTTCCGCGGGAGGAGGCTATTGACCAGCTGAAGTAGAGTTGTTCCCGGCAACCTCTCTTCCAACGGCTTCGGGAAGCCCTACCGGGAGATACTTGCCGAATTCCAACTTCTCCTCTTTCTGGCCATCATGGTTGAGCTAGGTGGAGGACAAAACTTCCTGCTTCCACAAGGAGCTTTTGTGCAACGTACTTTGACACGAGATCAACAATGTTGTTATACGCATGTGGCACGTGCTCGGCTTGTAATCCATCAAAGTGTTCTTCCAACTTTCTCACCTCCTATACATATGCCTCTATCAGTGGGCTCTGGTGACTCTTATTGACTTGACTTACCACGAGCTATGAGTCTCCGCAGATGATCAATTTCCTGATTCCTAACTCCACCACAATTCTGAGTCTGGCAAGGAGCCCCTCATACTCATCAGTGTTGTTGGTGGCCTTCTCCCGGAGAAAGTGCATTTGAACCACACACTTGAGGTGCTCTCCGGTGGGCGCAACAAGAAGCATGCCAGCTCTGCGCCTTGAAACGAGAAAGCACCATAAAAATATATGATCCACTCCTATGGTTCCTCCTTGCCGGGGATAACTGTCACTGATATTTCTTCATCTAGAGTGGGCGTCCATTCTGCAATAAACTCCGCCAATGCTCTACTCTGATTAGTTGAGGTACTTTCGTATTTCGGGCCAAAGCTTGACAGCTCTAGTGCCCATTCAACTATCCAGCCAGTAGCTTTGGGGTTCCTTTCTATGCGCTCTAGTGGCAAACGGGTGACAACCATGATCTCGTGAGCTTTGAAGTAGTGGAGCAGCTTCAACGAGGCCATGAGTAGGCCGAAGATCAGCTTTTGCACTCCAGAGTAGCTTGATCTAGCCCCTTGCAATAAAGGGCTGACACAATAAACTGGTCACTACACTACCTTCTTCCTTACCGTTGTCTTGGGATTGCCCCCAATATCTTGCTTTGCCTCCCCTTGGTGTGCGTCATGTCTTGCCGTAGATGCTTTGGTTCCACACCCGGTAGGGTCAGTTGCTGCGGCTACTTCCCCATCCACTTCCTACTGCTCCACCAGTGTCTCACTAACCTCTTGATTCGTTGTAGCTAAATATAGCAGCAACGACTCTTGTGGTTTAGGCGCAACCAAGGTGGGAGTCGGGGAAAGGTAAGCTTTTAGGTCTTCCAGTGCTGCTTCTGCTTCCGGGGTCCACTTGACCGGGCTAGCCTTTTTAAGATTTTGAAAAAAGGCAAGGCACATTCAATATATTTATAGATGAACCTACTCAGTGTAGCAATGCATCCACTTAAACGCCTCATGTCCTTGACAGTCTTGGGTGCTTGTATCTGCTCGATTGCTCTGATCTTGTCGGGGTTGGCTTCTATCCCCTAGTGAGACAGATAGAAACCAAGTAACTTGTCGGACGGGACACCAAACACACACTTCTCAGGGTTTAGTTTCAAATTTATCTTGTGCAAGTTTGCAAAGGTCTCTTCCAAGTGTTGAATGAGCGTAGATCTTTCCTTGGTTTTGACCATTGTATCATCCATATAAGCTTCTATGTTTCTGTGCAGCTGTGGTTCGAAACTAATCTGCACTGCTTTTCAAAACGAGGATCCAACGGTCTTTAACCCAAACGGCATACGTACAAAGAAGTACATGCCACATGGAGTTATGAACGCAGTTTTCTCTTCATCTTCCTTCAACATGAATATCTGTTGGTACCTGGAGTACGCATCCAAAGAGGAAAGCAGCTCACACCTAGAAGTGGAGTCTATAATCTGATCAATGCACGACAGGGGGAAAGGGTCCTTCGGGCATGCCTTCTTCAGTTCTGTGAAGTTAATGCAGAGCTTCCATTTCACGTTTGCCTTGCGCACCATCACTGGGTATGCTAACCATGTTGGATGCAGCACTCCTCTGACCAAACCAGCTGCTTCCAGTTTCTTGATTTCCTCGACAATAAAATGTTGATGCTCCAAAGCTTGCTTCCTGGCCGTCTGCTTGATGGGCCGAGCATTAGGACAGACAGCAAGGTGGTGCTCAATTACCTCCCTGGGAACACCGGGGATGTAGGATGGTTGGCAATTAAAAACATCGACATTCGCCTGCGTGAAGGCAATGAGCGCGCTTTCCTATTAGTCATCGACGGTGGCGCTGATGGTGAACGTACCGTCAATGCCATCCTGCCTCGCTAGGAACTTTTTCATAGCAGGTAAATCAAACTTGGGCCTCTTGTGAACTCTCCAGCAGGTCCTCAATAGGTGCGGTGCATTCCGAAGAGGCGCGCTTCCCAGAGTCTTTACCAACATCTCTGCTAGCTTTCTTTCCCTTCCTTGCTTCCTCGGCGGGAGCTTGGGCCTCCGCGGCTTCAGCTGCTACCACGTCTCGATACATCTTGTCCACACAAAAATATTGCATCTTTCTAATCTGAAGGAATGGAAATGATTCCCATCGGCGGTGGCATCTTCAAGGTGTTGTAGGCATAGTGGGATGCTTCCACAAATTTTGCCAGAGCAGGACAACCAAGAATCCAATTCTACGGCAAAAGAACCTCAACAACGTCAAACACAACCCTCTTGGTATGGTAGTTCAATTCCCCGCCAAACATCACATGGTACGTGATCTTTCCCTTGGGCCACCCGTAGCTTTTAGTTCTTCATTAGAGATCCGTAGCTTGCTTACCACCTTAGGGGAGATCAAATTCAGCCCAGCCTTGCCGTCAACTAACATCTTTGTGACCTTGAGGTTGCGGATTGTTGGAGAAACTAACAACGGCAAACACCCCACCGCAGTAGTGCGGTCAGGGTGATCCTCTTTGTCGAAGATGGGCATGTGGGACCACTTGTGTGGCTTCCGAGAGTCTACAATCTGTTACATGGCATTGACGTCAGGCACCCACTGTTTGAGCGGGCGGTGAGAAGAGTGCAAAGATGCACCCCCATCAACACACATGGCTTCGGTTGCTTTCTGGAATTCTTGCTCGCTGGTTTCTTCTTCCTCCCCTTTATCACTCGCATCATCTTCTTCTTTCTTCTCACGCCCCCTAGCAGGATTTTCCTTCTATTGTGGCGACCTCCTCTACCGCCATGGACCATCTCGCCAACATCCTCTTGGACCCTCTCTCTGTTACGCTTCTCATATTCATATTTTTACTTCTTGACAAGCTGCTCAACTTGATTACACTCTTGGAGATCATGGCCTTTGGTGCAGTGGATCTTGCAGTATGGCCCATCGGACTAGCTATCTTTCTCTGGTGATGCGGCCTCCCGATAATCAGCGCACCCGGTAGCTCCCCTGCCGGGGGCCTCAGTCTTGGTTTTCTTGTCGGCACCAGGATCACCAGAGATCTCAATGTCCAATACTACCTTCTCCTTGCGCTTTTTACCATGACTCCGGCTCCTCCCCTTTAAGTTGGCGGCATGATACTTCTCCAACATATCTGTAATTTTATATTGTTCCATGCTATTATATTATCTGTGTTGGATGTTTAATGGGCTTTATTTTGCTCTTTTATATTATTTTTGGGCTAACCTACTAACCGAAGGCCTATTGTGAGTTTCTGTTTTTTAACCTATTTTAGAGTTTCACAGAAGAGGGATACCAAACGAAATCCAAATGGAATGAAACCTTCGCGACGATCTTTCTTGGACCGAAAGAAACCCAAAAGACTTGGAGTAGACGTCTGGGACTCCACGAGGCAGCAACGAGGCAGGAGGGCGCGCCGGCACCCTCGTGGGCCCCTCGTAGCTCCACCGACGTACCTCTTCTGCCTATATATACTTTTATACCCTATAAACATCGGGAAGACGAACGAAACCACTTTTCCATCGCCGCAACCTTCTATACCCATGTGATCCTATCTTGGGGCCTTTTCCGGCGATCTGCCGGAGGGGGGATCAATCACGGAGGGCTTCTACATCGACAACATAGCCTCTACGATGAAGCATTAGTAGCTTACGATAGACTTTCGGGTCCATAGTTATTATCTAGATTGCTTCTTCTCTCTCTTTGATCTTCAATACAAAGTTCTCCTCGATTCTCTTGGCGATCTATTCGATGTAATACTTTTTGTTGTGTGTTTGCCGAGAACCGATGAATTGTGGATTTATGAGCAAGTTTATTTATGAATATTATGTGGTTCTTCTCTGAATTCTTATATGCATGATTTCATATCTTTGCAAGTCTCTTCAAATTATCTGTTTAGTTTGGCCTACTAGATTGATCTTTCTTGCAATGTGAGAAGTGCTTAGCTTTGGGTTCAATCTTGCGGTGTCCTTTCCTAGTAATAGTAGGGGCAGCAAGGCACGTATTGTATTGTTGCCATCGAGGATAAAAGGATGGGGTTTATATCATATTGCTTGAGTTTATCCCTCTACATCGTGTCATCTTGCTTAATGTGTTACTCCGTTCTTATGAACTTAATACTCTAGATGCATGCTGGATAGCGGTCGATGTGTGGAGTAATAGTAGTAGATGCAGAATCGTTTTGGTCCACTTGACACGAGCATGATACATATATTCATGATCACTGCCTTAGATAACTTCATAACTATGTGATTTTCTATCAATTGTCCGGCAGTAATTTGATCACCCACCGTAATACATGCTATCTTGAGAGAAGCCACAAGTGAAACATATGGCCCCGGGGTCTATTTCCTATTATATTGAATCTGTTTTATTTAATTCGCATCTCGTTTACTATTTTGCAATCTTTACTTTCCAACCTATACCAGAAAAATACCAAAAATATTTACTTTACTATATTTATTTGATCTCACTTTTGCGAGTGGCTGTGAAGGGATTGACAACCCCTTTATCATGTTCGTTGCAAGGTTATTGATTGTTTGTGCAGGTACTAGGTGACTTGTGCATTTTCTCCTACTTGATTGATACCTTGGTTCACAAAACTGAGGGAAATACTTACGCTACTTTGATGCATCACCCTTTCCTCTTCAAGGGAAAACCAACGCATGGTCAAGAGCTAGCAAGAAGGATTTGTGGCGCCGTTGCTGGGGAGATCTACATCAAGTTAAGACATACCATGGGACGCTATTGATACTTATGAAAAGATGAAAACCATATTGGGGAACCCTAAGTAAAATGTTGAATCAACTACCCTTATGTGCTCTTATCAAAACAAAGTAATCAAAGAGTTGAAGGCTAGTCTAGAGGTATAGTTTCGCAACGTACTTAATCTTCCGTCTACTATTAATGGCCATGTACTTTCACAAAATAGAAAGATGGATACTTTGGATAAGAGACTCACCCTTTACTGCCAAAAAAGGGAAATAATAATACCTAGATCTATTTGCGTTTTTATGCCTAGCTAAGGGCGTTAAACGGTAGCGCTTGTTGGGAGGCAACCCAATTTTATTTTTTTCCTTTGATATTTGCTTCTGTCTAGTAATAAATAATTCATCTAGCTTCTGTTTAGAAGTGGTTTTATGTTTTAATAAGTGTTTGTGCCAAGTAGAACCTTTGTGAAGATTTGGGTGAAGTCTTTGCAATCTTGCTATAAAAAACAAAAACTTTTGCGTTCATGGGATTAGCTACCATGTTATATTGGAGAGTGATTTTAGGTTCATTCTTTTTGCAGATGATTAATAGACAAATTCCTCATGTCCACCAGTTTATTTCAGAATTTTTAGAGTTACATAAGTATTCGAAAGTTACAGATTGCCTCAGACTGTTCTATTTTTGACAGATTCTATTTTTCGTGTGTTGTTTGCTTATTTTGATGAATCTATGAGTAGTATCGGGGGGTATGAACCATAGAGTAGTTGGAATACAATAGGTTTAACACCAATATAAATAAAGAATGAGTTCATTACAGTACGTTTAAGTGGTGGTATATTTTGTTATACTAACGGAGCTCACGAGATTTTCTGTTAAGTTTTGTGTTGTGAAGTTTTCAAGTTTTTGGGTAAGGATTTGATGGACTACGGAACAAAGAGTGGAAAGAGCCTAAGCTTGGTGATTCCCAAGGAAACGAAAGGTAACATTCAAGGATAACCAAAAGCCAAAGGCATCCCCTCTTTCGTCTTCGTCTATCGATAACTTTACTTGAGACTATATTTTTATTCACCACATGAAATGAGTTTTGCTTAGAGCGTCATGTATGATACGAGTCTTTGCTTTTTAGTTTCCCACAATCATCCTTGCTGTACACACCTTTTGGGAGATACACGCTTGAATTGGAATTTATTAGAATACTCTATGTGCTTCACGTATATCTTTTGAGCTAGATAGTTTTGCTCTAGTGCTTCACTTATATCTTTTTAGAGCACGGTGGCGGTTTTATTTTATAGCAATTATTGATCTCTCATGATTCACTTATATTATTTTGAGAGTCGTTTGGAACAGCATGGTAATTTGCTTTGGTTATAAAACTAGTCCTAATATAATGGGGATCCAAGATGGGTATAATAAAAACTTTCATATAAAGTGCGTTGAATACTATGAGAAGTTTGATACTTGATGATTGTTTTGAGACACGAGGATGGTGATATTGGAGTCATGCTAGTAGAGTAATTGTGAATTTGAAGAATAGTTGTGTTAAAGTTTGTGATTCTCGTAGGATGCACGTATGGTGAACCGTTATGTGATGAAGTTGGAGCATGATTTATTTACTAATTGTCTTTCTTTGTGTGGAGGTCGGGATCGCGCGATGGTTAACTCCTACCAACCCTTCCCGTAGGAGCATGCGTGTAGTGCTTGGGTTTGATAACTTTTAGATTTTTGCAATAATTATGTGAGTTCTTTATGACTAATGTTGAGTCCATGGATTATATGCACTCTCACCCTTCCACCATTGCTAGCCTCTCTCGTACCGCGCAACTTTCGCCGGTACCATACACCTACCATATACCTTCCTCAAAACAACCACCATACCTACCTATTATGGCATTTCCATAGCCATTCTGAGATATATTGCCATGCAACTTTCCATCGTTTCGTTTATTATGACACGCTCCATCATTGTCATATTGCCTAGCATGATGTAGTTGACATCGTATTTGTGGTAAAGCCACCCTTCATAATTCTTTCATACATGTCACTCTTGATTTATTGCACATTCTGGTACACCGCGGGAGGCATTCATATAGAGTCATATTTTGTTCTAAGTATTGAGTTGTAATCTTTGAGTTGTAAGCAAATAGAAGTGTGATGATCATCATTATTAGAGCATTGTCCCGTGTGAGGAAAAAACAAGGGGAGGCCAAAAAAAGAAGAGAAAGGGCCCAAAAAAATGAGACAAAAAGAGAGAAGGGACAATGCTACTATCCTTTTCCACACTAGTGCTTTAAAGTAGCACCATGATCTTCATGATATATAGTCTCCTATGTTGTCACTTTCATATATACTAGTGGGAATTTTTCATTATAGAACTTGGCTTGTATATTCCAATAATGTGCTTCCTCAAAGTGCCCTAGGCCTTCGGGAGCAAGCAAGTTGGATGCACACCCAATTAGTTTCTTTTTAGCTTTCATAAACTTATAGCTCTAGTGCATCTGTTGGATGGCAATCCTTACTCACTCACATAGATATCTATTGATTGGCATCTCCATAGCCCATTGATACGCCTAGTTAATATGAGACTCTCTTCCTCCTTTTGTCTTCTCCACAACCACCATTCTATTCCACCTATAGTGCTATGTCCATGGCTCACGCTCATGTATTGCGTGAAAGTTGAAAAAGTTTGAGGATACTAAAGTATGAAACAATTGCTTGGCTGAAACCGGGGTTGTGCATGATTTAAATATTTTGTGTGATGAAGATTGAGCATAGCCATACTATATGATTTGTAGGGATAGCTTTCTTTGGCCATGTTATTTTGAGAAGACATGTTTACTTTGTTAGTATGCTTGAAGTATTAGTATTATTTTGTCAATATTAAACTTTTGTCTTGAATCTTTCGGATCTAAACATGCATGCCACAATAAAGAAAATTACATTGATAATTATGTTAGGTAGCACTCCACATCAAAAATTCTGTTTTTATCATTTACCTACTTGAGGACGAGCAGGAATTAAGCTTGGGGATTCTTGATACGTCTCGAACGTATCTACAATTTTTGATTGTTCCATGCTATTATATTATGTGTTTTGGATGTTTAATGGGATTTGTTATGCTCTTTTATATTATTTTTGGGACTAACCTATTAACCAAAGTCCCATTGCCAGTTTTTGTTTTTTTGTGCCTATTTTAGAGTTTCGCAGAAAAGGAATACCAAACGAAGTCCAAAGGGAATGAAACCTTCGCGATGATCCTTCTTGGACCGAAAGCAATCGAGAGGACTTGGAGTAGACGTTTGGGACTCCACGAGGCGGCCATGGGGCAGGAGGGCTCACCCCCCACCCTCGTGGGCCCCTCGTAGCTCTACCGACGTACCTCTTCTACCTATATATACCCTTATACCCTACAAACATCAGGGAGACGAACGAAACAACTTTTCCACTGCCACAACCTTCTGTATTCGTGAGATCCCATCTTGGGGCCTTTTCCGGCAATCTGCCGAAGGGGGAATCAATCACGGAGGGCTTCTAGATCAACACCATAACCACTCCGATGAAGGGTGAGTAGTTTACCATAGACCTCCGGGTCCATAGTTATTAGCTAGATGGCTTCTTCTCTCTCTTTGATCTTCAATACAAAGTTCTTCTCGATTCTCTTGGAAATATATTCGATGTAATACTTCTCGCGGTGTGTTTGCCGAGAACCGATGAATTTTGGATTTATGAGCAAGTTTATTTATGAATATTATTTGGTTCTTCTCTGAATTCTTATATGCATGATTTGATATCTTTGCAAGTCTCTTCGAATTATCAGTGACAGTAGGGGTAGCAAGGCACGTATTGTATTGTTGCCATCGAGCATAAAAAGATGGGGTTTATATCATCTTGCTTGAGTTTATCCCTCTACATAATGTCATCTTGCTTAATGCGTTACTCCATTCTTATGAACTTAATACTCTAGATGCATGCTAGATAGCGGTCGATGCGTGGAGTAATAGTAGTAGATGCAGAATCGTTTCGGTCTACTTGACACGGGCGTGATGCCTATATACATGATCATTTCCTTAGATAACTTAATAACTATGCGCTTTTCTATCAATTACTCGGCAGTAATTTGTTCACCCACCGTAATACATGATATCTTGGGAGAAGCCACTAGTGAAACCTATGGCCCCCGGGTCTATTTCCTATTATTCTTTTATTTAATTTGCATCTCATTTACTATTTTGCAATCTTTACTTTCCAATCTATAGCACAAAAATACCAAAATTATTTACTTTACTATCTTTATTACATCTCACTTTTGCGAGTGGCCGTGAAGGGATTGACAACGCCTTTATCGCGTTGGTTGTAAGGTTATTGATTGTTTGTGCAGGTACTAGCTGACTTGTGCATTGTCTCCTACTTGATTGATACCTTGGTTCTCAAAACTGAGGGAAATACTTATGCTACTTTGCTGCATCAACCTTTCCTCTTCAAGGGAAAACCAGCGCATGCTCAAGAGGTAGCAAGAAGGATTTCTTGCGCTGTTGCTGGGGAGATCTACGTCAAGTTAATACATACCAAGGGACGCTATTGATACTTTTGAAAAGATGAAATCCATGTTTGGGAACCCTAAGGAAAATGTTGAATCAGCTACCCTTATGTGCTTTTATCAAAACGAAATAATCAAAGAGTTGAAGGCTAGTCTATAGGTAAATTTTCGCAACGTACTTAATCTTTAGTCTACTATTAATGTCCATGTACTTTCAAAACATATAAAGATGGAAACTTTGGATAAGAGACTCACCCTTTACTGCCAAAAAAGGGGAGATGATAATACCTAGATCTATTTGTGTTGTTATGACTAGCTAAGGGCGTTAAACGATAGCGCGTGTTACGAGGCAACCCAATTTTATTTTTGTTCTTTGATTTTTTCTTATGTTTATTAATAAATAATTCATCTAGATTCCATTTAGTTGTGGTTTTATGTTTTAATTAGTGTTTGTGCCAAGTAGAACATTTGGGATGACTCGGGTGAAGTCTTTACGATCTTGCTGTGAAAAACAGAAACTTTTGCGCTCACGAGATTAGCTGCCATTTTTTTTAATAGAGAGTGCTTTTAGGTTGATTCTTTTTGGAGATGATTAATAGGAAAATTACTCACGTCCACCAATTTATTTAAGAATTGTAAGAGTTACATAAGTTTTCGGAAGTAACAGATTGCCACAGACTGTTCTGTTTTCTACCGATTCTATTTTTCGTGTGTTGTTTGCTTATTTTGATGAATGTATGAGTAGCATAGGGTGTATGAACCATAGAGAAGTTGGAATACAGTAGGTTTAACAGAAATATAAATAAAGAATGAGTTCATTACAGTATCTTGAGGTGGTAGTTTATTTTCTTATACTAACGGAGCTCACGAGATTTTCTGTTAAGTTTTGTGTTGTGAAGTTTTCAAGTTTTGGGTAAGGATTTGATGGACTATGGAATAAAGAGTGGAAACAGCCTAAGCTTGGGGATTCCCAAGGCACCCCAAGGTAAAATTCAAGGATAACCAAAAGCCTAATCTTGGGGATGCCCCGGGAAGGCATCACCTCTTTCGTCTTCGTCTTTCGGTAACTTTACTTGAGACTATATTTTTATTCACCACATGCTATGTGCTTCGCTTGTAGCGTCATGTATGATACGAGTCTTTGATTTTTAGTTTGCCACAATCATCCTTGCTGTACACACCTTTTGGGAGAGACACGCTTGAATCGGAATTTATTAGAATACTCTAGTGCTTCACTTATATCTTTTTAGAGCACGGTGGTGGTTTTATGTTATAGAAATTATTGATCTCTCATTCTTCACTTATATTATTTTGAGAGTCTTCTAGAACAGCATGGTAATTTTCTTTGGTTATAAAACTAGTCCTAATATGATGGGCATCCAAGATGGGTATAATAAGAACTTTCATATAAAGTGCGTTGAATACTATGAGAAGTTTGATACTTGATGATTGTTTTGATATATGAGGATGGTGATATTAGAGTCATGCTAGTAGAGTAATTGTGAATTTGAAGAATACTTGTGTTAAAGTTTGTGATTCCCGTAGAATGCACGTATGGTGAACCGTTATGTGATGAAGTTGGAGCATGATTTATTTACTGATTGTCTTCACTTGTGTGGAGGTCAGGATCGCACGATGGTTAAATCCTACCAACCATACCCCTAGGAGCATGCGTGTAGTGCTTGGTTTTGAAAACTTGTAGATTTTTGCAATAAGTATGTGAGTTCTTTATGACTAATGTTGAGTCCATGGATTATATGCACTCTCAGCCTTCCACCATTGCTAGCCTCTCTTGTACCGCACAACTTTCGCCGGTACCATACACCACAATATACCTTCGTAAAAACAACCACCATACTACCTATTATGGCATTTCCATAGCCATTCCGAGATATATTGCCATGCAACTTTCCATCGTTCCAATTATTATGACACGCTCCATCATTTTCATATTACCTTACATGATCATGTAGTTCACATTGTATTTGTGGCAAAGCCACCCTTCATAATTCTTTCATGCATGTCACTCTTAATTCATTGCACATTCTAGTACATCGCCGGAGGCATTCATATAGAGTCGTATTTTGTTCTAAGTATCGAGTTGTAAACTTTTAGTTGTAAAGAAATAGAAGTGTGATGATCATTATAATTAGAGCATTGTCTCGTGTGAGGAAAAAACAAGGGGGGCCAAAAAAATAGAAAGGCCCAAAAAATGAGAGAAAAGAGAGAAGGGACAATGCTACTATCCTTTTCCACACTTGTGCTTAAAAGTAGCACCATGATCTTTATGATAGAGAGTCTCCTATGTTGTCATTTTCATATACTAGTGAGAATTTTTCATTATAGAACTTGGCTTGTATATTCCAATAATGGGCTTCCTCTAAGTGCCCTAGGTCTTCGTGAGCAAGCAAGTTGGATGCACACCCACTTAGTTTCTTTTTTTGCTTTCATAAACTTATAGCTCTAGTGCATCCGTTGCATGGCAATCCCTACTCACGCACATTGATATTTATTGATGGGCATCTCCATAGCCCATTGATACGCCTAGTTGATGTGAGACTATCTTCCTCCTTTTGTCTTCTCCACAACCATCATTCTATTCCACCTATAGTGTTAAGTCCATGGCTCACACTCATGTATTGTGTGAAAGTTGAAAAAGTTTGAGAATACTAAAGTATTAAACAATTGCTTGGCTAAAACTGGGGTTGTGCATGATTTAAATATTTTGTGTGATGAAGATAGAGCATAGCTAGACTATATAATTTTGTAGGGATAGCTTTCTTTGGCCATGTTATTTTGAGAAGACATGTTTACTTTGTTAGTGTGCTTGAAGTATCATTATTCTTTTGTCAATATTAAACTTTTGTCTTGAATCTTTCAGATCTTAACATTCATGCCACAATAAAGAAAATTACATTGATAATTATGTTAGGTAGCATTCCACATCAAAAATTCTGTTTTTATCATTTACCTACTCGAGGACGAGCAGGAATTAAGCTTGGGGATGCTTGATACGTCTCCAACGTATCTATAATTTTTTATTCTTCCATGCTATTATATTATCTATTTTGGATGTTTAATGGGCTTTATTATGCTCTTTTTTAATATTTTTGGGACTAACCTATTAACCAAAGGCCAAGTGCCAGTTTCTGTTTTTTTTCCTATTTTAGAGTTTCGCAGAAAAGGAATACCAAATGAAATCCAAACGGAATGAAACCTTCATGATGATCTTTCTTGGACCGAAAGCAATCCAGAACACTTGGATTAGACGTCTGGGACTCCCCGAGGCGGCCACGAGGTAGGAGGGCGCGCCTCGTGGGCCCCTCGTAGCTCCACCGATGTACCTCTCCCGCCTATATATTATATTATACCCTAGAAACATCGGGGAGACGAACCAAACCACTTTTCCAACGCCACAACTTTCTGTACTCGTGAGATCCCATCTTGGGGCCTTTTCCGGCAATCTTCCGGAGGTGGAATCAATCACCGAGGGCTTCTACATCAACACCATAGCCTCTCCGATGAAGTGTGAGTAGTTTACCACAGACCTTCAGGTCCATAGTTGTTAGCAGGATGGCTTATTCTCTCTCTTTGATCTTGAATACAAAGTTCTCCTCTATTCTCTTGGAGATCTATTCGATGTAATAGTTTTTGGGGTGTGTTTGCCGAGATCCGATGAATTGAGGTTTTATGAGCAAGTTTATCTATAAATATTATTTGATTCTTCTCTGAATTCTTATATGCATGATTTGATATCTTTCCAAGTCTCCTCGAATTATCAGTTTAGTTTGGCCTACTAGATTGATCTTTCTTGCAATGGGAGAAGTGCTTAGCTTTGGGTTCAATCTCGCGGTGTCCTTTCCCAGTGACGGTAGGGGCAGCAAGGAACGTATTGTATTGTTGCCATCGAGGATAAAAAGATGGAGTTGATATCATATTGCTTGAGTTTATCCATCTACATCATGTCATCTTGCTTAATGCGTTACCCCGTTCTTATGAACTTAATACTCTAGATGCGTGCTGGATAGCGGTCGATGTGTGGAGAATAATAGTAGATGCAGAATCGTTTCGGTCTACTTGACACGGACGTGATGCCTATATTCATGATCAATGCCTTAGATAACTTCATAACTATGCGATTTTCTATCAATTGCTCGTTAGTAATTTGTTCACACACTGTAATACATACAATCTTGAAAGAAGCCACTAGTGAAACCTATGGCCCCCGGGTGTATTTACTATTATATTGAATCTCTTTTATTTACTTCGCATCTCGTTTACTATTTTGCAATCTTTACTTTCCAATCTGTACCACAAAAATACCGAAAGTATTTACTTTACTATCTTTATTAGATCTCACTTTTGTGAGTGACCGTGAAGGGATTGCCAACCCCTTTATCGCGCTGGTTGCAAGGTTCTTGATTGTTTGTGCAGGTACTAGGTGACCTGTGCGTTGTCTCCTACTGGATTGATACCTTGGTTCTCAAAACTGAGGGAAATAGTTACGCTACTTTGCTGCATCACCCTTTCTTCTTCAAGAGAAACCAACGCATGCTCAAGAGGTAGCACCGCACCATCATCGTCTTCTGAGTCGGCCTCGACACCAGCCTCCTCTCCACGAAGATGCCTCCCCTCTTCAGCTCGAGCACATTTATCCGCCAAGGTGTATAACTCATTGACGAGCTTGGGCAGTCGGATGTTCATCTTGGACTGCATCCTTCTGTTGCGCACGTCCAAATGGAACGCAACAATCATAGCAGCTGGATGTATCTCTGGAATGTCATGGTGGACTCAAATGAACCTCTGCATATACTTCTGCAAGCTCTCCCCTTCCTTTTGTGGAAGGACTTGCAAGTCACTGGGCCATCCAGGTTCTTGATGTCCACCCGTGAAGGCGCCAACAAATTCATTGGACAAGTCTGCCCATGACGAAATAGAGTGCCAAAGGGAAGTACTTGGAAAACACCTTCTCATCCCTGCCCCCGGCGGCTAGAACGGCAATTGTGTAGATGCTAAAGAACTCTGCCGGGTTTAACTCTCCATCCTATTTTTCTGGTATGCTTGAAGACTTGGGCAGATGACCAGCGTACCTACCGTAGCTCGCTAGTGAAGGAGGGGAACCCAACCTCGTAAGGCAGGTACCCTCCAACACTTGGCGCGGGTTCATCGACGTCTGGTTCATTGCGCCTATCAGATTGATGGAGGGTCTCCCGGTGCCGTTATATGGTGACGCGTGCATCTTCCCTTTATCCATCTTCCAGGACCTGCCACTCTTCTCGGTGAGTTTGCGGGTCAGATGAGGCCATCGATTCTTCTTCGGGCTCGCGGACATATGGCTCTTTCTACTGTTGCCTCTGGGTATGCTATCGTGGAGGGGATTGCACCGTCAACATGGCCGCCTCGACAAGGCCAGCAGCCGGGTCGCTATTGTTGTTCGAGGGTACTGTGATGGCTCCGCCTGCTGAGATCTTCCAGCTTCAAAGAAGACGATCAAACTCTGGATGTTGACCCACCACTCATCCATTTGATAAGCCATCGGAGGAAATCTTAGTAGGAGTTGGGCCCGTGCCATGGCTTCCGTAGCTGTGCTCGGTATAACCGACGAGGCAGATCGTGATGTCGATCGACTCCTGGTAGCACCGGCAGGGGCATTTCCATGTTCTTGTCATTGCGAACCGGTCGCCAAGGCAGTTTGGTGATGAGTGGGTCGCACTCGGGGATTGTCGACCCCGTTTGACCCTCCGCCTTGCTCACCTTTCCCTGAGCAAAGAGTGTGCCATGTAGCCGCACCCATGGTAGGCACGGCTGGAGGGTCACAACTCACGCTGCAGCGGGCATCGTTGCTACGGCTGCGCCCGCTAGCGCAGTGGGGAGGTTGGGATTGATCGTTCCCGCCACCTATGGCTTGCAGGTTCTACCCGTCGGGGTGGTTTTGATGCCGCTCACCCCCAACGCTTTCTGCCCGAGCTTCCACCACAGGGGACACGACAACAGCACCGCCTATACCGGTCGCATCGCTCGCGGCACCCACCTCATCCAACGTCGCTGTGGCGCCTACTGCGTCTGCGGCTGCGTGTAAAGGGGCCTTCGAAGTGGAGGGATGCGTAGTCACGCCGGATTTCTTCTTAGGTGCCATGAATGGAGAAAACGATCATCAAGAGGACGATGATGATGGTTGATGTGCTACTCACAACTTCGGGTTCACACAAGCGATTCCCCTACCTAGCTTGCCAAAGATGTCGTGGGAGAACACGATCACCTCTGGGGCCGTGAGCCCCTTTGTGGTTCGGCGAGGGAGCGATTCCCCCTATTGACTGTGATGACACTGGTGGTTTTTACCCAGGTTCGGGCTGTCGTGAGGCGTAAAACCCTACTCCTGCTTTTTGGTGGATTGGATGTGGCCAATGCAACAACACTCAACGCTCAAGCCCGGCAAGGTGGCCTCGGCGAGAGCAACTACACGTGTCCAAGTGTCCAAGGGTTCGAATCCCTCTCTAGGTTGCCTTGGACCTCCATTTATAGCTCATGGGGTAACCACAACAGACAAATAGTCTTTATCCAGTGCTATCATACCTAACTTTGGCAGTTAGGACAAACTGCATTAAATACACTGCTAGGTGTCGTGCTGAGGGTGAAGCGTGGCAAGCCTACCGCACAACTTAACCATCTTCTGCTTATCTGCTTGACACGCCTCTGGACGGGTGTCCAATGGGTGTAATGTGTCTTCCAACAAACCACCGCGTGCTTAGTGGAGGACACCTAATCATCTAGAGGCTCGACACCGCACTAATAGGCGAGTTTCGTCGCGATGCGGTTGAGTGGTGGTGCCTTGGTGAAACTTTTGTTCTTGGTAGCCTTGGCAAGCCACCCATGGCTATTTTCGACTTGTCATTCGGGTAATCTCAATATGGTCGGGCCCTCTTGCCCGGCATGGGATGCCTTCACAAGGTTTGCCCTGCCATCTCTTACGCTCACTTGGTCTTCTTGATCCTCTCCTTTATCTCAAAGAGTGGTTTCTTTGGCTTGGATTGCACTATATGTTGGTGCCAGGCATGTGATGCCAGCATGCCTGTGTATGAGTCCGGGCAGCAAACGTGCATGTTCACGACACCGACACCGGTGCAGTCCATCTGGAGACAGAAAGTCGCATTAAAGTGTAGAACTCATGGAATATTGAGCACCTTCGCAAGTTCTACTCATGAGGTGCAGTCACCGGGTCCCTGGCAACATCTTTTGTACAAGCTTTGTCGGCAACACTTTGTATAAAGCCAGGCGTAGAACCTGTGCATATGTGAATAAAGCTATGTATTTCACAACTCTTGTTAATTCAAGTGCTCAGATATGTGTCTTCATATACAATGTTATGATATGCTTCCTTTGTGTGATAAACTGACGATCAATTACGTCATTATTTTCTATTATTTCTTTCCTTATCAAGGGCAAGGCATTCCTCGTGCACAAGTTTCCTGGGGGG
>LR738709.1:180264968-180302684 GCA_902687465.1 Secale cereale | reverse complement strand
AAATGATGGTGCAGATGTTTGTAGGTGGTGACAAAGTTAACATTCCACGGCAAGATGACTAGTACATCAAAGAAAAGATAAGTTGGAAAACTGTAGAAAAGACTTCCTTCCTGAGAGTTGTTCTCCTTAAGTTGGTTTTCTTTTAATAGCATATAAGGAAACTTTGTGCCAGGAAACTATTGTGGGGGAAGCACGATCACCTATGGGGAAAGGCCGCACCTTTGTGATTCGGTAAGGGGGGCGGTCACATTGCATAAAGGGCAGAACCAATAGGGCAGCACGGCGAGGGACATCTCTCTTTTACCCAGGTTCAAGTCGCTTTGCACCATAAAACCCTGCTCCTGCTTTGCAGGATTTATCTTGAGGAAGACAAAGGCATGGAGCACTCTAGCCCGGCAAGGGTGCCTCGGGGAGAGCAGCTTCGCACGTACAAGTGTTGGGGGTCGAAAGGTTCGGACCCTTTGCTAGGTTGCCTCAGGCCTCCTTTTATAGCTTAAGGGGTCACCACGATGGCAAAATAGTCATTTTGGTATGACTAGACGGCTAACAATGTTATCATACAAAATTTTGGCAGTTAGGACAAAGTGCATTAAATGCACTTCTAGGTGTCATGTTGAGGCTGAAGCTCGGCAAGCCTATCGTGCCCCCTATCTGTCCTCTCCTTATTAGAGTGACACACCGCCTGGACGGGTGTCAATAAAGTTAATCTTCTCTCTAGCAGGCTGCCACATATCTGATAGGATCCACCTAGCCACCTCAGGCTCGACACAACATTGATTAATGTCTGGTGTACAATAGGGTGGAGCGGTGGCGATCTGGTGAGATTTTTGCTGGCGTGGAGCTTGCCGAGGGTTGGCTTGAGTCTTGCGTCGACCTTGGCGGGCCTCAAAGGCCTTGACAGGGAGAGGCTTGGCCTTGGCACCAGTCCTAGTCACGCCCCGCAGGGCTCACCTGCTCGGCAGGGGAGACCTTTCTGGTGGGTCTTATGGTCGTTTTTTGTCTTCTTGATTCGCTCCTTTCTCCCATGAAGAACAGTTTCTCTGGCTCGCCTGCGTCAAACACTAGTACAATGAGGTGCTATGCAAATGGTTTTTAACCCCTTTCTGTGAAGGCATTTGGAACCGTCCCCTAGTGAGTGACTGCGATAGGGGGTCCTTCCCACACGAACCAGAAACCGCCGGGGATACACCCTCCTGGCACACACGCTCAGCAAAATGAGGTCGTGCGCAACCGCCGAGTGATCAAATATGGTTATAAGTATATTAGTGCTAAAAAAATTCAATTATACAGGCGAAATCGTTTTCGGTCGTACGTACATCCCACACAGTCAGTCATCTCTAAACATTTATGTTCGTATATACATCCCATAGAGTCGCTCCAAGAAAACGTTTTTGTTTACAGGTACATCACACACAAATTTCCTCGTTTAATCGTTTGTGATAGCGTTTCCATTGCACACGATATTAACAATTTTATCGTTTGGGTTATTGAATGCATCACACATGGTGCATAGAAGAAACTGTGTGGCAAAGGTTATCCATCACACACATTTTTTATGTGGTAAACGTTTGCGCCAGATGGCCTAACGCAAACAGTTTTCAAGAGGATGTCGTGTGTGATTGTTCACTAATCCAACACGGTTTATTCCTAAAAACAGTGTGTGTTGCGTGAGGTCATCACCCATGATGTTTTCTCAATAACCATTTGCAATAGCAAAACCCAATTCGCAGGCCAATTGTCCTATTATTAGTAATCAATTTATTAGTCGAATTGTCATTTCATATTAAGCACACAATATATTTCATTTTAAAATTAAGGAAGAAGGATTTCATAATTGAAATACATCAGAGTACAACATCCTATAGCTTCAGCACTCACCTACCCCATTACACAACTGCACCAGCACCGAGTTTCAGATGCAACATCTATAACCTTTCAAAATTAGCATCATAGACGGTACATATTATAGATATATGTCATCTGGAAAACTGCTGAAGCGGAAGGCGAATATTGAGGCTTCATTGATGTTGAAGGTCTTTGCAACTTTAGGCCAGTGCCTATGGATGATTGACCGTCCATCCTTCGTCCACTTCAGGAACACTTCAATATTGAATAGTGGGTGTTGTATGAATACCTTTCTCGCCTCCTCACCATACAAGTGGTTTGGAAGGTAATTATCAGTGAACTGTTTTTGAAAGGCCAGAAAACAAGGATGTGCATAAATATCTTCTCTATATTGGAAATGGGGCAAAGGAATACAAAAGGCAAGGTATAATAGTTAGTACCATCCAGTAGTGAACTGATGTCTTCTTCATTATGTAGACAAAGATCTTGTTGTTTTTTGTTGCTAATTTCTTTATCCACACAATATTTCCGAGTTTCCTGACTTGACTGATATTCATGGACAACTCATCTCCCCATATGCAAAAGGGTCGAACAATGGGTCAAAACCTCTGACAATAGTACCTACGTGTGCAATACCAAAATGTTAAAAACCTAAATATTGGAATGGTTCCTGCAATTGCATAATAATGTGCTATTAGACAAACTAGAACAGTGGCCCGCTCGATGCGCGGGCTAGAACTGTATAAATCTTAATATTGAAAACTTGCACAAAATCTATGTTAACAAACTTTCATAAGTCCATTATGCGCAATATCTTTGCGGAGCTGAATGGGCACACAAATTTTAGCATTTCATGTTCTTATCCATATGCATCCATCTCCTGGACATCTTGTTTCTCCTTCTCTATATTCATAGTTGTATTATATGAAAAAAATGCATATGCACATGTCATAATGAAATCTATACAGATGGCAATAGAGGATTTTGCATTGCACATAAAAATACTACTTTAATTCATCTATATCCATTACAGCTCCAAAAAAAATAGCAAACATCCCAAATAATACTTTTAATAGCCTAGCATTTGCTCTGTGCTGGACTGGTAAAATATGGGCATAAGACTTAAAACACACATATATATTGGGTGACATGGAGAAAAAATGCAAAAAAATAGGTTTGTATGCATCCATGATAAGATGCTGAGGGTCATGAAGCTTCCAATTTGTGAAAATTCATATGCATGTGCTAGCTAAAATGTTGTTATGTTGTTGTAGCGTTTCCCAATGAAGTTAACTTACATATTAGCAGTACGTGTACCAAAATCCCTCTAGTACCTAGCTACTTTAGCCTAGAATTTTCAGAGTAAAATTGGGAAATCCATTTAATGAATGGTTTGTAAAAACACCCCAAGGCCATAATCCTCAACGATTCCTCTAGTCAGACACATTCCATACCATCCTTTTGCAGGAGTTGCATTCTGTTCTACCAATTTTTTTTATATATAAAAAGAACTTGTTGTGGCACAATGAATAGGAAAAATTGATGAGACGAAAGTACGCGACGGAGACACTTGTGGCCTACTGGACCTTAATAAAAATTAGTGAATAATGCCACTTGAATCCATGTTACACAAAAGTACCATTGGCTATCACTTAATATTTGGTGGAAGAAAATCTGGCTGATAGTAATTTTTTTCTAGTAAAACAAAAAAGTACCATGGAGATACCTTGCTTTGAATTGTTTGTTATCGAATAATGAAGCTTCTGTGGGCAGGACCATAAGATCTCGATTTAATTTTACTATTCAGATCTGAAAAAATTAGGTGATTGTCCAAAATATGATGAAATTGTCACTCAGATCCATGATAAACCACGGAGGATGCCCATACAAATTGCTAAAAATACCAGCAAGATAATATGCTTAGGGTTTTTAATTCTCTAGTAATGAAACTTACTTAGGCAAGAGTCTTCATATCTTAGAAAATTAGGTCAGTACGTAAAAATATGGCAAAAGGTTACATACCGTGGACCGTAACGAAACATAAGTTATTTACTTTCACAGGGAATCATGGATGACCATCACATCACAACCGTTTTTCTGTTAAAATAATAAAATTCATTAGAAAAGAACTCAACCCAATTTACTCACACAGAGAGTGCAATTGCAAAACAGTTAGCTTTCGTGGAGCTGTGCATGTAACCCTAATGGTTTAGACTTTAGACAGATATTACAACAAATTGTGTGAGTACAAGTCATCTATTTCCATTAACCATTTCACTCAAGAATTGTGGTACCAAGTAACCATCGGATATACATATAACACTAAAACTTATGTCCCATCTCTCGCACCAGTGGGTGAAACAAATGGTACGCTGATAGGCTAAGTATCGTACGTATATCGTGCAACGATAAACTATTTTGGGAAAACTAAGGCTAGGATTAACAACTATCAAGTAGGCAAATATGAAGTTGTTTGAAATAGTACATAGAAGGCATCATTAGTCATTAAACCGCAGAGAAACCACCATTGTCACAAATATTGTAAGGAAGTGCACAGGAGCTTTAGGATGGGCAACTAAATACCTTTGGACACTCCATCATTGCGTGCATAATACTGACCTGATGGTGCAGGATCGACTTTGACGACATTGTATGTTGTACTGTACATAAATATGCGGGAACAGTGAAAAGATAATCTACCTACCTCATGGAGGATATGCAAGGAACCAATTGTTTTCGACAAGCTGTAAATTTATAGAAAATCTCTTCAGACCATAGGGTCAAAGAATCTCCGTAGATAATTTCCTAGAAGAGCAGTGCTTCTCTGTTTGCTAGTAGCTTATTTCGAATTAAGCTTGATACGATCTTGATGCACTTAGCAGAACAAAGCAAAATAAGTTAATATTCTGAGAAGAGGCACTGGAATCTGGATGGTACCCAATGTCCAGGTTGTTTTGTGCTCCTGTGAGGGTCCGCTACTCCTCCAACGCCCCAGCCCCGATGAGTTTAGCATCATGCGTTGCGTGGAAAACCCCGTCGTGTTGTGGATCTCCAGCAAGGTGCCAGATACGCCTGTCGTTGGGGTCATGGGTGGATAAGGTGAGGGCCTCAAACGGCGTCCTTCAGCAAAGTTGTTAGGAGCTTGTCAGGACCACGATCCTAAGTCACACCGATCTAGCTTGTAACACGTCATATCACCTTGCGGCCTCACGCACGGTATCCCCACGGGTGCCACCTTACCTGTCCCGGGACCGTTTGCGCATTTTGGCACACGTATATGACAGTGTCGCTAGCATCCATATGACAGAGAACCCGGGCCGACATGACTAGTTATAAAGCAAAAGTGGCACTAAATTACAGAAACAGGCATCCATGACCCAGCAACGAACGTGTCGGTCATCAACGTATGAACCCAAGCCGTAGCAAGCTACATGGACTTAAAGAAATAATGCGTGACATTTCCCCTAAGGGACAGACACAGGAACTAAGAAGGACACATGACGGCCAGCCTATGTGTTCCGAGCAGTAGCAAGCTACCAAGGCTCATTGGAAGCACTAGGAGGCATTTCCCTGTAAGATAGGCTACCAAAGGGAACCAACTAGGTGTCAGATCCCACACATACCAAGCATTTCAATCATACACACAATATGCTCGATATGTGCAAATACAAAATTGCATCACAACAGAACTCTATGACTTAAAGTACTTTATTTAAGAGGCTCCGAAGAGCCATACATAACATATCCATACAGGTAGGGGTCACATGACCCAACACTCAAGTCATACAATCATACAAGCACAAGCGGAAGCTAACATGTCTGAGTACAGACAACTTGGAAAATAAAACAGGCTTGGTGTAGCCTGACTATCTACAAGGCCCTCCACAAGCTCAGGATCTCCGTCTGGGTAGCAAGCTACTCGTCGATGTCAACGTCTATGTAAAACCCATCAGAAGGGGCATGGTTCTCCTCTGCAACAGTTATTAAGCAAACATGAGTACAAAGGTACTCAGCAAGTCTTACAATAGAACCTATCATACATGCATCATTATCAACAAGGGTAGTGGAGTTCATAGCAACAAGCCAGCTTTGACTCTTGGCTAACCTATACTACGACTCTCGATAGATTGCAAGATAATACTACGCACACGAGTCCTCTACTCACCACAACAATACACCACCGTGGATCCTCTTCCGTCATCCTACGGAGGGGCCATCCACGTCACTCACACTTGTCTTGAGGTTTTTAGTAGTATCCATCAACTTGTCTATGAACTGTAAGAGTAACCAAGTAGTCCGTAACGCGAACAACGGCTATTCGAATAGATTGGTAACCCTGCATGGGTGTACTTCTTCACACATGTTTCCACCACTTAGCGTGTGCACACGACATGTGCTCGGCAGACTTCAAGCGAAAGCCGACGTGGGTGTAGACCACCACCTAACCAACCACTCAAGTCTCTCGTCCAGGTTTATCGCCTATTTGGGTTCCATCCGTGGGGAGATCCGGCCGAGGTGTCGCTCACGGCCCCAAATGATGTGTACAGGGTTCCCGAGTCACCAAACGGGCGGCCGGTACACCGTGCCACGTACCTACCACATCACAGCCCACCCCGAGGGTCAGCGCTGTGCACGACCACCAGTAAACTACAAACCCCAGAAACTAGTTGCAACCCCTGGACAGAGAACATGGGCAGCCAATAAGTCGAGCGGGGTCATATTTCAGGGCCCAATGTGTGGTAGTAGCTGTAACTTGAACCACACATACAGATCTCAGGTCCTATGGACGGAACCCACTGGTCAGTGTCGCAGTTAGTTAACTAACTAATTAAGATTAGTTTAGACACTAACCTAGGTTTGACTAACAGGCAGGGCCCACATGTCAGTGACCCAAGGGGGTCAAACCCTTGGTCAAATGGGGCTAACTCGTCGGCGTTTAGCCACCGGCAAGGCCAAATGCGGCGGTGGGGTGTGGGATTTGTGCTCCATGACCAAAATGACGGCGGAGCACACCTATGGGCAGCTGGAAGTGAGCCGCGTCGAGTGGTGGTGGTGGCTGGCCTCGGGGTCGCCGGAAACGACGCCGGCGACGAGTCCAGTGGCTGCCGGAGTTCTGGCGAGGACGAACTCATCGGTGCGGTGCTCGTGGAGGCGCGTGGATGGATCCTACACCACCTATGCTGGACGGTGAAGCTGGTGGGCACGATGGCCGGGCCGGTAGGTGGCCGGAGCCTCGTCGACGACGAGCTCCGCGGCGGCGCGTGCAGGTGAGCCTCATGCGGTGCATACGGTGCAGGAGAGAGCTAACGGAAGGGGGGAGGACGCAGCTGAGCTCACGGCGGTTGCAGCAAATGTCGAAGTGGGCTCGGGGAAGGTCGGAGCTGAGCGGGGCGGCAATGGCGATCTCTGCGGCCGGAGTTAGGGAAGACGGGGTCGAGGGCGACTCCAAAGCGGGCGAGCGCTCGGGGCTCGGCCTGCTCGACGTAGTCGATGACGACGGAGCGGACGGACACGGTGACGGAGCACGGGGACGGCGGTGGACGCGGCTATCACGACGACGCGGGCGCGGCGGCGTCGGCCATGGTGCGGGGAAGGCGAGGGAGAGGAGCTGGGGAGGGGTGAATGTGTCTGCGAGCTCGGGGGAGGAGTGGGTGGTCGATCCCGACCACCAGAACGGCGAGGGGAGGAAGCAGGGTGGCGGGCAGCTGCGTGGCGCGCGCTGCTGCCGCCGTCGAGCACCTGCCTCCCTGCGTGGCCGAGCCAAGCAGCTCCCTGGAGCGGTGGCTGGGCTGGGCCGGTAGGTGGGCCTGTTAGTGGCGCCAGGTAAGTTCTTCTCTCTCCTCTCTTTTCTATTTTAATTCTGTTTTGTTTCTTTTTCAACTTTGTTGAATTAGTAAAAATGCTAGAGCATTTTTATAAATCACAAAACTAGTCATGTCCACTGTATATAATATGAACAGCATGGAACATTTTAGTTTATGATTATTTGGGCACATAAAATATTTTATAGCATTTTAATGCCCAAATGCAATTACAATATGAATCAATACAGAGACCTTTGGATGTCCTAGAAAATTGTGCACCATTTTTGGCAGAGGTTTAAGACCAAGGCAAGGATGATGAACATTTTTGAAGGGCATTTTGGGTACATTGGAAAAGTTTTTTATTAAACCCTAGTTGTTAGAAGAGGGGTATTGGGGTTTTCGTCATTCCCATTTCAAGTTTCTGTGGAAAGTAAACATGATGCACACTCTAGCTAGTCCTAATGCAAGCACTGACTAGGGATGTGACAGAGCTGGTCTACCGTGAGATATCGAGCTGAACCTATCCACATCTATGCGGATGTCCTGCTGAATGGAATAGACGACAGTGACTGCAATGGGGACGGTGAAGCTTCTGACCAGTGCATACCATGACTCTAGTTGTACATCGCATTAGAGAAGCACCGGGATTAGATGGCAGAAGAGGCGGTGACAGGGATGCAAAGGAAGGAGATGCCGGGGTAGCCTTATTACAAACATAGTCGCCTTGCCTTCCCTATGACTCTTGCTAAATGTGACGCCCCAAGACCGACGCTCCAGAAGACTTCCATATATTCTGTTGCCGTCGTGTGTTTTATTATTGTTTGTTGCATTTCATCATC
Organism: Secale cereale; assembly: GCA_902687465.1. Taxonomy (NCBI): domain Eukaryota; kingdom Viridiplantae; phylum Streptophyta; class Magnoliopsida; order Poales; family Poaceae; genus Secale; species Secale cereale. The sequence goes on along the minus strand of LR738709.1, from coordinate 180,294,196 downwards.
GCATCATCCGCATTGCATCCGCATGTTTTCATAAAACTTGTAGCCGTTCGTAGTTGCCACTTCTCTCTGTCTTTGTTGACCTATTGTCAGACCGCTTGTCCTTGTTGACCTTCTCACAGACCAACCGGACCGTTCTCTTTTCTCTTTCTCCGAGACCTACAAAACCCTGTCTTTGTCGACCTCTCTCACACCCCTCGTGCGCGTCCGAAACTTCCCCGAACCCGACCCGGGCAGTCGTGACCGATGGGTCTGGATCATCCCCAAACATCCCTAAAATATCTCCGTTTTCCTTTTTGGACACCCTACCTATTTGTTCTCGACCGCTAGATTATGATCGGAGGGTCCAACTACCCCTAACTCTACCCCATCTACTATATATACTAGTCCAAACCTAAAACCTAGGGACCTTGTCCCATCATCCTGCCGCCGCCACTCCACCAAATCCACTCGGGATCTCCCCTCTGATCCACCCACCCACCTCAATTTTCAGCGCCGAGCCAACCACCAGCCAGATCCAATCCGGTTGTCCGATTCGTCGATCCACTCCACCCCCAACCACAGCTCCCGCATCACCCTCTGCCTCTGCACGCGCCCGAGAGGGAGAGCTCTGCCACCGAGCTCCTGCAGCCCGTGGCGCCCGTCACCGGCCACCCCGACGCGCCCCATGCTCTCCTACCTCGTCCCTAATATCTGCGGCCCCTGCTTCTTTCTAGTCCGCAAGGGAGATGAGCGACCAAAGCCGCACCTCCATCGCCCGCGCCCGGCTCCTCCTGCTGCGCCCGAGCCCATCGGCCTCGAGCTCTACCCCGCCGCCTCACCACAAGGAGAGCCTCTGCCCTGACCCCGCCTTCTCTCGCGCCTCCTCCTTTCTCTCAACCCCCCCGTCTCCGTTCCAGGTACAAGCAGCCCCGCCATCGCATGGAGTCACTGCCGGCCTCTCCGGATCTCCATGTCCGCGCAACCTCAAGTCCCCTCACGGTCGGGAATGGATCCGCCCCGACCAGATTTGCCGGAGTTCGGTCGGGCCCCGCCGGATCGTGCCGCCGCCTTGTCACCGCGTCGCCGGAAGCACCAGCGCCGCTGTTGGCCTCGTCCTGGACCTCTTCTGCTTTGAAAAAACAAGTCAGGTGCCTGTTGACTCTGCTGTTCGGCTGGTCACAATGGGGTGGAACTTAGGAGTAACATCACATATTTCAATACAATGTTGCTTATGTGGCACATATTTAATGAAGAGTGAGGTGCTTGTGGTAACTAGCTAAGTTACCGGAACATCACACACTTCAAGAAACAATCAGTCTATAAGCTAATAAATGCATAGTTGCATGATACTACCTACATGTTCCTACCCACTGTGGAGGTAGTAACATAGTCTAGATAAGTGTGTATTTTACTACCTTATGTTCCTGCCCATTGTGACCAGCCTTCGCAGCGCACGCACCTCGCCCTGCTTCGTGGGCCACCACGTCTGCCTCGGCCCATGGCCCAGCCACGGCTTCGCTCGGCCTGCTTCCCTTCCACAGATCTGGGCCTCAGCCCATATGTGAGCAGCCCCTCCAGCCCCCTTGTTAATATCAGGCCGGTCTGATTCGGCCCATTCCTTTTTTTTTGTCCAACGATTTTTGCTAATTTCCTGCCAGTTCTACAAAATAGTTCCTGTAGATCATGCATTTAATAACTTCACAATAGTGCATCGGATTAAAATGTTGTAAACATGTAAATTGCTTAGAGTTTTGTGGAAAATAATAATATGCCAGTTTCATCCCTGATTGAAATGTTTAAACTTGTTGTTTGATTTAATTTGTATAAATAACATGCTAAAATGGTTTATTTCATAACTAAATAACCGTAGCTCCAAATTTAATAAACTTTATATGTAAATGGGGTGGAGAAATGTGTAGAATAACATGGTGCATTTAATTTTGCAGTTTAATAACTTTAAAATGTGTTTTTAGGCAGAACAGTACTAAATTCATATTATACACATGGGGATTTTCCGGAATTATTGTTTGTCATTCCGGCCTCATTTAAACTTGCCTAAATAGGTAGTTTACTTTTGCTTCACCTCTTGCCATGTTAATTAACATTTAACTTGTTGGGTTCATAACGAGACCAAACTAAATAATCTAACGTGGTGTTTTGTTGATATGCAACTCATTGCATATTGAGCACCACTTAACTTGTAGTATTGTTTGTGCACTCTACCATGCCATGCATATCTAAACCGTTCATGCATCATACTTGTTTGTGCATCATGCCATGGTTATGATATGTGTGTTCACAATGTTGTTTGCTTCTTTCCGGTTGCTTCTCTCGTTAGCTTCGGTTTCGTTCCGGAGTTGTGAGGATTCGTTCGACTGCGTCCGTTTGTCTTCTTCATGGACCCGTTCTTCTTCCTTGCGGAATCCCAGGCAAGATGACCGTTCGCCGATATCACCTCTATCCTTGCTTTTCTTGTTGTCTCCCTCTTTAGGTATGCCTCGATGCCTATCCTGTTTGTCAGCCTCCTATCTTTTTCAAATTAATGCACGTATATATTTGCAATGGGTGGAAGGCTTGGCCTTCTGCTTGGTGTTTTGTTCCACTCATGCCACCTTAGGACCCGATAAACCGGTGTTATGTTCCTTGATTTTGCGTTCCTAACACGGTTGGGGTTTATGGGCCCCCCTTCATAATTTGCACTTCTTGGAGCTTTTCCAGCAATGCCCAACTTTGGTTTTACCATTTGCCTAACAACTAAAAATTTGCATAGGGAGTAATTAACTCGAGGACTTAATTTTACAAACCGGTCCAGTGCTCCTCATTAGTGTTGGTCCAAACTGGGCGTACTGCGGGGACCCCTGGAGGAAACTCGAGGTTTGTCTCATGTAGCTTGTCCCATCCGGTCATGGCCTGAGACGAGATACACAAGACTACTATCAGGGTGTCGGCACACCGGGAGGTCTTGCTGGATTAGTTTTACCTTTGTCGAAATATCTTGAGCACGGGATTCCGAGGATACTCGGGTGTTCCCAATTTGGAGTTGCGACTCTGCAGATCGTGACCTTGTGATGGGCTAAGTTGGGACACCCCTATAGGGTTTTGAACTTTTGAAAGCCATGCCCGCGGTTATGTGGCAGATGGGAATTTGTTAATATCTGGTTGTAGATAACTTGACACCATATTCATAAGAATACACTACCTGTGTGAGTAACCGTGATGGTCTCTTTCCGAAGGGCTTCGGGAAGTGAACACGGTGGGGTTATGTTTGATTGTTAGTACCTAGGATCACTTCTTGATCAACTTGGCGACCATTGGCACATATTCTCACCTCACTCTGTATTCGTAAGCTAGTTGCTTAGTGCATGCTACAGACACCTTTATAGCCTTTCCTCACCTAAGGCTTTGGTAGTTTTGATACCCGGGAAGGGGATTGCTGAGTCCTTTGTGGCTCACAGATTCTACACACACCAGATGCAGGTACAACTAAGTACGACGCAGGAGATGGACAAGAACATCACTTGGCGTTCGATGAAGGGCGTGGCCGTGTGTATGTTATGTATCTCGATGATCAGTAGTGGTTCCTACTAGGGGCGATCAGGCCTTGTGGTTGTGGTATCTTTCTCGTTTGGATTTCGTCCATAGTCGGACCCTGAGTTATTTGGATGAATGTATGCTATTGTATTCATTGTGTGACGTGGCGAGTGTAAGCCAACTATCTTTTACAATTTCATCCCTGAGTTTTACATGAGATGTGCAAACATACCATACTTGAGATCATTCTAGTATGCGCATATGTCTTTAAGTCGTGCCTCGACACATGGGAGACATAGTCGCATACTGGGCATTACACTAAATAACAGCCTTGGTAAAACATATAATTTTCTTCATTGATTGATGAAAATATTCTCCGGTGACAACATATCAAGAAGTGGTCGATATTCTCCATTGATCAATGGAAGTGCATGCATGTTCACCAAAGAAATAGTGTGATGTTAACTTTATCTAAAAGGAAACACTAAGGGAAAACTCTCAGCTTGATTAATAAAAATTTCTCTGAAGTAGTTGCAGATTAACCCTAGCATAAAAGCATTGGCATAATGAATAGAAGCAGTCACAAATCAATTGAGCAGATAGAAAATCCGATCTATTCACATGCGTACTAGCCGTGAGGGATTATATATGTGAAAGTGTTGTAAGTTATCTACTGTTAATCGATATCTCATCTAACTTCCTTACCATCAGCGCGACAATCCATCCACCGCAGTAAATGTCGTCTGGCACAGCAAAAGCAGCCACTCATGGCCTTCATCAACCCCTGCTAATCCATCCACCCCCAGTCAATGTCATTTGCCGCAGAGGAAGCAGCCACTGGTGGCCTCCTTCAACCCCCGGAATTACATGCACACTTTGGGTCATTTATGGACAATGCTAGGTCGTGGACACATGGGGACGTGAGGAGATGGAGATTTGGGTTGAGATCCTCGGAAGGAAGGAGGGAGGGTTCATTTACTGGTCTAATTTGATATGTAGGGAGATCCATCAGCTAATATCATGTTGGGGAAAAGCATGTGGCAGCCGGCGCATTGTTGCTTGCCTTTTTTAGGGTTTATCCATAGTAGTTGAAGGAATTAAAAGGATGAAACATTTTTCTTATAATAATGGCATAGGTGGGTTAGCCATTATTCTTCCACCCTCCCACCCTTCTTCTACTCGGAGCCATAAATCTCAAATCAAGTATCCTTTTATTCATGTGAAGTTCTTCATTCTTTCCTTCAATGTTCTTACCTGGTGTTTTCTCGTGAAGATGCTCATGAAACTTCAAGTTCATCAATCTTTTGTTCTCAAATTCTGCCGGTGGATGTAATTCAAGCTTGCTATTGATCATATATGTTCCTCTTGTTTCACATGTTGTCCCATGTTGAAATTTCTTATCCGAAGGCTCTCTTGTTTATTCAACTCTCTCTAATTCTTCTCCGAAGTGTTCAAGATATCTCGGAAGATTTGTGTTTCCATTCATAATCCGTTTAAGCTATTTTGAGATTCTTATCTCATTCAAGCCAGTTAATTCAACCGGTGCAATATCTCTTAAGCAATCTTTTTCAACGGTGATTTCTTTTGAGTGGGCCCTAACCCACAGGTCTTTTTCTAGGATCTTACCTGACTCTTCTATTTTCGGTGTTATACTCAGATTCTTTCAATTGTGACGTAAGAATGTATTCCATCAGTCATAGGCCTTCTCCAAGATTTCTTTCAAATTCTTTTCATCGTTGGTTCAACCTTTTAATTCTTCTTTCCGGAGTGCCTCATTAATCAATTGTGATGTATCTCGTCGTCATTCTCAGGTTTTGAAGACCGAAGAAGAGTTTTCCTCTAACTCTTTTCATATCATCCGAAGCATTTTATGAATTCTTTCCAATGTGATCCACCGAAGGCCATCATTTTAGAAGATTTCTTCATTCTCAGTTTTCAACTTCGTCCTCCAACTATTATTTATTGATGCCTCTTCGTTCGTCTCCATAATTCTTCCAGTGCTTTGTTCAAGTATTCTTTAATCAGTCTGCAATCTCTTCGTTCTCTTGTATCTAAATGTCCTCAAGTGCTTATTCTTCCCGGTGGATTATTCTCTTTCATCACCCGGTTTCAATTCTTACGGTGGTTCGTTCAAGATTTATCTTCCTTGTTATCGTATTAATTCATTTGTTCTTTTCATAATCCTACAGGTTATTCGTTGAATACTTTCTCAAGATTGTGCGAGATCTCTCTTTAATTCTTGCAACAGGAATAAGTAGTATGCCAAATCCGTTGCTTGTCATCAATTTAATTGATGAAGGATAAGCATACAGTAAATCTTATTCTTATTTCCTCGAAGTGATTAATCTCTTTTTTCGGAGATTGTTCATCATATCATATTCTCGGTTCCAAGTTGTTCATCTTGTTTTCCGGAGCTTCAAGTTATTTCAGTTATATCATTTCAAAGCTCCATCTAATCTTTGCAAGATTTCAATCTTATTCCTTTCATCCTTCACTTCTCATCCTTTTACTACCTGAGTTCTTCATGGTGGTTCATCATGATTTAATTCATCCTCTAAGTGTTCTTCAAGATTCTTGTTGGAGCTCAAGTATTCTTCTTCATGCATTTGAAGTGTAATTCTTTCTACCTTATCTTTTGAGATGGTGTTATGTCATTTTCGACAATTTCCCTTCGTGTTTCATGATTCACAAGTTATCAAGAATGAGATATTTAAAACCATCTTTTCTCTTTCTTGAGGAGATCTTTCGACCCTTCAATCTCTTTGTTGGAGTAATCTTGGGTTGTATTTCACCTACAAGCTTTCCCTAAGGATTGTTGCTTTTGTGGTGCTTATAAATTACCCAAATTCTTCATTTATCCTCTCGGTGAAAGAAGTTTTTCATCTCTTCGTTGATCTCTAGCAATAATTGGTTTCCGTTAGTGGTCGGTTGTCACATCATAATTTTGAGATGTTTTCCATAAGCCCACAACAAGCTTATTCTTTTGTTGTTGATTATTTTTCAACAACTCCGTTCAACCCTTCTTCGTAAGGATGATTTTCAAATTCATTTGTGGGAGAAGCTGTCATTTTCTTCTCCATTCTTTTCTTTCCAACGATCTAGCATCTATTCTTCCATTCGGGAGTCATTGTGATGTTGTTCTCTACAAACCATAGTCTCGTTTTATCGAGATCATGTTCTTCCCTTGCTTGTCCATTTAACAGGAGTGTTGTGTCCTCCATTCAAGTTATCTCATCTTATCAAGTTTTGCCTCTCTTTTAAAGGGGTGTGGTATGAAACATTCTTACACTTTGTGTCATTCTTTCAATTATTTCAGAGGCAGTGTGTTGTTGATTTCATCAACTATCATTCCATCTTGTCAAGTTCATGTTCAATTCCTTCCTTTTCAGTCGGCGAGCTGTCCGAATTATTTCATTCTTATTCATTCTCCATCTTGTTTTAACTGGAGTGGTTTCATTGTCTTTCTTGTCACCTAAGCTCTTCATTATCACCGGTGTCCCTTGTTCATCTTGTCTAACAGAGCGTTTCAATTTCTTGTATCTCCGTCGTGTCATTTCTCCAAGTTTTCAACCTCTCAAGGTTCATGGTTTCACTCGTTCGTCAAAGAAGCAACTTTGGTTTACCTCTTCCTTTTCCTCTTCTATCCGGTGCCATCTCCAGGATCTCGGGTCGAGATCCTCTGTTAGTGTGGGAGAGTTGTGACGCCCCAAGACCGACGCTCTAGAAGACTTCCATATATTCCGTTGCCGTCGTGTGTTGTATTTTTGTTTGTTGCATTTCATCATCGCATCATCCGCATTGCATCCGGAAGTTTTCATAAAACTCGTAGCCGTTCGTAGTTGCCGCTTCTCTCTGTCTTCGTTGACCTGTTGTCAGACCGCTTGTCCTTGTTGACCTTCTCGCATACCAACCGGACCGCTCTCTTCTCTATTTCTCCGAGACAAACAAAACCCCCTGTCTTTGTCGACCTCTCTCACACCCCTCGTGCGCGTCCGAAACTTCCCCAAACCTGACTCGGGCAGTCATGACTGATGGGTCCAGATCATCCCCAAACATCCCTAAAATATCCTTCTTTTCTTCTTTGCACTCCCTACCAATTTGTTCTCGACCGCTCGATTACGATCGGAGGGTCCAACTACCCCTAACTCTAGCCCACCTACTATATATACCAGTTCAAACATAAAATCTAGGACCTTGTCCCATCATCCCGCCGCCGCCACTCCACCAAATCCCCTCGGGATCTACCCTCCGATCCACCCACCCACCTCAATTTTCAGCTCCGAGCCAACCACCAGCCAGATCCAATCCGGCTGCCCAATTTGTCCATCCACTCCACCCCCAACCACAGCTCCCGCGTCAGCCTTTGCCTCCACACGAGCCCGAGAGGGAGAGCTCCGCCATGGAGCTCCTGCAGCCCATGGCGCCCGTCGCCGGCCACCCCGATGCGCCCCTTGCTCCCCTGCCTCGTCCCCAACGCCTGCGGCCCCTGCTTCGTCCTCGTCTGCAAGGGAGATGAGCGACCGAAGCCGCCCCTCCATCGCCCGCGCCCGGCTCCTCCTCCTGCACCCGAGTCCTTCGGCCTCGAGCTCTACCCCGCCGCCTCGCCGCAAGGAGATCCTCTTCCCTGACCCTGCCTTCTCTCGCGCCTCCTCCTTTCTCTCAACCCCCCGCCTCTGTTCCAGGTACGAGCAGCCCCGCCACCAAATGGAATCACCGCCGGCTCTTCGGATCTCCATGTCGGCGCCACCTCAAGCCCCCTCACGGTCGGGAATGGAACCGCCCCGACCACATCTGCCGGAGTCTAGTCGGGCCTCGCCGGATCATGCCGCCGCCACGTCAGCAGAAGCACCAGCGCCGATGTTGGCCTCGTCCTGGACCTCTTCTACTTCGAAAAAACAAGTTAGGCGCCCGTTGACTCTGTCGTTCGCAGCGCACGCGCCTCGCCCTGCTGCTTGGGCCACCATGTGTGCCTCGGCCCAAGGCCCAGCCACGGCTTCGCCCGGCCTGCTTCCCGTCCACAGATCTGGGCCTCAGCCCATGGGTGAGAAGCCCCTCTAGCCCCCTTGTTCCTATCAGGCCAGTCTGATTCGGCCCATTCCTTTTTTTTGTCCAACGATTTTTGCTAATTTCCTGAGACTGCCAGTTTTACACAATAGTCCCTCAAGATCATGCATTTAATAACTTCACAACCGCGCATCGGATTAAAATGTTGTAAACATGTAAATTGCTTAGAATTTTGTGTAGAATGATAATACGCCACTTTCATCCATGTTTGAAATGCTTAAACTTGCTATTTGAATTAATTTGTATAAATAACATGCTAAACTGCTTTATTTCATAACTAAATAACCGTAGCTCCAAATTTAATAAACTTTATATGTAAATGGGGTGGAGAAATCTGTAGAATAACATGATGCATTTACTTTTGATGTTTAATAACTTTAAAATATGATTTTAGGCAGAACAGTACCAAATTCATATTATGCACATGGGGATTTTCCGGAATTGTTTTTTGTCATTCCGGCCGCATTTGAACTTGCCTAAATAGGTAGTTTACTTTTGCTTCACCTCTTGCCATGTTAATTAACATTTAACTTGTTGGGTTCATAACGATAGCAAACTAAATAATTTAACGTGGTGTTTTGTCGATATGCAACTCATTGCATATTGAGCTTCACTTAACTTGTAGTATTGTTTGTGCACTCTACCATGCCATGCATATCTAAACCGGTCATGCATCATACTTGTTTGTGCATCATGCCATGGTTATGATATGTGCGTTCACCATGTTGTTTACTTCTTTCCGGTTGCTTCTCTCGTTAGCCTCGGTTTCGTATCGTAGTTGTGAGGATTCCTTCAACTGCGTCCGTTTGTCTTCTTCATGGACTCGTTCTTCTTCCTTGAGGGATCCCAGGCAAGATGACCGTTCCCCGATATCACCTCTATCTTTGCTTTGCCAGTTGTCTCGCTCTTTAGACATGCCTCGATGCCTATTCCTGTTTATCAGCCTCCTATTGTTGCCATGAAACACTCTAACCGCCTTCCTAGCAAACCGTTGATTGGCTAAGTACGCTTTTGCCCAGCCCCTTTTATAGCATTGTTAGTTGTACGCGAAGTTATTCGAAGATTACTCCACGTTTGGACTTGTTGTTGGGATAACACAATATATATATATCTTTTCAAATTAATGCTCATATATATTGGCAATGGGTGGAAGGCTTGGCCTTCTACATGGTGTTTTGTTCCACTCATGCCACCTTAGGACCCGATAGACCGGTGTTATGTTCCTTGATTTAGCGTTCCTAACATGGTTGGTGTTTATGGCCCCCCCTTGATAATTCGCACAGCTTAAAGCTTTTCCAGCAAGGCCCAACTTTGGTTTTACCATTTGCCTAGCAACTAAAAACTTGCATAGGGAGTAATTAACTCGAGGACTTAATTTTACAAACCGGGCCAGTGCTCCTCATGAGTGTTGGTCCAAACTGGGCGTACTGTTGGGACCCCTGGAGGAAACTCGTGGTTTGTCTCCCGTAGCTTGTCCCATCCAGTCGTGGCCTGAGACGAGATACATGCGGCTACTATCAGGGTGTCGGCACGCAGGGAGGTCTTGTTGGATACTCGGCTCTTCCCAATTTGGAGTTGCGACTCCGCAGACCGTGAGCTTGTGATGGGATAAGTTGGGAAACTCCTACAGGGTTTTAAACTTTCGAAAGACGTGTCCGCGGTTATGTGGCACATGGGAATTTGTTAATATCTGGTTGTAGATAACTTGACACCATATTCATATGAATACACTACCTATATGAGTAACCATGATGGTCTCTTTCCGGAGGGCCTCGGGAAGTGAACACGGTGGGGTTATGTTTGATCGTGAGTAGCTAGGATCGCTTTTTGATCAACTTGGCGACCGTTGGCGCATATTCTCACCTCGCTCTGAATTCGTAAGCTAGTTGCTTAGTGCTTTCTTCATACACTTTTATAGCCTTTCCTCACCTAAGGCTTTGGTAGTTTTGATACACGGGAATGGGATTGCTGAGTCCTTTGTGGCTCACAGAATCTACACACATCAGATGCAGGTAAAACTGAGTACGACGTAAAGAGATGGACAAGAACTTCACTGGGAGTTCGATGAAGAGCGTGGCCGTGTGTATGTTACGTATCCCGATGTGGGGACCCCGACTCATAAGTCGTGATCACCGAATGCACGTGTACAGTGATCCCAGAGATCAATGCTCACTGAACACACAGAAGCTGAATAACAAGAGTCTTACATCCATACATACCGTATTACACAAATAGGACCATAATGGTCAAGTCTTGAGTATATCGTCGCAGCGGAAGTCTTCAATGACAACATGGACCCATGCCATCTGCCTTAACCCTACATGCATTCTGACTGGGAAGCGTCCTAGCTCGCATGCTCGTCACCAAGAAATCTTCATCTTAACCTGTTCTCTCATGCCTGGCCAAAAAAATAACCAGTGGCAAGCCAATGAGTACTTTGAATGTACTCGCAAGCAACCCAAGTGTGATAACAGAATAATTATGCAAGACTCTACTGCTAGGTTGGCAGTTTTGCGGAAAGCTAGTTTTTCATATGCAATTATGATCAACATATAACAAGGGCATGCATGTGTCTGTAACAAGTATCAGTAGGTCACATACATCATTATCGAGAAAGAGTTGTAATCAACTCATGTTCAAGCTCATTGAGACTTTCTCACAATCACATCAACAATATCTCTGAATCGTATTGTTTCCCAGAAACTTATGGACATAGTCTAAGTACCACCACCAAACTGTCCTTGACCGCGGACACGGCTATTTGAATAGTTTGACACTCTGCAGAGGTTGCCCACTTTACCCACAAGATCCGGGGAACTTCCATGTCATCCACGACCCGCGGTACCTCAAGTACCCGGGGTAAGCACCCGGTCATTACCTTTCCTTAGACGACACTAACATAGAGTCCACTCGATTGGTAACAGCCCCGTGCCAAACATTCACATCTCAAGATTGTGGAGACTCGCTCCCATATTCATCACATACCACTGACACGGGGTACCAACGGTGTGTTCGGTGCCCTGTGAAAACAGTCATGGCCGCCTATCCAAGCACGACCCCGTCCCGAGAGTGACCTCATGTCACCCCGGTCACTAGTAATGCGGGCACCATGCTAGTATCGACCTAGGTAATCAATAATGCCCTTTCCCATATAAGGGTAGAGTGGTTGTGCATGTTTGGTTGGGACGGTAGTCACACATAAATCTAATCCATCTCTATAAACAACACTTTCGTCAAGCCTCGGCACACTACTTCTTCACCAAGTAGTGCCCTAGTTTCTTATCAACTCCCAGGGGCATTAGTGGCACCCACTGGGCCATTTGCAAGTATGTCAGACCACACTTGTTTCACTCAATGCATAACCCCGACTCATTTGCGTATCCATCTACTATAGCATACATCTATCAATTCCCACCCACATAACCCTCATAGGAAGGTAGGGTCATGTTTGATGCTAGTTTCAACAGTAAAGTAACAGGGGTAGCAACCAAAGTGGTTTCCACCTCAACATGATTCCGATGCATTGAATAATAAGGTGCTATGAGACATGCATAAAAGGGTTTCTTGAACATGGTCAAAGGGCTGCTTGCCTTATTCTTCCGAGTCTTCAAACCTTCTGTTCCATCTCTGAGTAATCCGTTTATTTCGTCAACTAACGATGGAAACAATCATAATAAGCAACACAATCAAAGCAAAAATAAAAGTGCTCTAAAAATAGGAGTTGGACTTTTCTAGGATACCTCTGGCCATATGAAAAATAACCAAGGTGGTTTCATAGGTGTTGGGTCAATAGGTAGTTTGGAACATTTCAATGTGATGGAAACAAGGGGTTTATGGATTTGGAAGAAGTATACAGAAATATTTCCTTGAATGATGAGCAAAGGCACCCATCATCAGGTCATGATTTTAGAAGCATCTAGGAGTTGGTGTCACTAGATTTGGAATTCAAATGAATTTCCTAGGATTTTGCAAAGCTGATAAATATGAAGAAATGGCTCAATATTTGGTGGGGTACAGGAAGTATTAATAAAAATGTTCCAAAACTAAGTTTGGACATGACAAGCATCTAGGAATTTGAACCACTGCATTTGTATCAAGATTGAGCTCTCTGTGATTTTCTGAAGTTCATCACAGAAATGAAATAAAGGCATTTGATAAATATTTGTGAAAGAAATGTTTCTGGAATAATGTGCATGTTGCACCATGTGATAGAGCATGATTTATGGAGCCATAGGAAATTTGAATCATGCAATTTGGAGTTCATTTGAATTATCTAGGAATTTTTGAAGTTGACAGAATAAAGAAAAAGAAAAAGAATAAGGGTTCAACCTTATACTGCGTGCAGGGCGAGGGATAGCTCGCGGGCCGGCCCAGCGGCTCGGCCGCTCGCGTGCAGGGGGGCCAAGCCGGAGGCGTCTTTCGGGGATGCGCTTCCGCGCGGGGGAGGCGGGCTGCACCGTTGCCGCCTCCACTTAAACGGGTGGGCCTGGCCCCCCGGGGTAGCTGACCTACGGGCCCCTCCCGCAGGGTCATCCCCTACCTCCCGTGCCCGCGACGGAGGGGCTGATTGCCGCGGCTGCGCGCCGGCCGGCGTCCGTCCCCGGCGGCAGGGGCCACCTCTGGCTAGGCCGAGGCCACCGGAGGGTTCCTCGGGGAGCGGCGCATCGGGGAAGTCCCTTGGGGCAGCAGGGGAGGGGCCGGAGCACCTCCTGCACCTGACCATGGCGGCGGCCTCGTCGGGTGATGGTGGAGCGGACACCACGGGGCACGGGAAGAGCAACGGAACGTCTTAGGAGTTGCACAGGAGTGGGAGAGTGCGAAAGGAGGTGCAAGGGGGGCTCGGGGTGCCCTTTAAGTAGGGGGGGGGGCGCTGGTCCACCGAGGCGTCGTGCGCCGGCGAGCATGTTGCCGTCGTTGCAGGCCACGGGGGCAGCAGTGGGCGTATCCAGGGCGTTCCTGGAGCTGGTCCACGCCTAAAGGAAGAGAGAGGAGGAGCGGGGAGGCGCCAGAGAGGCCGCGCGTGCGAGGTTGCTCACTGGAGCCCGTGGTCGGCCGGTGCGCATGCGAGCAGAGGTGAGAGAGGGGGAGAGAGGAGGGGGCCGACCGCCTGGCGTGTTGCGGACGTCGAGGCCGCCTCGGGGGACACGAGGGGGAAGCCCAAGGCTGTCGGGCGCCCCTGATTGGAGGTGGCTACAGTGCGCCAGGGCACTGTAGCGTGCTCCAGAGCACGAACTTTGCATGCCATGGCATGCACTCGGTGTCATTGGCGTGTCCTCTTGTGTCCAGCCGTGTCCAGAGGGTAGAGGGAGTAGTAAACAATTGCCCAGACGGCCTGGGATGCCCTGGAGGCCACTGGAGTGAGGAGAGAGGTGAAAGAGGAGGAGAGTGTGGCTGTCCACAAGAGTAAAAATGGCGTTTTCACCCCCCAATCATTTAGCTGAGGACATGGGGAAATTACTGGGGGTAGGAGATGATCAGGGGAGGCTGTGGTAAGAAATTGAGGTAAAGGGAAATAGTAAAAGAGGTCCAACCACTTGTTTTGGTAATTGGACAGAAGGTGTTTGATCAGGTTTTGGGAGAGCAAATGACCTCCACTTGGCATGAGACTTAACAGGATCAAATGTCACATATAATTAGGCCCCTACACCAAATTTGAGCTCATTTGGGCAAAGTGGCCAATGTAACTTTGGTGAACCCTAGAAATCAACAGAAATGATCTCACCATGTTTGAGTTGAGCTATTCATCTCCCCTTGATGCACCACTTGGTGTAGCATCATCATTTGGGGTTATGAACATGCCCACAAAGTTTGAAGCTCCAGATAAAAAGTTGGCAATGTAAAGTTGTTCAAATTTGTATTTGAACAGAAAGGGTTTTGGGGTGATCGGATCAAGTTGCTCTATTGCAAATCTTGTGCCATTTGGTCTAGATGCCTTATTAGGCCATTCTAGCATGTTCCCCAAATTTGAGAGCATTTGGACAAGTTTGGCAATGTAGAGTTGCTCAAACTTCAAATATGGACATAATGGTTTTGAGGGGATTAGAGGATGTTTCCTTGATCTTCAAGGCATGAGGCTTTGCAAGATCATCAAATATGTCATATATGAGATGATAGAATTTCCCTGGAATTTTTGGAGAATATTACCTTTGTAAATATTTCAAAAGCTTGAAATATCCAGAAAGGGTTTTGGAAGGATTTGTCCAATATTTAGAACATGACCATGTGTTGAAACTCTTATATATGGACAATATATGTCCTATGAGTCTCCCTGAATTTTGGCAAATATTTTTGAAATAATTAAATAATTTTTCCCTATTAAAGACCATTTCTGGCCTGAAGAAATAGCTTTTAAATAAAATATAAAAATAACTTTTAAAATTATAATTTTGTGGTTTCTGGGAGTCCTATACCTAATAGGATTCAAATAAACTTTTTGAAAGATTTTTCACACCCTAAATAAGGTACTTGCAGTGCAAACCTCAATTCAGGGGTTTTCGGAAAACTAATTTTAGAAAATACCATTTGGCCAAAATATTTTTATAAGAAAATTCTATACTGGTCTATACACATGGCATGATCATTGGGAAAAGGTTTTGGGTCAAGGAGATGAAGTATAAGAGTTGGAGGATTTATTTGATTTTTAGAGCACTAGCAAACAGCAGACAAAAGTCAAATCAAGCAAAGTCAAAAACACTCAAAAGTTTTTGCAAATCCACATTTTTAACATGGAAATTAGCTTAAGCAATGTGACATGAAAATCAGGGTGTGACAGACCTACCCCCCTTACAAGAATCTCGTCCCCGAGATTCCCAGACTAGGCGTGGAAAGAAAGGCGGAGTCTTGGATATGGGGTAGTCTTTACTTCTTCTTGTTGATTCTGCTTCCGAGCGGTGCTCCTTGGAATCCTGAAGTGCTTGATGGTATGGCTTCTTGCTTGATGCCTTCCTTGATGGAGGTTGCTGAGGGGTCTCTTGCATAGGTTAGGTTGGGTTAGCTGTCAAAGGCTCGGTGATCGATGTCCTTGCGGGCATCGGGCTAGCTAGGAGGTAAGAAGTACTTCCAGAGTGGGGGCTCGTGGAAGATTTGGTGCACGGAGGGTATCTCAGGTGGTAGATCTAGCTGGGGAGCAGTCTACTACATGACTTGCAGTGATCTCAAAGGGTCCAATGAACCTTGGTGCGGGCTTCCCCTTGACGTGGAAACACTTGGTTCCCTTCAGAGGAGTTACCCGCAGGTACACGTGGTCCCCGATATGGAAACTCATGTCCCGACGGTGAGTTTCAGCATAGCTCTTTTGCTTTGACTTGGCTGCCTCCAACGTTCTCTGACTAGTTGGACTTGCTCTTCCGCTGCGCGGAGAATATCTGGTCCAAAGACTAGCCCTTCTCCAGTCTCTGACCAGTTGAGGAGTGTGCGACATCTGCGTCCGTACAACACCTCAAATGGTGCCATCAGAAGGCTCGACTGGTAACTGTTGTTATAGGAGAACTCGGCAAAAAGGAGACAATCCTCCCACTTGGCTCCATATGCCAAGACACAGGATCGGAGCATGTCTTCGAGAATCTGATTGACTCATTCAGTCTGACCTCCGGTCTGGGGGGTGGAAAGCCGTGCTGAAAGATAACTTGGTTCCCAAGGCTTCTCGGAACTTCTTCCAGAACCTTGAGGTGAACTGGGTTCCTTGATCTGACACAATCTCCTTGGGAATACCGTGAAGACTTACGATTCGGTCGATGTAGAGAGCTGCCAGCCGGTTGCCATCATAAGGGGTCTTGACAGGAATGAAATGGACCACCTTGGTCAAATGATCGACCATGACCCAAACAGAGTCATGTCTCTATCCGACCTTGGTAACCTAGTGAAGAAGTCCATTCCGACTTTATCCCACTTCCACTCAGGAACCCTGAGTGGTTGAAGCAATCCAGCGGGTCGCTGATGTTCAGCCTTAAACCTTTGGCATAGATCACACTTTGCAACATAGGTTGCAATCTCTCTTTCATCCTGTGCCACCAGAATCGTGCCTTCAAGTCTTGATACAACTTGGTGTGAGCGTTCCTTCGGCACGGAATTGCTCGGTTCCTCCGGGAGGAGTGGTTTGCAGATACGCCCGGTCTTCAACGCGGAAGTTTGCTTCTTGATGAGGGTGGTCGGTGTAGATCTTTCTTCTTGACAGGGCGGTCTTCAAATGTCTTCTATCCAGCCGTCCGACTCTTCTATGTCTTCGGGCAGACAATTAGGCCATCAAGTAATGATGTTACCCAACTTGTCCAATTACTCCATGAGGTCTAAGGGGTACGCAAAGTAAGCTGAGGTATTGGTGGTGGTCTCGGTTGAGTATTTGCAGAGGCCTTCCTGACTTTGAGTCAAGGCCCGTGGTCAGAATCTGACCAGGTTGTGGCTCGGTGGGGCTTAAGGGTTTCAAGGATTCTAGTGAATGAGTGAACTTTTATCATCTTATCCTTAAGCATAGTTTCCGAGATGCCAATAGCTCTATCTAGTGCTCTGAACGGAAAAGCGGCCTCTCGCATAGACCAACTTCAATCACCACTCATGCCATACATAACCTCATGATTCTCAAGAGACGGTCTAACAAAATTATACTTGTCTATGATCCCCAAATCTATATGTATGTCTACCTCTAAAATCCAAAGGTAGATCATACATGCTGCTGAGCTTAAATTAAACTCCACAATCCAAGCACTCAATCCTAGTCTTACAAGGCTCAAGATAACGCATCTCTATCCTAAGGAAACACGTCATATGCCACTCCAAGATTTTGTTTCCTTCCTATAGATCAACTCCGATAGCCTGGTAATCTCCATCAATCACTACATAATCCAACAATCCTACAAATCCGATGTCTACGTTGTTTCTCAAGATCTCAAGTCCCTATAATACCCAAATACTCGGAGGGACTAGGCACTATGATAATATGTCCACCAAATTCCCATCCTACGGGTCAAGTAACTCCAAGGTCATGATTATATAGATCCCTAAATCAACTCCGACAAATAATCCAATCTCCTAGGTTATTGTCCATCGAGAAGCATGGTATCATAATCAGGATCATCGGTCTAAATCCAATCTTACTCCGAACCATGCAGACATATCCAGCATCTATACCAACCAGAATCACCTACATAAATCCAAATCTTATGCCCAACGGGTACTTCTACCGGCTTTCCCAAAGTCATGATCCCATCAATATAAAAACCTCGCAATCCACCAAGGTCTCAGATAGTTCCTCGAAGTCACTGATATAAACCACCAAGTCATCTGTCCAATATCCTCGAACTGGTCTATCTATGGCATCGTCAGTTCTCGTGCTATATTAGGATGAAAATTGTGGTTGTTCACCGTGTCCACTAGTTCCTTTATGAACCCAGTGTTTTGCAAGGTTACAAAGGCTTAACAGGTTCTCTCGCTTTACCATGGGTTAGGCACATGGTTAAGGATTCGTGCTGGAGTGTCTCGTGAAGTCTCAAAGGGTCTGGGAATGGGGTTACTGGTCTGGAGGGTTAAACATAACTCTACGGGGTTGCAATTGATCGTGGAGGTTGTAGCAGAAGTCTTTGGTGCCAGTTGGCCGTCGAGGTAGAATCCTTGGTGCATCTTGTCTTGCGGGTCTTCAGTTGGGGAGAGAGAGAATAGAGGGAAGAAGCAGCGTAGAGGAGGGAAATGCCTAAAGGGGGTTCTATAGTGCAGGTGCAACAAACAGGTGCAAAAAGGCCGAAACTAAAGAAACAAGGCAAGGAAGGTGATATAGCCATGCACTTGTTGCCTGGGGCAAAAGTGCGACTTATATCAAAACACAAAAAAATAAAAGCAAGCAACTCACAATCAAGGTTCTATTCGAACCATCATATGGACTCGACTGCGCATAGGGGGTACACGACTCATCCTACCCTAGGGGTTCTCGGACTCAGTGTCGTGACTTGTGCCTCGTGCAGTCTTCTGAACTTCCTCGGGTGTTGCTATGTCCCTTGTAGTTGCTTGATGAACGATCCGGGTTGATCCTGAAGAATCTTCAACAACTTCTCGCCTGATGAGGTGAGGTGGTGAAGGTGCCTCCTTGTAGCTGGCGTTGACTTGGTCTTCTCTTGTCTCTTTAATCATGACGATCCCTTGTGCCTTCTGGGGCGTCGAGGGTACCGGGTAGGCAATCCATATGTAATGATAATAACAAGGCATAATAGAGGTCCAACATGTCAGTTTCGTTGATGAAAACATCGACACCAAGAGCGGGGGACGAAGAGAACCGTTTTCCTGCTCACTATAGTGAGGCGGACCAAATGGCAAGGTTCTCATCCATCGGTGGTTGCCGATACAACAATGGTAGTGACATGATTACTCTATTAGCGATGTATATCATGATTTTGCATGACCTATAGCCTGGTCATCATAGGCCAAAGTTGCATCGTCTTGGGGCATTGTCAAGGGTGTCACCATCTTCTGGGTCTTCATGTCCTCATCCATCGAGGATGTAATTTCTGTTGGTACCGTCTTGTCGTGGTGTCACCAATCTTGCGTGTAAAAGTGGTGGGTGAGTGTTTGGCAAGGTGCACTCCACAAGGATTACAGAAAATCCAGTGGTCTGGGGCATAAGGGTTCTAGCGACCAAGGTTTTGAAGGGGAAGAAATCGAGTATAGCCTAGTTTTCGAAAAACTGAGTAGGGAAGAGAAGTATAGATAGTTTTGGAAACTAGTAATAGTTTTAAAAATAGCTTTACCCTAACTAACGACCATGCTAACTAAGGCTTCCTACAGTCAGGATGGCTCTGATACCAGCTCTGTGGGGACCCCGACTCATAAGTCGTGATCACCGAATGCACGTGTACAGTGATCCCAGAGATCAGTGCTCACTGAACACACAGAAGCTGAATAACAAGAGTCTTACATCCATACATACCGTATTACACAAATAGGACCATAATGGTCAAGTCTTGAGTATATCGTCGCAGCGGAAATCTTCAATGACAACATGGACCCATGCCATCTGCCTTAACCCTACAGGCATTCTGACTGGGAAGCGTCCTAGCTCGCATGCTCGTCACCAAGAAATCTTCATCTTAACCTGTTCTCTCATGCCTGGCCAATAAAATAACCAGTGGCAAGCCAATGAGTACTTTGAATGTACTCGCAAGCAACCCAAGTGTGATAACAGAATAATTATGCAAGACTCTACTGCTAGGTTGGCAGTTTTGCGGAAAGCTAGTTTTTCATATGCAATTATGATCAACATATAACAAGGGCATGCATGTGTCTGTAACAAGTATCAGTAGGTCACATACATCATTATCGAGAAAGAGTTGTAATCAACTCATGTTCAAGCTCATTGAGACTTTCTCACAATCACATCAACAATATCTCTGAATCGTGTTGTTTCCCAGAAACTTATGGACATAATCTAAGTAGCACCACCCAACTGTCCTTGACCGCGGACATGGCTATTTGAATAGTTTGACACTCTGCAGAGGTTGCGCACTTTACCCACAAGATCCGGGTAACTTCCGTGTCATCCACGACCCGCGGTACCTCAAGTATTCGGGGTAAGCACCCGGTCATTACCTTTCCTTAGACGACACTAACATAGAGTCCACTCGATTGGTAACAGCCCCGTGCCAAACATTCACATCTCAAGATTGTGGAGACTCGCTCCCATATTCATCACATACCACTGACACGGGGTACCAACGGTGTGTTCGGTGCCCTATGAAAACAGTCATGGACGCCTATCCAAGCACGACCCCGTCCCGAGAGTGACCTCATGTCACCCCCGTCACCAGTAATACGGGCACCATGCTAGTATCGACCTAGGTAATCAATAATGCCCTTTCCCATATAAGGGTAGAGTGGTTGCGCATGTTTGGTTGGGACGGTAGTCACACATAAATCTAATCCATCTCTGTAAACAACACTTTCGTCAAGCCTCGGCACACTACTTCTTCACCAAGTAGTGCCTAGTTTCTTATCAACTCCCAGGGGCATTAGTGGCATCCACTGGGCCATTTGCAAGTATGTCAGACCACACTTGTTTCACTCAATGCATAACCCCGACCCATTTGCGTAGCCATCTACTATAGCATACATCTATCAATTCCCACCCACATAATCCTCATAGGAAGGTAGGGTCATGTTGGATGCAAGTTTCAACAGTAAAGTAACAGGGGTAGCAACCAAAGTGGTTTCCACCTCAACATGATTCCGATGCATTGAATAATAAGGTGCTATGAGACATGCATAAAAGGGTTTCTTGAACATGGTCAAAGGGCTGCTTGCCTTATTCTTCCGAGTCTTCAAACCTTCTGGTCCATCTCCGAGTAATCCGTTTATTTCGTCAACTAACGATGGAAACAATCATAATAAGCAACACAATCAAAGCAAAAATAAAAGTGCTCTAAAAATAGGAGTTGGACTTTTCTAGGATACCTCTGGCCATATGAAAAATAACCAAGGTGGTTTCATAGGTGTTGGGTCAATAGGTAGTTTGGAACATTTCAATGTGATGGAACCAAGGGGTTTATGGATTTGGAAGAAGTATACAGAAATATTTCCTTGAATGATGAGCAAAGGCACCCATCATCAAGTCATGATTTTAGAAGCATCTAGGAGTTGGTGTCACTGGATTTGGAATTCAAATGAATTTCCTAGGATTTTGCAAAACTGATAAATATGAAGAAATGGCTCAATATTTGGTGGGGTACAGAAAGTATTAATAAAAATGTTCCAAAACTAAGTTTGGACATGACAAGCATCTAGGAATTTGAACCACTGCATTTGGATCAAGATTGAGCTCTCTGTGATTTTCTGAAGTTCATCACAGAAATGAAATAAAGGCATTTGATAAATATTTGTGAAAGAAATGTTTCTGGAATAATGTGCATGTTGCACCATGTGATAGAGCATGATTTATGGAGCCATAGGAAATTTGAATCATGCAATTTGGAGTTCATTTGAATTATCTAGGCATTTTTGAAGTTGACAGAATAAAGAAAAAGAAAAGGAATAAGGGTTCAACCTTATACTGCGTGCAGGGCGAGGGATAGCTCGCGGGCCGGCCCAGCGGCTCGGCCGCTCGCGTGGAGGGGGGCCACGCCGGAGGCGTCTTTCGGGGATGCGCTTCCGCGCGGGGGAGGCGGGCTGCGCCGTTGCCGCCTCCACTTAAACGGGTGGGCCTGGCCTCCCGGGGTCGCTGACCTGCGGGCCCCTCCCGCAGGGTCATCCCCTACCTCCTGCGCCCGCGACGGAGGGGCTGGTTGCCGCGGCTGCGCGCCGGCCGGCGCCCGTCCCCGGTGGCAGGGGCCACCTCTGGCCAGGCCGAGGCCACCGGAGGGTTCCCCGAGGAGCGGCGCGTCGGGGAAGTCCCTTGGGGCGGCAGGGGAGGGGCCGGAGCACCTCCTGCACCTGACCATGGCGGCGGCCTCGTCGGGTGATGGTGGAGCGGACACCACGGGGCACGGGAAGAGCAACGGAACGTCTTGGGAGTTGCACGGAAGTGGGATAGTGCGAAAGGAGGTGCAAGGGGGGCTCGGGGTGCCCTTTAAGTAGGGGGGGGGGCACTGGTCCACCGAGGCGCCGTGCGCCGGCGAGCATGTTGCCGTCGTTGCAGGCCACGGGGGTAGCAGTGGGCGTGTCCAGGGCATTCCCGGAGCTGGTCCGCGCCTAAAGGAAGAGAGAGGAGGAGCGGGGAGGCGCCAGAGAGGCCGCGCGTGCGAGGTTGCTCACTGGAGCCCGTGGTCGGCCGGTGCATGTGCGAGCAGAGGTGAGAGAGGGGGAGAGAGGAGGGGGCCGACCGCCTGGCGTGTTGCGGACGTCGAGGCCGCCTCGGGGGACACGAGGGGGAAGCCCAAGGCTGTCGGGCGCCCCTGATTGGAGGTGGCTACAGTGCGCCAGGGCACTGTAGCGTGCTCTAGAGCGCGAAATTTGCATGCCATGGCATGCACACGGTGTCATTGGCGTGTCCTCTTGTGTCCAGCCGTGTCCAGAGGGTAGAGGGAGTTGTAAACAATTGCCCAGACGACCTGGGATGCCCTGGAGGCCACTGGAGTGAGTAGAGAGGTGAAAGAGGAGGAGAGTGTGGCTGTCCACAAGAGTAAAAATGGGGTTTTTACCCCCCAATCATCTGGCTGAGGACATGGGGAAATTACTGGGGGTAGGAGATGATCAGGGGAGGCTGTGGTAAGAAATTGAGGTAAAGGGAAATAGTAAAAGAGGTCCAACCACTTGTTTTGGTAATTGGACAGAAGGTGTTTGATCAGGTTTTGGGAGAGGAAATGACCTCCACTTGGCATGAGACTTAACAGGATCAAATGTCACATATAATTAGGCCCCTACACCAAATTTGAGCTCATTTGGGAAAAGTGGCCAATGTAACTTTGGTGAACCCTAGAAATCAATAGAAATGGTTTCACCATGTTTGAGTTGATCTATTCATCTCCCCTTGATGCACCACTTGGTGTAGCATCATCATTTGGGGTCATGAACATGCCCACAAAGTTTGAGGCTCCAGATAAAAAATTGGCAATGTAAAGTTGTTCAAATTTGTATTTGAACAGAAAGGGTTTTGCGGTGATCTGATCAAGTTGCTCTATTCCAAATCTTGTGCCATTTGGTCTAGATGCCTTATTAGGCCATTCTAGCGTGTGCACCAAATTTGAGAGCATTTGGACAAGTTTGGCAATGTAGAGTTGCTCAAACTTCAAATATGGACAGAATGGTTTTGAGGGGATTAGAGGATGTTTCCTTGATCTTCAAGGCATGAGGCTTTGCAAGATCATCAAATATGTCATATATGACATGATAGAATTTCCCTGGAATTTTTGGAGAAAATTACCTTTGTAAATATTTCAAAAGCTTGAAGTATCCAGAAAGGGTTTTGGAAGGATTTGTCCAATATTTAGAACATGACCATGTGTTGAAACTCTTATATATGGACAATATATGTCCTATGAGTCTCCCTGAATTTTGGCAAATATTTTTGAAATAATTAAATCATTTTTCCCTATTAAAGACCATTTCTGGCCTTAAGAAAAAGCTTTTAAATAAAATATAAAAATAACTTTTAAAATTATACTTTTGTGGTTTCTGGGTGTCCTATACCTAATAGGATTCGAATAAACTTTTTGAAAGATTTTTCACACCCTAAATAAGGTACTTCCAGTGCAAACCTCAATTCAGGGGTTTTTGGAAAACTAATTTTAGAAAATACCATTTCGCCAAAATATTTTTATAAGAAAATTCTATACTGGTCTATACACATGGCATGATCATTGGGAAAAGGTTTTTGGTCAAGGAGATGAAGTATAAGAGTTGGAGGATTTATTTGATTTTTAGAGCACTAGCAAACAACAGACAAAAGTCAAATCAAGCAAAGTCAAAAACACTCAAAAGTTTTTGCAAATCCACATTTTTAACATGGAAATTAGCTTAAGCAATGTGACATGAAAATCAGGGTGTGACACCCGACGACCAGTAGTGGTTCCTACTAGGGGTGATAAGGCCTTGTGGTTGTGGTACCTTTCTCGTTTGGATTTCGTCCGTAGTCGGACCCTGTGTTATTTGGATGAATGTATGCTATTGTATTCATTGTGTGATGTGGCGAGTTTAAGCCAACTATCTTTTACAATTTCATCCCTAAATTTTACATGAGATGTGCAAAGATACCATACTTGAGATCATTCTAGTATGCGCTTATGTCTTTAAGTCGTGCCTTGACACATGGGAGACATAGTCGCATACTGGGCATTACACTAAATAACAGCCTTGGTAAAACATATAGTTTTCTTCATTGATTGATGAAACTATTCTCCGGTGAGAATACATCGAGAAGTTGTAGATTTTCCCCACTGATCAATGGAACTGCATGCATGTTCACCAAAGAAATTGTGTGCTGTTAACTGTATCTAAAAGGAAACACTAAGGGAAAACTCTCAGCTTGATTAATAAAAATATCTCTGAAGCAGTTGCGGATTAACCCTGGTATAAAAGCATTGGCATAATGAATAGAAGCAGTAACAAATCACTTGAGCACATAGAAAATCATATCAATTCACATGCGTACTCGCCGTGGGGGATTAGATATGTGAAAGTGTTGTAAGTTGCCTACTGTTAATCAACATCTCATCTAACTTCCTTACCATTAGCGCGGGAATCCATCCACCGCAGTAAAGGTCGTCTGGCCCAGCAAAAGCAGCCACTCATGGCCTTCATCAACCCCTGCTAATCCATCCACCCCCAGTCAATGTCATTTGCCGCAAAGGAAGCAGCCACTGGTGGCCTCCTTCAACCCCCGGAATTACATGCACACTTTTGGTCATTTATGCACAATGCTAGGTCGTGGACACATGGGGATGTGAGGAGATGGAGATTTGGGTTGAGATCCTCGGATGGAAGTAGAAACGGTTCATTTACTGGTCTAATTTCATCTGTAGGGAGATCCAGTAGCTAATATCGTTTTGGGGAAAAGCATGTGGCAGCCAGCGCATTGTTGCATGCCTTTTTAGGGTTTAGGCGTAATAGTTGATGGAGTTAAAAGGATGAAACGTTTTTCTTATAATAATGGCATAGGTGGGTTAGCCATTATTCTTCCACCCTCCCAACCTTCTTCTTCTCGGAGCCAGAAATCTGAAATCAAGTATCCTTTTATTCATGTGAAGTTCTTCATTCTTTCCTTCAATGTTCTTACCTGGTGTTTTCTCATGAAGATACTCATTAAACTTCAAGTTCATCATTCTTTTGTTCTCAAATTCAGCCGGTGGATGTAATTCAAGCTTGGTGTTGATCATATATGTTCCTCTTGTTTCACATGTTGTCCCATGTTGAAATTTCTTATCTGAAGCCTCTCTTGTTTATTCAACTGTCTCTAATTCTTCTCCGGAGTGTTCAAGATATCTCGGAAGATTTGTGTTTCCATTCTTAATCCGTTCAAGCTATTTTGAGATTGTTATCTCATTCAAGCCAGTTAATTCAACTGGTGCAATATCTCTTAAGCAATCTTTTTCAACGGTGATTTCTTTTGAGTGGGCCCTAACCCATAGGTCTTTTTCCAGTAGCTTACCCGACTCTTCTATTTTCGGAGTTATTCTCAGATTCTTTCAAGTGTGACGTAAGAATGTATTCCATCAGTCATATGCCTTCTCCAAGATTGCTTTCAAATTCTTTTCATCATAGGTTCATGTGGGGACCCCAACTTAAGAGTCGAGATCACCGAATGCACATGTACAGTGATCCCAGAGATCAATGCTCACTGAACACACAGAAGCTGAATAACAAGAGTCTTACATCCATACATGCCGTCTTACACAAATTATGACCATTATGGCCTAGACTTACATAGATAAAGCCACATGGGCTGAATAGCAAATTAACTCGAATAGCGGAAGTCTTCGTAGATAAGTAGAACCCATGCCATCTACCTTACCCCTACAGGCATTCTGACTGGGAAAGCGTCCTAGTTTGCATGTTCGTCTCGATAGAATTCTTCTTCAAATTACTGTTCTTCCATGCCTGGCCAATTAAATAACCAGTGGCAAGCCAATGAGTACTTTGAATTTACTCGCAAGCAACCCATGTGTTTGGAACAAGTATGACAATGTATGAAATAGTACTAAATAAGATATGTTTGCAGAAAGCAAATTTGTGAGTGAAATGCCATGAACTACCTGAAGCATGCATCATAGGAAAATAGGTTACAGATATCAACATAGCCATGTTATGATCTCTTCCATCTTGTGAAGTCTTTTTGACTTAAATCAAACGGAGCTTCCACACACACACACACATACACACACACACAGGGTTTCGCAAACATTGGACATAGCCCAAGTGCGGTTACCCAACTGTCCTTGACCATGGACACGACTATTCGAATAGTTTTACACTCTACAGAGGTTGCACACTTTACCCACTAGATTCGGGGAACTTCTGTGTCATCCACGACCTGCAGTACCTCAAGTACCCGGGGTAAGCACCCGATCACTATCTTTCCCTAGGCGACACTAACATGGAGTCCACTCGATTGGTAGCAACCCCCGTGCCCCACATTTCACATCTTAAAATCGTGGAGCCTCGCTCCCATATCACATACCACGGGCACGGGGTACCAACGGTGTGTTCGGTGCCCTGTGAAAATAGTCATGGCCGCCTATACAAGCACGACCCCGTCCCGAGAGTGACCTGATGTCACTCCCGTCACTAGTAATGCGGGCAACATGCTAGTATTGGCCTAGGTAATCAATAATGCCCTTTCCGATATAAGGGTAGAGTGGTTGCGCATGTAAAGTTGGAATAACGTTCGCAACTTAAACCAATCTGTTTGAAAAACATCACATACACACTTGTCTCGGTACACCACTTCGTCATCAAGTGGTTACCCAACTCATCATCTCCCTCGGGCATAAGTGACACCCGATGGGGCTATTGAAAGAGTCTTTTGAAGGTACTATGCTTCCACCATTATGCATATTCCCGTTCCACTTGCATTGCCACTACCATAGCAACCTATCTATTCCCACCCGCATAACCCTCATAGAAAGGTAGGGTCATGCTTGATGCAAGTTTCAATATGAAAGAAACAAGGTGACCCACACAAGTGTTCATCGTCTCAACATGATTCCGGTGCATTGACAATAAGTACTATATGACATGCATGGAAACAGGGGGTTTCATAGACATGGTCAAAGGGCTGCTTTATTTTTACCACCAAAACACCCTCCATAAGGAGATAGCCACTGTTGGCCCTCCAGAAGGCAAGGATCACCGCAAGACGGAAAGTTACTTTGAAGACGTCCTAGAAGGAGCCTGCCTTGTAGAGGGCCAGTGCTCAACGAATATAATCTTTGAGTGATTGTATTCGGGTTGTAAGGACTAAGCCTATG
Source organism: Secale cereale (assembly GCA_902687465.1). Lineage (NCBI taxonomy): Eukaryota > Viridiplantae > Streptophyta > Magnoliopsida > Poales > Poaceae > Secale > Secale cereale. Next base: position 180,266,747 of record LR738709.1, on the reverse strand, counting down.
TGCCGATGTATATAAATTTTGCGCTTCTATATTTATGAGCGACTTTTTCCTCCTATGCGGTTGTTTATTTAAATATGAAAGTTTACAGTCGTCGTCTTCATCCCCCATGTAAATATTACAGGGGTGTTCGGTTAATACGCATGAGCACTCTTTATCCAACGTCTTGTTCTGTATAGGAGGTGCATGCATAACGAACCAGGCAACCAGACTATGCGACTTTATTGCTTTCACTTAGCCATATGAGATTGACTAGTGGGGCTAAGTACTAGCCCCTGGTGCGTACAAGGCTTTTCGAACTATAGTGCTAGTTTGATGCGGCTAGGCAAAGACCAACCCCTCGTATAACATGGAGTGGATCGCTATCGATCGTAGTACAACACTAGGTCACCGGATCACTTGACCGGCTCTCGCCTCATCAAGACAGTCAGTTTTCGGCTTTCTGTACTGAGGTACTTAACCGGACGAACCAAAAGTACAATCGCAGTAGTTCTCCCTTTACTACCTTAGCCGAAAAAGGCGAAATGTAAGGTGGCAAGCATAGGGGTCGGGTGAGCCAACTATAGACGAAAGACATGATTCAGAGACAATGCATATAATGCAATATCCAGGGACACCCAACAGTTCCCTATAGGAGTTCGGAATTTTTTGGAGGCGTGCCAGGCTGGGTACAGCCACTGGTGTTAAGTCCAGGTATTAGGGCATGTGCGGTGATCTTACTTCGGGGTGGAGAATACAGGTGGTAAAAATAGAAAAACTCGAAGCGAATTGGAACCGAACTACTTCTTTTATATCCCGTTTAATATTGCGGGCCGTGAGGTTACAGATAACGCCGATAATAGCCTCGGGCATTTGACATGCCAAAAAGTAAAAGAGAAAAGGAGAAAAAAGGTTTACACAGAGCCTGAATCTAAAAGAAAGAAATTTCAATAAGTGGCCCTGCTGCACGTCTACACCTTTTTCTCCTTGGTAAAGTGTCCTTGAGAAGGAGAATTATGATGGCCGCTTGTAAAAAATAAAAAGGAAAAAGCTGGATTCTAGAAAAGAATATCATGTACGGTCGTAAGCTGTGTAGGTTCCTTTAAACGAACACAAAAAGGAAGATGTATTTTAGAGTCCGAATAGGGTCAAGCCAAAATATGGACAATTTATATGTTGTGTGCCCCCAGCGCCGCCCAAGGTGTTTCAAGGGCATAATTGTGTACGCGAGGTATGTATGCTACTATCTTATGAGGCAGTCGACTGGGGCGAAACTGCTAATCGAGCTCAGGTTCTTCTGAGCTGCCGCATTATAGTGCGGACCGGGCACGTTTAGCCGTGTCTGTAGTCTTACGACCGATGAACTATTCGGCCAAAATAGGCTGCTTTGAACCTCGGCCGCAAGGGCCGCAGTGTATTCCTACGTATGGAGTGAGCGCTCCATGTTTCCGTTGACCGTGATGATGCCGCGTGGTCCAGACATTTTGATCTTTAAGTAGGCATAATACGGGACCGCATTGAAGTAGGCGAAGGCCATTCTTCCGAGTAGTGCGTGATAGCCACTTCGGAACGGAGCGATGTTGAAGATTAACTCTTCGCTTCGGAACTTATCGGGGGAGCCGAATACGACTTCCAATGTTAACGTGCCTGTGCAGCGGGCTTCTATGCCTGGTATCACTCCTTTAAAGGTAGTGCTGCTAGGCTTAATTCTTGACGGGTCTATCCCCATTTTGCGGATAGTGTCTTGGTATATCAGATTGAGACTGCTACCGCCATCTATAAGGACTCGAGTAAGATGGTATC
>LR738709.1:180197840-180254591 GCA_902687465.1 Secale cereale | reverse complement strand
TGTCATCCGCGTAGCTGTGATCGGCCAGCGGTTTCTCTGGACTGTGTTCGCCGTCCTCCCGCTCGTCCTGCTCCACCGCTGGCTCCACGGGGTCATCGACTTTTTTCGGATCATCATCGTCTTCAGTGACAGTGTTGCTCTCTTTCCCTTTACAGGCTCGAGATTGACGCTTTGGATGCCGGTGTTTGGGAGGTTCATCGATGGGCTTGTCCTGATCTGGATTGGTATCGCCGTCGCCCTCCTTTTCATTGGATGTGTCCACCATGTATACATCGTATGTGAAGTAGCCACCCATCGCCTGGTTGTATGCGGGTTTGTACTTAGATCGGTTTCGGCATCGTGGTTCATCCCATCGATGTCTCGGGAAGCGTAATCTAATAGATTGGTTAACTCCTCGACCATGGATACCAATTGGGTGGTCAGTGGGAAGTAAAGTTCCCTGTCCTCAGCCCCCAGTTCAGACTGGCGCCGCTAAGTCTGCGATCTCCGTGGCGGGGTTGATCTTCCCGTCCTCGGATGAATCGGTCTGCTCAGGATCTAAGGCCAGAGTTGTTGCAAGTGTTGTCCCCTAGATGGGGTTCGATGAAAGGTCTAGGTCATGTTCATCGTGGTTGCAAGGAGCAGCTGCCGTGGGTGCAAATTTGTCGAAGATCAAATCTCCGCAAACATCAGCAACATAGTTTAAGCTTCCAAACCTGATCTGATGACCAAGGGCATAGCTATCAACCTGCTGGAGGTGGCCTTCCATGTTGGCACGAAGCACCAAGCCGTCGAACACGAAAAGCTGGCCGGGGGAAAGATTTCATCGGCGGTGGCGCCGTCGTTGATGACGAAGCGAGCCATTAATCCTGCAGTTGACGGCGCAGTTGAACTCTCAATGAAAGCACCAATGTCGGTGTCAAAACCGACAGATCTCGGGTAGGGGGTCCCGAATTATGCGTCTAAGGATCGATGGTAACAGGAGACTGGGGACACGATGTTTACCCAGGTTCGTGCCCTCTCAATCGAGGTAATACCCTACTTCCTGCTTGATTGATCTTGATGAATATGGCTTACAAGAGTTCATCTACCTCCATATCGTAATGGCTAAACCCTAGAAGTCTAGCCTATGTGATTGCTATGATGTTGTTGTCGTCTCTACGGACTAAATCCTTCGGTTTATATATGCACTGGAGGGACCTAGGGTTTGTACATGATCACCTTGTAGAGGAAGGAAAGTATTACACCCGGACTCTAAACTTTCTATTTTACACATATGGGGGTCCTATCCGGATACGGGAGATAGTCTTCATTGATAATCTTTACGGCCCACCAGTCCGGCCCATAACAAACGACCCGACCACCTGAGGACCCCTTAATCCAGGACTCCCTCGGTAATATCAGAAAAAAGGTTATGTTTTTGTGTTGTATTAGAAAATTTGTTATTGTTATTCAATAGTAGAAATAATGACAATAATATATTGTAGCACATTGAGGAATATATTACTCTGATTTTTGTTTTGAAAGGTTATCAATAAATATCTTTTAGAAATGTGCTCTCAAAAATATCTTTATTTTTACCACCAAAACACCCTCCTCCTGCTCGTTGCCACAGGGCTCGGGAGGAGCTAGCGCTGTGTCTGGGGTGTTCCTGGATTTGGTCAAGAGCTAGGGGAGAGAAGAGAGAGAGCAGGGGGGCTAGGGGCACCGCGTGTGGGAGCTTGCTCATTGGAGCTCTCGGGTGGCCGCCGCGCGTGCGAGCTAGGGCGAGAGGAGGGAGAAGCAGGAATGGTACAAGGCTATTGCATGTCGCGAACGTCGAGGAGCATCGTCGGGCGCGCTGGGGAGGCCCGAGGTGGCCAGGCGCCGCTGATTGGGGCTGGCTACAGTGCGGGTGTGCACTATAGCGTGCTCTGGAGCACGCCAATTGCATGCCAGGGCATGTCTCTGGCTTGCTGGGCGCGGCCACTTTGTCTGGGAGCTCTAGGGGGAGTAAAGAATGTGGGAGGTGCGTTGGATGCCATGGAGGGACACTAGAATGAGGAGGGAGGTGAGAAAGAAGAAGAATGCTGCTGTCCAGAAGTGTAAATGGGGATGTTTCACCCTTCAATCATTGAGCTGAGGCCAGGGAAGATTTACTAGAGGTGCAAGGGGACTTGGGGGTGTTGCAGTAAACTTTGAGGAGAAATACTAATCAACTGTGGCACCCCAGATCAGAGAGACCGGTTTACCTTGCAATGCCAGCCCAGAGACCTTGTCTTCTGGCAACACACAACATCTTGGTACAGAAAGCAGTCACTTTATTGATACTAGCGGACCAAAGTTTTACATTACAATAGTTAGCGAGGCCGAGCGGCACACATAGTGCGGCTAGACAATATGTACATTATTTAATGAACATAAAAGGGCCTCGGGCATAAACTACGCAGCAGCGGACGAGGTCGTAGCAGAACTCCATCTCACAGGGACACCGATGTGGATACAAACTAGAGTCAGAAGGCACTCCTTCCCAGCGGAACTCTCCTGAAATCTGGCATGACACGCCAGGTCAGTACTTTGAATGTACTTGCAAGCTTACAGCAAAACAAAATCATAATGACAAACAATACCATGATAATTAATCAATATTAAATATGCAGCAACAAACTTAAATGGAAATTCACTAACATGCTATGCTCCTGACTTTGCATACATAAAACCTCAGTCTATCTTACTCCTGATAATTTATTATAACCACTAACTTATTCCTTTCAACAAGATATAAATCGTGACCTTTCCGGTGATCACAAACCTGCCCATACTGGGTCTCAAAACATCTCGAAGGCTCTTCCATCAATTTATCATAGTACCAGAAATTTAGAACACAGTGAGCACAATTTTATTATCTGTTGACCCGTGGTATGCCCTACTTTCGAGCGTGTCCGTGACCATGGACTCGGCTATCGATAGGTTAATACACTCTGTAGAGGTAGTGCACTGTACCCACACCACGGAACCCATGGCCTCCTTATCCCATTCGGGTGGACCAACGACATTCCGACGAAACCCGTCCATTGCCATGACACTCCTCCGGCCACTCCGACTCGTTCCCCACTGGAACAGTCCTGGGTGGCCCTGTGTCTATCAAAGACACACCTGCCACCGTCGTGGCCAAACAAAAATTGTCCCAAATGGGAACTCGGTACCATAAAATAAACTACGGGCACATAAGGTTATGTATGCTCACCGGGCCAGGGTACTACATGCCCATAACCTTCCCAATCTGGAGGTACCGACAAGAGGCATGTCAATGGACAGAATCAAGACCTTCCCATAAAGGTAAATGTGGTTGCACTAGGAAAGACTCGATTCCGTGGCACCATGACCTGGTCAACATTTTATTCAAGTTGAGTTATTAACAGTTTCAACTTAGAAAGAAATAAAGTTACCGGTGTCATACAATGCCATGAAATATACCAAAGTGCAGTACATAAACAATTAAAATGCCATGCAACAATAAAACTGAGTCAACTATCATCTTTACTTCAATATTATTCTGGTTATGCTTGACTTTCAACAAAATTTAACTTAGCAAAATTTTGTCATAATTACTTAATGCAAAAGAAAATAACTTCACATGTGTATGTCCATAATCATTCTCAATGTCCCAACTTTAGTTTAACTATCTTAATGACTTAAACCAAAATCCAACTTTCTGTAAAGCAAAATGAAACCAATAACTACAGCAACCAAAAGAACTATTTAACAAAATATTTAACATGCATTATATAAATCATTTGTTCAAGTTGGAAAAATCACAAATATTGAAATGGCACTATGAAAATGTTGATGTGGCTTGCCTTAGTTCAAATGAGGCTCACAAGTCTCCTGGTGATCCTCAAGACAAGTTCCTTCTTCTGAAAATAAATAGAAGTTCAAAAATAAATTATCAAGATTCATTAAAAAATTCACCAGAAAATCTACACAGCACCAAATGGTTTCATTTTTGGTGTGCTGCAAGATTTCTTCACTAGGAACACAATGCAAAAAGAATTATGTCGAAGGCGGAAACGCCCCAAGTGCCACCACTTATACCGCTACGCGCGGGAGTGGAGAGACTGGCTAGTGGGCCCCGCTAGTCAGGTGAAAGGGAGAGAGAGATGGGCAGAGGCGGCGTCGCTTCGCCGGAGCGTACGCCGGCGACGTGGCCCCTTGGCTCAAACATAGAGGATAGATCGACGGAGAAGGTTGAGGCGCACCTTCCTGTACCCGTAGGGTGGCTGGAGGTGGACGGACGGCGACGAAATGGAGCTCGGAGGCGGAGGCAGAACAGGGGACTCGCCGGAGTTGGGGAAGACGACGAGCTACGACACCTCCAGCAGCTCCAGCTAGGCGAAGAAGCTTCACCAGAGATTGGCGGAGGCCCTGGTGCGATCGCCTTGGACGGAGAGAGATGGGAGCTACCTCGACGACCCGAGGGGGATCGCCGGTGAGCTCGGCTCGGGAACGGTGTCGTGAGTCCTGCCCGGCCGGACCACGGGGTTCTACTCTATGTGGAGTCGTGTGGGAGTGGAGTGGTGTGCTCGAAGTGGCTGGGGAAAGGCCTATTTATAGGCGAGCGAGAGAGGGGATCGGTGCTCCGCCGGCGAAACCTGGCCGCGCCCGGCGACGAAATGGCGTCAGTGAGAGGGGGAAGAAGAAGACGGAGTCACGAGGGAGCTGTGGCCGTGCGGAGACGAGCATAGGGGCATTGGAGATGGCGACGGGCACAGTGCGCACCGCACTGTGACTTGGCCGGACCGCGCCCGTGCTCGCTGCGGCGAGCTCCGGCGTCGGCGAGCGCTAGGGGTGGACTATGAAGATGAGGATGATGATGGGGGCGAAGTTTGGCGCGGTTGGGCGGGCTCGGAAGCGAGCACGCGCTCTACAAAGCGCCGGCGGCATCCAGAGCGCGCGGGCTGCATGCCATGGCACGGTGTACACGCGTGGTCACCGCATGAACCCGTGTCTGCGGCCTGACTTGGTGCCGAAAACCATGTCTGGCATGTTGTCCGTGGTAGATAGGTGAGTTAACCAGGTTTGGTTTAATTCTAGACGCAGTAGAATGAGATTAACTAGCCTGGCAAGCATCTGGACAAAAACTTTGAGAGCTTACTGTGGTAAAATGGTGAATAGTTGGAGGCTGTGCTTTGGAGGCTAGTCATGAGTTACTAAGGTAAAGATGCACAAGAAGTTTCAGGAAGATTGGAGCAGGTAAAATGGTAGTTGCTGTAGAAACTACCATTTCTGTCCAGAATGGAAAAGATTTTTTGTAGCAAAAATATTCCAAAAAGTAGTGCAATATTTTTGCTCAGGAATGTGCCTTAGGGTCCAAAGAATATTTAGGAATTTCCTCAGAATTTTTGGAGCCAGAAAAATATGGGTTGCTTTGGAGCACCAATAATTTAGCTACGGTTTTAGGGAGAAAAATGAATATTTTTCAAATAAGAAAAATATTCCATGGACTATATTGGGGTGGTCCAGAGATATATAATAGTTGGAGATGGCTGGGAGGCACTTGGGTGAAAGCCAAGGGTACCCAAGTGGTTTAAGTCGATATGAAATGATTAAAAAACTCCAAGGTTTGAAATAAATTCAAATAAATCCTTGGCAAATAAAAGAGGGCAAAAACAGGTTGTCACATCAACAGGAAGAAGCTTGGAAGAGAAGAGTTTGTCTGGAGTTTGAGGTAAAGAAGAACTTACATTCTGGTAAGTTTGAGAGGATTTGGACCAAGATAAATCACAGTTGCTTGGCAACTGCCAAATCTGGTCCAGAAAATAGATCAAGGTGTTGCACTCAAATGGTGTGTCTATTTGAGTTCCAATTTTGCAAGTCTTAGGTATTGGAACATATAGAGATGCTGTTAAGTTTTCATAGCAATTGGACATGCCAAATTGGTACTTCCCTCATAAGCATCATTTCTGTCCAGAAACTTAGGAAAATTCCTAAGGAAAAATGGCTACATAAAATGTGCCAACAATTGGTGGAGGTAGGTTATATGAGTTGGAGAAGGTCCTGGAATATTTTCAGCCATAGTGGAGCAAGATAAAATATACTTGCTTCACAAATTGAAAATTTGGACAGAAACAAATATTTGCAGGTGTGCTCACATGATTGATTAGATGGAGCTCAATTTTTGAGGAATGGGATAATATGATCACAAGAATAGGAATGCAGGATTTCAACTTATTTGGATGCTCCTAGCTAGTACTTCCTTCACAGTGGCTTCTGTTTGACGGAAACATTGAAAATTCTCTGAGGAAGATTGGCTAGGCAAATATAGTTGAATTTTGGCATGTGACAATCATTTGGAAATAAAAGAATTCCCAACAAGTTTGGGGTCAATTGGGAAAAGATAAATAGCACTTGCTTCACAAAGTGCCATTTAGGGCAGAATATGAAAAGCAATATTTGAGAACAATTTTTGAACATGGCAATGAAAAGTTTTGCCATATTTGATGAAGATATGACCCAAACAATTTATTAAAATTTATTTTGGAATTTTTGGAGTGACGGAAATATAGGTTGCTTCACAACCTAGGGTAGACAGGGTTATTCCTTTAATAGAAAAAGGAATATTCCCTAGAAAAAGAAATTAGGGTTTGGTCAGGCAGTGGAGTGACATGATCTTGGCAAGGTTTTGAGAAGGATGAGCCACTTGGGAGGGAAAAAGAAGATGATTTCCCAGGTGAGAAGACCACAGAATCACTCCAAAAAGAAAACATAGCAAAAACCAATAAATCAAAAAGAAAAAGAAAAGGGCCAAAAACCAGGCTGTCACAAACCTTCCCCCCTTAAGGAAATCTCGTCCTCGAGATTGGTTGGCTCAGGGAACAAGTATAACTTTGAGGATACCCTTTCCAACTCGGATATCCATTTCCTTCATTTATTTGTTCCCCCGAGAATTTCTCATGATCAGATTATCTTTGCTTGGAGGTGGTTTGCTTCACCTTTCCCCAAATTCTGACGAGTTTCTGCTCATATACCAATTCATTTTGCTAACGTTGATTATTTCATATCTGCAGTGATATCCAGTGTATCTGAGCATAAATTTTCTGTCGGCCATGAAGACCTTTTTACTTCTGCCAAGGGTGGCTTCAAAGAAATGCAGGCCTTCTTGTTCCAATAAATGCTGAGAATTATTTATTGCCATCTTCTGACAGGATCTGACCTCTCATAAGTGGTACTGATTTATTTTGATTTATTCCTTTGGCTTGAGTATGAGATATGAGCCAAAGATTTGACTGCCTTTTGTCGCGATCAGTATAACAGTGTACGGAGTTTTAGTTCTGTCATACCTCAAATATTTGCATATTGAGACTGGCCTGACAGACCTGACGGGTAAATGCTTTTTCCTGTCAGACTGACCATGTACTGGATTCTGTCAATGGCTATACCGTGTCTGAGCTGATTTGCTTGGCTTTTGATTTTCTCATTTCGTCGGTATACTCAGTTGGATTTTCCACACTAACCATTCCAAGCGGGTTAGCGGGATATGACGTCCTTGTAAAACAGAGTAGGCCACTGAGAGTATGCCTTTGATGATCCATATGGAATTATGGCTTTTGATTGGCTTGGGTATCCGGACCCTAATGGTCGCACAAAAATCATCATACCTTTGCTGTCAGTCTCATCTATTGACGGTCATGATTTACTTGGTCAGGAAACCTTACTGAAATAACCTGGCCATGCTTGTCCTTGATTCTTCATATGACCATGGGTTCTGTCAGGGGAATTATTTTGACAGACGTATCTTTATCCTTATCCCCTAGCCAGTAACATTTCTTCAATGACAGGTTTATCGTCTCTCAAGTTTTAAATCACTGGAAATGATCATCTGAACCCTTGCAAGAAATCGGCAAATAAATCAGTAGCCACCGGAACGATCTTTACAACTTAGATCTAGGGCATTACTGAGATAACTCAACCACGGCTCAAGATGGCTGAAAAGCAGATCAGAGCATGAGACCGTGTTGATAAGAAGATGGTGAGAGCTCCCTAAAATAGCCAAAAAGCAGCTATAGGGTTACTGTCACAAAAATAAACTCAACAGTTATACAAGACGGCCGGACAACAGCTCGGAACTCGTGACAGTCGTTGAAGAGAGAAATAAAAATCGGCATCCACCCCGGATAGCTAAAATAGCTTAGATCACAGGCGTGGTGCCGTCATCGGAAAAAAGTAGACAAGGGCTCATCAGGATCATTTTCCAGGTTCACTGGTACTTGTACAGATCTCAGTGTTTTCGTCAAACTTGATAATCCCTTATCACACTAAGGGATATATCTGGCTTCCTTCGCATATATTGGAGAATCTAATTCCCGAGGCAGACTTGTTTTCTCACTGATTCTTGCATATGACCAGACTGTTGCGAATCAGATTTTCAGGATGTACTGTCATATGCTGTCATTTCACCATTTAATATTTTGCACAAATGCTGTACTAAAGGAGATTGTACGGCTTACTCGAATCCATCGAGAGCATCTTGCTGAGGAAGACTGTGTACCACGCTTCAGAGGTTTTCCCCCTTAAAGAATTGCTAGGGAAAACTTGGTACCGTATGCCGGAAGACTTTTGTGGTTGCTTGCTGAAGAAGACATAGTACAACAGAAGATTCTCACTGTGATATGCGGACCGATTTCCATATATTTAACCATCTTAATATTTTTCTCTTGATTTCTTGAGGCAGAAATACGTTTTGACTTAATTGTTCTACTGACCAAAATATTGTTGATCTGATTCTTGAGAGGTACTGCCACATATTGGAATCTCATCATATAATCTCTAAGGTTGGTGTAATAGTATGGTACTGACGTGGACTGAGTGTCTTATGGGAGAAGCCATCTGAGTAGCTTGCTGAGGAGGACTTGTTAGCTTCTGCGCCAATCTTATGTCTGGGTATCGTGCAGAAGAAGGCTCTATAGCTTAGACACGAAGCTTGGCCTGATTATTGTGCTGGAGAAGCCTGAGTTCCGTACTAAAGAAGCTTCCCCTCGGGTTTGCTTGCTTGAGAAAAATTTATTTTCGTCTGTCGCAAGATTTTACTAAGGTATTTGGCTTAAAAAGACCAAGTATCTTGGACCAGAAAATGGTTCACATATCATGCTGAGCATAAATTTAGGAACCTTGCCTCATAAATCTCTCGTAATAGCATGTGGAATAATATTGTAATGCCCAGGATGGGACTATATCTCCTACGTGTCGAGGCACGACTTAAAGATATAAGCCCATTCTGGAATGATCGCAAGTTTGGTACCTTTGCACATCTCATGTAAAAATAGGGATGGAAAAACTGAAAAGATAGTTGGCTTACACTCGCCACGTCACACAAATTCATTACATATCCAATCATCATCCAAATAAACATCACTGCCCATCTAAGGGTAAAGATCCAAATGACAAGATACCAAACATAACTTAAACCACAGGTCTAGATCGAATCCTAGTAGAAGCTCTACTGATCAACCGGATAGTTCACATAGTAACGGCTACGCTCCTCGTCGTACTCCCAGTCTAGCTCGGTGCCATCGCCTGTGTAGCTCACCATCGTACCTGCATCTGGTGTGTTGAAGTAACTGTGGGCCACAGAGGACTCAGCAATCCCGTTCCCGGGTAACACGACTATTCAGGCCTTGGGTGTGGAACAAGGCTGAAGAATGAACAAGAGTCTGCAGCAGCACTAGCCTAGCTTACGTAAATGAGAGCGAGAAGAGAAGGTGCCTCGGTCGAGAGATGATCACGAAGTGATTCTAACTAAAGCAAGTCAAGCATAACCCCACCGTGTTCACTTCCCGAATCCCTTTCGGAAAATGACTGTCACGGTACACACGCTGGTAGTGTATTGGAACATGGTATCAAGTTTTCGACAACCGGATATTAACAAGCTCCCATCTGCCACATAACCGCGGGCAAAGCTTTCGAAAGTTCATAACCCTGCAGGGTGTTCCAACTTGGCCCATGACAAGCCCACGATCCGCGGAGTCGCAACTCCAAGGTGGGAAGGCTCGAGTATTCTCGGAATCCCGTGCTCAAGATACTCCGACTAAGGTAAGGCTAATCCAGCAAATCCTCCCGGCGTGCCGACACCCTGACAATAGCCGTGCGTATCTAGTCTCAGGCCATGACCGGATGGGCGATTCTATAGGTTTTTACCAATCCTCGAGTCTCCTCGTGGTGGCCCCGCAGACTCCCCGTTTTGGACCGACACTCATGAGGAGCACTGGCCCGGGGTTGTTGATTAAGAACTCGGGTTTGCAAGACCCTATGCAAGTTTTTAGTTATTAGGCGAATAGTACCAATGTTGGGACTTGCTGGAAAAGACTTAGCACTTAGCGGTATATCGAGGGGGTCCCATAACACCAACCGTGTGAGGAACGCATAATCAAGGAACATAACACCGGTTTAGACGGTTCCTAGCAGCATGAGTGGAACAAAACACCAAGCAAAAGGCTTAGCCTTCCACCCATTACCAATATATAGACGATTTCATTTAAGAGTTAAATAGTTTGATATCCCAACAAGCTTCAACAAGAAGCAAGAAGCTTCAATCTTCTCCTGCAGCTAACAATGCTATAAGAGGGGCTGAGCGAAGCCTACGTATAGCCAATCAATGGTTTGCATAGGTAGGGTGGTTAGACAGGTTCATGGTTACAATAGGAGGCTGACAGGAAAAACATGGGCATCGAGGCAAAACTATAGATCGAGACTTCTAGCAATAGGCAAAGATAGTAATGGTATCTGGGTTCGGTCATCTTGCCTGAAGAGTTGTCGATGGGATCGTAAGAGGGGTCCTCGTTCTCAACCTCGGTAGTAACCTCGTGCTCGTACTCGTACTCGGTCTCAGCTTCCGGCTCTACTCAAACACAAGAACACAAGGCAACGAATCAAACAAGATGAAATGCGCAGAAAAATTACTGGATGCATTACTGATGCACTATGGAAGCAAAACAGATGCACTATGGAAGCACAGAAAGTCTACATAGGAAGCACAGTGTTACCACACAACAATATGCATCAAGCAAAATGCTTCAAAACATGATAACAATAGGATATTATGAATCTACATGCAAAAACACACAACTTACATATAGGACTTGCTCAAAATGGAGCAACGGGCTAAAAGATACACCCGAATCAATAAACATGCACAACCTGAAAATAACAGCCACATAGCAACTTCGGGGCAAGAGCTAAATAGTCTACAGCACTCAAACATCATGCCAAGGAGCATGGACATAAACTAGACATATCCTACAGCAAACATATCCATTGGAGCATCCCCAAAGGAGCCATGGATCAAAAGCAACAACCTATGACATATTGAACTTGACAACAAAAACCTGACAGCAGTAATTTTTTGCAACTTGGGAGCAAGAGTTTAATATGCTACAGCCAATCAAGTAAGCATGTGAGAGCATGAATGGATAGTCAACAATATATACAACAAGGAATCATCAAGAGTCACTCCAAAACTATCATGGATTTGCCTAGAACAACAAGCAAAAATGTCATCTGGAAATTACAGATTCCAGACTTAGTGAAATTTCACTAAGTGTTAAAACAACAGTTTCATCATGGCATCTTTGAGAGCAAGTTTAAGTCACCTCAAAGCAAAACATGGCAAGTGGTAAGCACCACAACAAGTACACATGATGGTGAATCCAAAACATCTAAGCATGCATCAAGGGGACAAACACATCAATAGCAACGAGTTCCTCTACGAGGCATCTCGTAACAAGTTTAACGACATAACGGCCACATAGCACTTTGCAAAGGAGATAAACATGGCAAGATGAAATCTATCATGCAAGCTAAAGCAATCAACATGTAGAACATCTCAAGACGAACATGTGGACATATCATTTGCATCATTTGGATAAACATGCACCAAGTTATCACATTGCAAAGATGGCATGAAAACAACTACTAAACGTGTAGCACTCTTGCAACAGATATTTAAGCATCTAGATGACCTCGAACATGCATGGCACAATGGAACAAAACGTTGTACAAGTCTCCACGAACATTTTGACATATCATCTGCTCAAAACGGACCACCACACAAAAAGTTATCATCAAAACAAAACTGCAACAGACATGTAAAAACGTCAGGGACTTAGGGAAGAAAATCACCTCGGGGTCAACGGATCTGGGTCAAAGTCAACGCGGCGGCAGTGGTCAACCGGGCTTCGGGAGTGGATTGGGCCGGCCCACCTGGCGGCCGGAGCGGATCGGGCCTCGGGCGCCTAACGGGCTTCGCCCGCTAGGGTTCGGCCAGCTAGGGGCCCAGCCGACGGGAGATCGGATCGGGGCGGTCGGGGATCCCTCGCTCCCTCGAGCGGCCGTGGCACGGCGGCGCGAGGGGAGATGGCCCGGCGAGTGGGCGGCGAGGGAGGTGCGGTGGCCCGGCCGATGGGTGGCGGCGCCGGCCGGCGGCGGGGACGAGGCGGGGGCCGGCGACCTGCGGCGGGAGGCGGAGGAGGGGCGGCGCCCGGTGGCGGAGGGGCGGCGCCCGGCGGCGGAGGGTGGCGCTGCGGCCGGAGCGCGGTGGCGGTGGCGCGGCCGGCGAGGCCCGTGGCGGCGGCGGCGAGGAGCTCCGCCGGAGTGGAGGTAGAAGAAGACGTGCGGGACCCGCGCGTCGGACGGAAGCGCGGACGCGGTCCTACGGAAGCACGGTGGAGACTTCGGAAGCACGATTTCCTAGGACGTCAGAAGCACGGATTTTCAACGGTGGAAGCACCGGGATTCAACGGTGGAAGCACCGGCGGCGAACTGTGGAAGCACTAGGGTTTCAGACGCGAAAATTGGGGAAGATGGACGTTTATATAGGCACAAGGAGCTAGGGTTGTCCAAATGAGGTGAGGTTTTCGGCCACACGATCAAAATTGGATGGCCTAGATGAAGGGAAGGGTTTGGGTTGGTTTGGTGGGGTGTTGGAGGGGTGTCTTGGGCCTCAAAGAGGGGGTACTTTCAGCCCACGAGAATAACTGTTGGAGCACCAAACGAACTCCAAACACGACGAGATTTGACAGGCGGGTTACACACACCAAATCAACAACACACGACAAGTCTCACGCCAAACCGGAAACGTTACACGGCCAAACACCAAAGTAGGCCTTGGGGATGCCACGGACACGTATGAGGGCTCCGGAACTCAAAACGGACAACGGGAAGAAACGAGTAGGACCAGATGCAAACGACAACACAAATGCAATGCGATGCACATGACTACATGATATGAATGAATGCACACGCAACACGACAAAAGGACGAAAACCCAAAAAGACAAAGAACCCGGAATGGAACTGATGAAGCCATAGATATTATATATTGCCCAAAAGGGAAAGTATTACATCCGGGGCATTATAAACTCTCCTCCACTACAAAAGGATCTCGTCCCGAGATCTAGGACTGGAAAAAGGAAGGGTACTCGGAATGAAGGTGATCCTCTCGTTCCCACGTAGCTTCTCGGTCGGTATGGTGTGACCACTTGACTTTCAAGAATTTGATGGACTTGTTGCGGGTCTTGCGCTCGGTTTCTTCGAGAATAGCAACGGGATGCTCTCGGTAAGACAAGTCTTGTTGAAGATCAATCTCTTCAAACAGAATCATGCGTTCAGGAGTCTTGAAGCACTTGCGGAGTTGAGACACATGAAACACATCATGTGTTGGAAATATGCCCTAGAGGCAATAATAAATTGGTTATTATTATATTTCCTTGTTCATGATAATTGTTTATTATCCATGCTAGAATTGTATTGATAGGAAACTCAGATACATGTGTGGATACATAGACAAACACCATGTCCCTAGTAAGCCTCTAGATGACTAGCTCGTTGATCAATAGATGGTTACGGTTTCCTGACCATGGACATTGGATGTCGTTGATAACGGGATCACATCATTAGGAGAATGATGTGATGGACAAGACCCAATCCTAAGCCTAGCACAGATCGTGTAGTTCGTATGCTAAAGCTTTTCTATATGTCAAGTATCTTTTCCTTAGACCATGAGATTGTGCAACTCCCGGATACCGTAGGAATGCTTTGGGTGTACCAAACGTCACAACGTAACTGGGTGGCTATAAAGGTGCACTACAGGTATCTCCGAAAGTGTCTTTTGGGTTGGCACGAATCAAGACTGGGATTTGTCACTCCGTATGACGGAGAGGTATCTCTGGGCCCACTCGGTAGGACATCATCATAATGTGCACAATATGTGATCAAGGAGTTGATCACGGGATGATGTGTTACGGAACGAGTAAAGAGACTTGCCGGTAACGAGATTGAGCAAGGTATCGGTATACCGACGATCGAATCTCGGGCAAGTGCTATACCGATAGACAAAGGGAATTGTATACGAGGTTGATTGAATCCTTGACATCGTGGTTCATCCGATGAGATCATCGTGGAGCATGTGGGAGCCAACATGGGTATCCAGATCCCGCTGTTGGTTATTGACCGGAGAGTCGTCTCGGTCATGTCTGCGTGTCTCCCGAACCCGTAGGGTCTACACACTTAAGGTTCGGTGACGCAAGGGTTGTAGAGATATAAGTATGCGGAAACCTGAAAGTTGTTCGGAGTCCCGGATGAGATCCCGGACGTCACGAGGAGTTCCGGAATGGTCCGGAGGTAAAGATTTATATATAGGAAGTCCTATTTTGGCCACCGGAAAATGTTCGGGATTTTTCGGTATTGTACCGGGAAGGTTCTAGAAGGTTCCGAAGTGGGGCCCACCTGCATGGGGGGACCCACATGAACGTGGGTAGTGGGGGCAAGGCCCCACACCCCTGGTCAAGGCGCACCAAGATCCCCCCTTAGAAGGAATAAGATCATATCCCGAAGGGATAAGATCAAGATCCCTAAAAAGGGGGATAACAATCGGTGGGGAAAGGAAATGATGGGATTTCTTTCCCCCACCTTTGCCAACGCCCCAATGGACTTGGAGGGCAAGAAACCAGCCCCCTCCACCCCTATATATAGTGGGGAGGCGCATGGGAGCCGCACCCCAAGCCCTGGCGCCTCCCTCTCCCTCCCGTGACACATCTCCCTCCTCCCGCAGCGCTTGGCGAAGCCCTGCTGGAATCCCGCTACTTCCACCACCACGCCGTCGTGCTGCTGGATCTCCATCAACCTATCCTCCCCCCTTGCTGGATCAAGAAGGAGGAGACGTCCCCGCTCCGTACGTGTGTTGAACACGGAGGTGCCGTCCGTTCGGCGCTAGGATCATCGGTGATTTGGATCACGACGAGTACGACTCCATCATCCCCGTTCTCTTGAACGCTTCCGCTCGCGATCTACAAGGGTATGTAGATGCACTCCCCTTTATGCTCGTTGCTAGATTACTCCATAGATAGATCTTGGTGATGCGTAGGAAAAATTTTGATTTTCTGCTACGATCCCCAACAGTGGCATCATGAGCTAGGTCTATGCGTAGTATCTTGCACGAGTAGAACACAAAGTAGTTGTGGGCGTAGATCATGTCAATTCTCTTGCCGTTACTAGTCTTATCTTGATTCGGCGGCATCGTGGGATGAAGCGGCCCGGACCGACCTTACACGTACTCTTACGTGAGACAGGTTCCACCGACTGACATGCACTAGTTGCATAAGGTGGCTAGCGGGTGACTGTCTCTCCCACTTTAGTCGGATCGGATTCGATGAAAAGGGTCCTTATGAAGGGTAAATAGAAATTGGCATATCACGTTGTGGTTTTGGCGTAGGTAAGAAACGTTCTTGTTAGAAACCTATAGCAGCCACGTAAAAACTTGCAACAACAATTAGAGGACGTCTAACTTGTTCTTGCAGCATGTGCCGTGTGATGTGATATGGCCAAAAGGATGTGATGAATGATATATGTGTGATGTATGAGATTGATCATGTTCTTGTAATAGGAATCACGACTTGCATGTCGATGAGAATGACAACCGGCAGGAGCCATAGGAGTTGTCTTATTTATTGTATGACCTGCGTGTCACTGAATAACGCCATGTAATTACTTTACTTTATTGCTAAACGTTAGCCATAGTAGTAGAAGTAATGTTTGGCGAGACGACTTCATGAAGACACGATGATGGAGATCATGATGATGGAGATCATGGTGTCATGCCGGTGACAATGATGATCATGGAGCCCCGAAGATGAAGATCAAAAGGAGCAAAATGATATTGGCCATATCATGTCACTATTTGATTGCATGTGATGTTTATCATGTTTTTCATCTTATTTGCTTAGAACGACGGTAGTGAATAAGATGATCTCTCACTAAAATTTCAAGAATTGTCTTTCCCCTAACTGTGCACCGTTGCTAAGGTTCGTTGTTCCGAAGCACCACGTGATGATCGGGTGTGATAGGTTCTAACGTTCGCATACAACGGGTGTAAGCCAGATTTACACACGCAATACACTTAGGGTTGACTTGACGAGCCTAGCATGTACAGACATGGCCTCGGAACACGGAAGACCGAAAGGTCGAACATGAGTTGTATAGAAGATACGATCAACATGAAGATGTTCACCGTTGATGACTAGTCCGTCTCACGTGATGATCGGACACGGCCTAGTCGATTCGGATCATGTATCACTTAGATGACTAGAGAGATGTCTATCTGAGTGGGAGTTCATTAGATGAACTTCATTGTCATGAACAATAGTCTAAGTTGTCTTCGCAAATTATGTTGTAGACCAATAACTGCGTTGTAGCTCCCTGTTTAATACGATCCTAGAGAAAGACTAAGTTGAAAGGTATTGTAAGCAATGATGCGGAGTGGGTCCGTAGTCCGAGGAGTGTCCTCACAGCTGCACAGAAAGCTTACGTCTTTGATGCACCGCTCGATGTGCAAACCCCTACAACGTTGTCTGTGGATGTTGTGAACACCTGAGAGACACGTCCTGATGACTACTTGATAGTTTAGTGCACCATACTTTACGGCTTAGAATCGGGATTCCAATGACGTTTTGAACGCCATAGAACATATGAGATGTTCTAAGAGCTGAAATTGGGATTTCAGGCTCATGCCCGTGTTGAGAGGTATGAGACCTCTGACTAGTTCTTTTGCCAAAAAGATGGAGGAGAATGGCTCAACTAGTGAGCATGTGCTCAGAATGTCTGGGTGCTAAAATCACTTGAACCAAGTGGGAGTTAATCTTCCAGGTGAGATAGTGGTTGACATAATTCTCTGGACACTATCACCAAGCTACTAGAACTTCGTGATGAACTATGACATGCAAAGGATGGAGATGATCCCGGAGCTATTAGCGGTTCTTAAGACCGCGAAAGTAGAAATCAAGAAGGAGCATCAAGTGTTGATGGTTTAACAAGATCACTGGTTTCAAAAAGGGGCAAGGGCTAGAAGGGAAATTTCATGAATGGCAAACCAGTTGTCGCTCTAATGAAGGAACCCAATGGTTGAACCCAAACCTCGAGACTAAGTGCTTCTATTGTAAGGGGAACGGTCACATGGTAGCGGAACTACCCCAAATACATGGTAGATAAGAATAGCTGGAAACTTCAACAAAGTATATTTGATATACGTATTATTGATGTGTACCTCACTAGTACTCCTTGTAGCACCTGGGTATTGGATACCGGTTCAGTTGCTATTATTAGTGACTTGAAGCAAAAGCTACGGACTGAACGGAGACTAGCTAAGGGCGAGGTGACGATGTGTGTTGGAAGTGTTTCCAAGGTTGATAAGATCAC
The DNA here is from genome assembly GCA_902687465.1 of Secale cereale. Classification (NCBI taxonomy): domain Eukaryota; kingdom Viridiplantae; phylum Streptophyta; class Magnoliopsida; order Poales; family Poaceae; genus Secale; species Secale cereale. Next base: position 180,236,892 of record LR738709.1, on the reverse strand, counting down.
CATCGCACGCTCCCTCTATTTTCGGGATTAGTGTTGAACCTAGATAAATGTTATCAGGTGTCTACGTTGAGCATGAATATGATTAGATCATGTTCATTGCAATACGGTTATTCATTTAAGTCAGAGAATAATGGTTATTCTGTTTACATGAATAATACCTTTATGGTCATGCACCCAATGGTTTGTTGAATCTCGATCATAGTAATACACATGATGATAATATTAATGCCAAAAGATGTAGAGTTAATAATGATAGTACCACTTTCTTGTGGCACTACCGCTTAGGTCATTTTGGCATAAAATGCATGAAGAAACTCCATGCTGATGGATGTTTGGAGTCACTTGATTTTGAATCACTTGACACGTGCGAGCCATGCCTCTTGGGCAGGATGACTAAGATCCCGTTTTCAGGTACAATAAAACGGGCAAGTGACTTCTTGGAAATCATACATGCTGATGTATGTGATCCAATGAGAATTAAGGCGTGTGGTGGATATCGTTATTTTCTCATCTTCACTGACGATTTGAGTAGATATGGTATATTTACTTAATGAAGCAAAAGTCTGAAACGTTTGAAAGGTTCAAACAATTTCAGAGTGAAGATTAAGAATCATCATAACAAGAAGATCATGTTCCCACGATCTGATCAAGGGGATATTTTCTGAATTATGAGTTTGGCAATCACTTAAGACATTGTGGAAAGGTTTCACAGTTGAAGCCACCTGGAATACCATAGCGTAGTGGTGTGTCCGGACATCGTAATCGAACCTTATGAGATATGGTGCGATCTATGATGTATCTTACCGATCTACCGCTATTATTTTGAGGTTATGCATTAGAGACAGCTGCATTCACTTTATATAGGGCACCATCTAAGTCCGTTGAGACAACGCTGTATGAACTAAGGTTTGGCAAGAAACCAAAGTTGTCGTTTCTCAATGTTTGGGGCTGCGATGCTTACGGCTTCAGCCGGAAAAAGCTCGAACCCAAAGCGGACAAATACATCTTCATGGGATACCCACTGGTAACGGTTGGGTATACCTTCTATCTCAGATCCAAGGACAAAAATGTTTGTCGCTAAGACCGGGTCCTTTCTCGAGAAGGAGTTTCTCTCGAAAGAATTGAGTGGGAGGAAGATAGAACTTGATGAGGTTGTCGAACCCTCACTTCAACCGGAGAGTAGTGCAACACAGAAAGATGTTTCTGTGGAACCTACGACAGTTGAAGAGGAAACTAATGATAGTGATCATGAAGGTCCAGATCAAGTTGCTATCGAACCTCGTAGGTCGACAAGGATATGTACTACTCCTGAGTGGTACGGTGATCCTGTCTTAGATGTCATGTTGTTGGACAACGATGAACCTACGAACTATGGAGAAGCGATGGTGGGCCCATATTCCGACAAATGGTTAGAAGCCGATAAATCCGAGATAGGATCCATGTATCAAAAACAAAGTATGGACTTTGGTGGACTTGCCCGATGATCGGCAAGCCATTGAGATAAATGGATATTTAAGAAGAAGACGGACGTGGACGGTAATGTCACCGTCTATGAAGCTCGACTTGTGGCGAAGAGTTTTTCACAAGTTCAAGGAGTTGACTACGATGAGATTTTCTCACCCGTAGCAACGCTTAAGTCCGTCGGAATCAAGTTAGCATAAGCTGCATTTATGAAATCTGGCAGATGGATGTCAAAACAAGTTTTCTTACCAGTTTTCGTAAGGAAAGGTTGTATGTGATACAATCAGAAAGGTTTTGTTGATCCTAAGGATGCTAAAAGGTATGCTAGCTCCAGCGATCCTTCCATGGACTAGAGCAAGCATCTCGGAGTCGGAATATACGCTTTGATGGAGTGATCAAAGTTTTTGGGTTTATACTAAGTTTGTTAGAAACTTGTATTTACAATAAAGTGAGTGGGAGCACTACAACATTTCTGATAAGTATATGTGAATGACATATTGTTGATCTGAAATGGTGTAGAATTTCTGGAAAGCGTAAAGGGTTGTTTGAAAAGAGTTTTTCAAAGGAAGACCTAGATAAAGCTGCTTACATATTGGGCATCAAGATCTATACAGATAGATCAAGACGCCTGATAATACTTTCAAAAGAACACACACCTTCGACATGATTTTGAAGGAGTTCAAAATAGCTCAGTCAAAGAAGGAGTTCTTGACTGAGTTGTAAGGTGTGAAGTTGAGTAAGACTCAAAGCTTGACCGTGGCAGAAGAAAGAGGAAGGACGAAGGTCGTCCCCTATGCTTTTGTAATAGGCTCTATACGATATGCCATGTTGAGTACCGCACCTGATGTGTGCCTTGCCAAATGTTTGGCAAGAGGGTACAAAGGTGATCCAGGAGTGGATCACCAGATAGCAGTCAAAATTATCCTTAGAGGAATAAGGAAATGTTTCTCGGTTATGGAGGTGATAAAGAGTTCGACGTAAAGAGTTACGTCGATGCAAGCTTAACACCTATCCGGATAACTCTGAGTGGAGATACCGGATACGTATAATGGAGCAACAGTTTGGAATAGCTCCAAGTGGAACGTGGTAGCAGGATCTACGATATGACATAAAGTTTTTGCGAAGTACATAGGGATCTGAATGTTGCAGACCCGTTGACTACAACCTCTCTCACAAGCATAACATGATCAAACCCAGAACTCATTGAGTGTTAATCACATATTGATGTGAACTAGATTACTGACTCTAGTAAACTCTTTGGATGTTAGTCACATGGCGATGTGACCTATGGGTGTTAATCACATGGCGATGTGAACTAGATTATTGACTCTAGTGCAAGTGGGAGACTGTTGGAAATATGCCCTAGAGGCAATAATAAATTGGTTATTATTATATTTCCTTGTTCATGATAATTGTTTATTATCCATGGTAGAATTGTATTGATAGGAAACTCAGATACATGTGTGGATACATAGACAAACACCATGTCCCTAGTAAGCCTCTAGTTGACTAGCTCGTTGATCAACAGATGGTCACGGTTTCCTGACCATGGACATTGGATGTCGTTGATAACGGGATCACATCATTAGGAGAATGATGTGATGGACAAGACCCAATCCTAAGCCTAGCACAGATCGTGTAGTTCGTATGCTAAAGCTTTTCTAAATGTCAAGTATCTTTTCCTTAGACCATGAGATTGTGCAACTCCCGGATACCGTAGGAATGCTTTGGGTGTACCAAACGTCACAACGTAACTGGGTGGCTATAAAGGTGCACTACAGGTATCTCCGAAAGTGTCTGTTGGGTTGGCATGAATCGAGACTGGGATTTGTCACTCCGTGTGACGGAGAGGTATCTCTAGGCCCACTCGGTAGGACATCATCATAATGTGCACAATGTGATCAAGGAGTTGATCACGGGATGATGTGTTACGGAACGAGTAAAGAGACTTGCCGGTAACGAGACTGAACAAGGTATCGGGATACAGACGATCGAATCTCGGGCAAGTACTGTACCGATAGACAAAGGGAATTGTATACGGGGTTGATTGAATCCTTGACATCGTGGTTCATCCGATGAGATCATCGTGGAGCATGTGGGAGCCAACATGGGTATCCAGATCCCGCTGTTGGTTATTGACCGGAGAGTCGTCTCGGTCATGTCTGCGTGTCTCCCGAACCCGTAGGGTCTACACACTTAAGGTTCGGTGACGCTAGGGTTGTAGAGATATAAGTATGCGGAAACCCGAAAGTTGTTCGGAGTCCCGGATGAGATCCCGGACGTCACGAGGAGTTCCGGAATGGTCCGGAGGTAAAGATTTATATATAGGAAGTCCTATTTTGGCCACCGGAAAATGTTCGGGATTTTTCGGTATTGTACCGGGAAGGTTCTAGAAGGTTCCGAAGTGGGGCCCACCTGCATGGGGGGACCCACATGAACGTGGGTAGTGGGGGCAAGGCCCCACACCCCTGGTCAAGGCGCACCAAGATCCCCCCTTAGAAGGAATAAGATCATATCCCGAAGGGATAAGATCAAGATCCCTAAAAAGGGGGATAACAATCGGTGGGGAAAGGAAATGATGGGATTTCTTTCCCCACGTTTGCCAACGCCCCAATGGACTTGGAGGGCAAGAAACCAGCCCCCTCCACCCCTATATATAGTGGGGAGGCGCATGGGAGCAGCACCCCAAGCCCTGGCGCCTCCCTCTCCCTCCCGTGACACATCTCCCTCCTCCCGCAGCGCTTGGCGAAGCCCTGCTGGAATCCCGCTACTTCCACCACCACGCCGTCGTGCTGCTGGATCTCCATCAACCTCTCCTCCCCCCTTGCTGGATCAAGAAGGAGGAGACGTCCCCGCTCCGTACGTGTGTTGAACACGGAGGTGCCGTCCGTTCGGCGCTAGGATCATCGGTGATTTGGATCACGACGAGTACGACTCCATCATCCCCGTTCTCTTGAACGCTTCCGCTCGCAATCTACAAGGGTATGTAGATGCACTCACTCTCCTTTATGCTCGTTGCTAGATTACTCCATAGATAGATCTTGGTGACGCGTAGGAAAATTTTTGATTTTCTGCTACGATCCCCAACATCATGAACATTGGCGAAGTTGGAAGGGAGCTCAAGTTGATAGGCTAGATCGCCTCTTTTGCCAAGGATCTTGAAAGGCCCTACATATCTAGGAGCAAGCTTTCCTTTGATACCGAATCTTTGGGTTCCTTTCATAGGAGAAACACGGAGATAGACATGATCCCCAATGTTGAAGGCCAAATCACGATGCTTGCCGTCATAGTAGCTCTTCTGACGCGACTGAGTGGCCTTGAGATTCTCACGTATGACTTTGCACATCTCTTCGGCTTCTGAGATCAAGTCATTGCCAAGAAGTTGACGTTCACCAGTCTCGGACCAGTTTAGAGGGGTACGACACTTTCTGCCATAGAGGATTTCAAACGGAGCGTTTCCTGCACTTGCTTGGAAGCTGTTGTTGTAAGAGAACTCGGCAAATGGAAGGCAATCTTCCCATTTCATGCCAAAAGATATGACACACGCTCTGAGCATGTCTTCTAGAATCTGATTCACTCGCTCGACTTGACCACTAGTCTAAGGGTGAAATGCAGTGCTGAATCTGATCTTAGTGCCCATGGCAGACTGAAAGGAGTCCCAGAACTTAGAAGTGAACAAACTTCCACGGTCTAAGGAGATAACTTGAGGAATGCCATGTAAAGACACAATTCTGGAAGTGTACAATTCTGCCAGTTGAGCTGCATTGATGGATTCTTTGACTAGAAGGAAGTGAGCGACTTTGGTAAGCTTGTCAATCACCACAAAGATAGAATCATTCCCTCTCTTGGACTTAGGAAAGCCAGTGACGAAATCCATTTCAATGTGGTCGAATTTCCACTCGGGAATAGGAAGAGGTTGGAGAAGACCGGCTGGACGTTGATGCTCTGCCTTCACTCTTCTGCAGACATCACATTCATTCACGAATTGGGCAATCTCCCTTTTCATGCGAGTCCACCAGTAAGATTGCTTGAGGTCTTGGTACATCTTGGAACTGCCAGGATGAATGGAAAGGAGGGAATCATGTGCTTCTTCCATTATGAGCTTCCTGAGATCACCTTTTGGAACCACGAGTCTGTCCTCGAAGAACAAGGTATCTCTCTCATCAACGCGATAGCACTTGTATTTAGGAGTACCCTTTGCAATACCATGTTTCACTTTCTGCACCATAGCATCACTGAGTTGGGCCTCACGGATCTGATCTTCCAAGGTAGGTGCAACTTGAAGATTTGCAAGAAAACCTTGCGGAACAACTTGGAGGTTGAGCTTCCTGAATGCTTCACAAAGCTCCGGCTGGAACGGCTTGATAAGGAGGCTGTTGCAATATGCCTTTCTGCTCAAAGCATCTGCAATCACATTCGCCTTGCCAGGTGTGTATTCGATGCTGGGATCATACTCTTGGATCATTTCGACCCAACGAGTCTGGCGGAGGTTCAGATTCGGCTGTGTGAAGATGTACTTCAAGCTCTTGTGATCGGTGAAGATGTCGACTTTTCTGCCCAACAGAAGGTGTCTGCACGTAATCAAAGCATGTACCACAGCTGCTAGTTCAAGATCATGTGTGGGGTAGTTCTTCTCACTTGGCTTCAGTTGACGAGAAGTGTATGCCACAATTCTCTTGTCCTGCATAAGCACACCACCAAGTCCTTGAAGAGAAGCATCACAGAATACTTCATAGGGCTTGGACTCATCTGGAAGAGTAAGAACTGGAGCAGAGACGAGCTTTTCTTTGAGAGTTTTGAATGCCACTTCAAAATATGAAGACCAGTAGTACTTAACATTCTTCTGCAGCAAGTTGGAAAGAGGCTTGGCAATCTTGGAGAAGTTCTAAACGAACCTTCTGCAATAGCTGGCAAGACCAAGAAAGCTTCGGAGTTGCTTAACGTTCTGAGGAGGTTCCCAGTTGACAATTGCTTCAAATTTCTCGGGGTTTACCGCAATACCGTCAGCGGAAATGATATGGCCCAGGTACAAGACCTTATCGAGCCAAAATTCGCACTTGGAGAACTTGGCATAGAACTTATGTTCACGGAGTCTGTCGAGAACCAGACGGAGGTGCTTTTCGTGATCTTCTTCGTTTTTGGAAAATACCAAATTGTCATCCAGATACACAAGCACAAACTCGCCGGTGTAGGGGTTGAAAATGTGGTGCATCAGTCTCGAGAAGGTAGGTGGAGCATTAGCGAGACCAAAGGACATGACTGTATACTCATATGAGCCATAGCTCGTTCTGAAGGCAGTCTTGGGGATATCTTCTTCTTGAATGCGAATCTGGTGATAGCCCATTCGGAGATCGAGCTTTGAGAATACTTTAGCTCCTTTGAGCTGCTCGAACAACTCGTTGATGTTGGGGAGCGGATACTTGTTCTTTATTGTCTTCTTGTTCAATGGCCGGTAATAGACGCAGAGACGCTCCGTGCCATCCTTCTTCTTGACAAATAAGACACCACAGCCCCAAGGAGACGTACTAGGCCTGATCAGACCCATACGCTCCTGTTCATCAAGCTGTTTCTTCAACTCCTTCAACTCTTTAGGAGAGAGCTTGTACGGACGCCGGCATGGTGGCTCAGTACCAGGCTCGAGTTCAATGACGAATTCCACTTGATGGTGTGGAGGCATGCCTGGAACTTCTTCAGGAAAGACGTCTTCGTATTCGTTAACCACCGGAATTTGAGAGATGGCATTCATCTCGCCCATGTCATTGAGAGAGAAAAGCCTGATTGTGTTATCCCTGGAGGCGAAGATAATCACATCATCATCGGAATGAGTAATCTTGACTTCTTTCTATGCACAATCAATTTGAGCATCATGCTGAGAAAGTCAATCCATTCCGAGGATAAGGTCAATGTCGGAATTGCCGAGAACCACCGGAGAGGCCAGAAATCGATAATCACCCATGCGAATAGAAACATCCGGAGCATACACGCTAGAAGTCATTATCCTGCCCGGAGAAACAACTTGCAACTTCTTGGGCAAATTTGAAGTGACAACATCGTGCTTGGATGCAAATGGATATGACATGAAAGAACATGAAGCACCCGAATCAAACAACACTTTAGCAGGAAAAGAGTTCACAGGAAGGTTACCCAATATGACATCAGAAGAATTCTCCGCTTGCGCTGCATTCATCAGATTCACCCTTGCTGCCTTCGGATCATGCTTGACAATAGCTGAACTGACAGGTGGAGGAGGCGGAAGGCGCCTTGGGTTGTTGCACTTGTTGGAATAATGACCCTTCTGGACACACTTGTAGCAAGTCACCTCAGAAAGTGGACGAGTAGGAGGAACACTTGGTCTTGGAGCTTAGAACTGCGACTTGAACTGCTTGCTTGGGTTGGGTGGGTGGGAGAAACCACGACCACCTGAGTTCTTGTTGTAGTTGTTGTAGGGAGCTCGGATCACTTGAGGAGGAGGAAGCCAAAATTTCTGTTGCTTCACGACCACTTGAGAAGATGAGGAGGAGTGAACGGCATCTCGAATCCTCTTTTTAGAAGCCTCCATCTTGAGCTGGGCTGCCTCTTGCTTAAGCGCCATGTTATAGAATTTGTCAAACTCATCAGGCTCGAACAAGGTGAGAGCAAGTTGAAGTTCATCTTTGAGACCTCCACGGAACTGATAGATCTTGCTCTTGGCATCTGGTATGTCTTGCTTAGCATAGCGGGCAAGATTCTGGAACTTGACATTATACTGGTAGACAGTCATAGAGCCTTGCTTCAGGTTGCGGAATTTCTCACGCATACCGTCGATGACACTTGTAGGAATGTGGTGAGAGCGAAAGTCCTTGCAAGAATCATCCCAAGAGATCACACACCCTTCTCTGGAGTCTTTGTACTGCTGCCACCAATCAGCTGCTTGGTCCTTGAGTTGGAAGGCTGCAAACTTCACATAGTCCTCAGGCCTTACGTTGCTGCACTCAAAATGCTTCTTGATATCAGTTATCCAATCTTTAGCATCGAGGGGGTCGACATAGTAACTGAAAGCCTTTGGTTGATTGGCCAAGAACTGGTTGAGCGTAGCATGGTGCTGTTGGTTGAAGAAATTGCCTTGGTTCCCTGGAGCACCCTGATTTGCTTGATTTGCTTGCATCTGCTGCATCATCTGCATCAACATCTGGGTGTTCTGATTTGTAGTCTGCATAATCGCTCTCCAGGCCTCAGACGGAGGAGGAGGGGAAGGAGGACGATCTGGAACCTCTTCACCCTCTGGGTTAGCGTTGGGAACCCGTTTCGGATCCATCCTGAAAGAGATGACCACCAATCAGCAATTTGATTGAAAGAAGGTATAAGCTGAAACAACGGATAGAAATGCAACATAGTCTTCACAAGAATCATTCGAACAAGAGGAACGAATGAAATTCTCAGTTTAATGATAACAACAATCTTCACGAGAAGCCACTGAGGGACAAAAGGTAAAATAAGAAAAACAACAAGGTACAGATGGAACAAACACAAGATACGAGCTTCGTTTGACATCTTTGTGCTGAAAGCTTATGGAACGCGTTACGAAAGGGTTTTGCAATCCCCGGATCAGCATAGCCAAGGACCCTTTAAGATGCAAATCCCGATCGGAACATCGGCCATAAAACCACTTCACTCAATGTAGAACCCCGAACTTGCTAACCTGCATTCGTTGGAAGAATGCCTACGATCTACTGGATGAACCCACCTATTAATTTCCGAAAGTTTCCAGTTATGCAATCAGGTGTTGGGGATACAGGGGAAGCATCGCGCAATCAACTCTAATCCTACATCCAGCTGTATCCATCCTTCAACACACACTACTAGGAAAAGGGTTATAGATGGAATTGATACTAATGGCGCACCATACAAGCAGTGCGCCATTAGTATATAATAATGGCGCACCAACATCTGATACGCCATTAGAGTTCAAACTACTAATGGCGCACCTGGCCCCGGGTGCGCCATTAGAATCAAAAGGATTTTTTTTGAACTACTGCGCCGGTCCAAACATACTAATGACGCATCGGGACAAAGTGCGCCATTACTAGTGTAACTAGTAATGGCGCACCAGCGGTAAAGTGCGCCATTAATGTTCTTTTTTTATTATATTTTTTATTCTTTTTGTTGCAAAACTACAAATGGCGCACCAGCCAACAATGCGCCGTTAGTAACGTTGATTACTAATGGCGCATGGACGGCTGGTGCGCCATTAGTAAAGTAGGACAGCTAGATATTTTGGACAGCCACACCTCCCACTCACTTTCCCTTCATTCTCTCCACCTCGATCCTCCTCCAAGCTTGTGTCGGCTGCAAACTGGGTGAGTACGCATACCGGAGGTGATGTTCCAGTTGTGCCCGCTGTGCCCGCTGGCTCGTGCCCACTGTGCCCGCTGGCTCGTGCCCACTGTGCCCGCTGTGCTGCCGAATCGCCGATGGTCCAGTTTGAAGCCGACTAGATCGGAGCTCATGGAGTGCTAAGATCCGCGCTGCAGTGTGTTCGTTACGGCCTCCCATCTCAGGCTCCAGCAGCGGCTGGTTCGTCACCGCCTCTCCAGCATCACCTCGCGTCCTCCTCGACCTCGTCGGCTGCAAGTCGTTGGTGAGCTCCATCTCAATTTTATTAGCTAGTACATGTATGATGCATATAGTTTTATTTTCTTGTGCTTGTTCATGTCAAATCTGCTCGTGCCTGAATGATGCACCTTTGCAACTTCGATTTGATGATCGATATCGACTTGTAATGTGAAGACAAACTCGCTACTCGCGGTCTCGAGACTTGTAATATAATGTTCTATCTTTGTTCGGTCTTTTCAATTCGGAGACTAATATGATGAACTGTATTCGGAGACTAATATGATGAATTGTATTCAGAGACTAATTTTCTATTGTATTCGATGAATCTGTTGTTGATGTGTGCTGTCTATATTCCAATTATACATTTTGTAACCTGTGCAAAAAACAGAAAATAAAAAAATAAAAAAACCTAATATTCATACTAATGGCGCATCACATCAGAGTGCGCCATTAGTATGCCAAAGGATGCTAATGGCGCATTATTAGACAGTGCGTCATTACTATGCCGAAGTTACTAATGGCGCATCTTGCCGTCGTGCGTCATTAGTATGCCAAAGCACCTGGGTATACATGGCCCCCTGGGAGGCATCCTAATGGCGCACTACTGTGCACACTGATGGCGTATCAGTGGTGCGCCATTAGTATACCAGATACTAATGGCGCACAGGAGGTGCGCCATTAGTAAAATGTACTAATGGCGTGGCTCTAATGGCGCACCACAAATGCGCCATTAATGGCCAAATTAGGTGCGCCATTAGTAGGCCTTTTCCTAGTAGTGACATAACCAGTCTTTCTCGGAAACCGTCTACCTCGGACCTTCGAAAAGCATCCACTATACAAAGCTATGGAAATACTCCCGAACTACCTCCCCAGTACTGGGTGATGTCGGGGTTATCTTGCCACTAACCGTATAGGAGAGTTTTCGATGTCGGCTGTCTTAAGTATTCTAGTATTGTCGCGATATGCTTGTGACGACAATACCCCGAAGCTCAACTCCCCGGGACACTGCCACAACCCCTAATGTCAGGAGGCATCGAGAACAATATTCTCGTCACAAAGACATCGAAACAATCCAACAATACTCGCGAGATTCCTAAAAAAAATTTGGTGCTATTTTTGAAAGTAGAAGAGGCAAGAGTAGTCGTCAGGAGTCCTCACCAGAGTGAAAGGGGATGAGGAGCAAAGAAATCCTACTCTCCGATATAAATATAGGACTCAAAACATTTTTAGTGTGTGCCTAGACTTGACCGTCAACGATTCGATCAAACAGTGGGGGCTTCTAGGTCGGAGAAGGCTCTGAATACCAACTTGTAATGCCTAGGATGGGACTATATCTCCTACGTGTCGAGGCACGACTTAAAGATATAAGCCCATTCTGGAATGATCGCAAGTTTGGTACCTTTGCACATCTCATGTGAAAATAGGGATGGAAAAACTGAAAAGATAGTTGGCTTACACTCGCCACGTCACACAAATTCATTACATATCCAATCATCATCCAAATAAACATCACTGCCCATCTAAGGGTAAAGATCCAAATGACAAGATACCAAACATAACTTAAACCACAGGTCTAGATCGAATCCTAGTAGAAGCTCTACTGATCAACCGGATAGTTCACATAGTAACGGCTATGCTCCTCGTCGTACACCCAGTCTAGCTCGGTGCCATCGCCTGTGTAGCTCACCATCGTACCTGCATCTGGTGTGTTGAAGTAACTGTGAGCCACAGAGGACTCAGCAATCCCATTCCCGGGTAACACGACTATTCAAGCCTTGGGTGTGGAACAAGGCTGAAGAATGAACAAGAGTCTGCAGCAGCACTAGCCTAGCTTACGTAAATGAGAGCGAGAAGAGAAGGTGCCTCGGTCGAGAGATGATCACGAAGTGATCCTAACTAAAGCAAGTCAAGCATAACCCCACCGTGTTCACTTCCCGAACCCCTTTCGGAAAATGACCGTGACGGTACACATGCTGGCAGTGTATTGGAACATGGTGTCAAGTTTTCTACAACCGGATATTAACAAGCTCCCATCTGCCACATAACCGCGGGCACGGCTATCGAAAGTTCATAACCCTGCAGGGGTGTTCCAACTTGGCCCATGACAAGCCCACGATCCGCGGAGTCGCAACTCCAAGGTGGGAAGGCCCGAGTATTCTCGGAATCCCGTCCTCAAGATACTCCGACTAAGGTAAGGCTAATCCAGCAAATCCTCCCGGCGTGCCGACACCCTGACAATAGCCGCGTGTATCTAGTCTCAGGACACGACCGGATGGGCGATTCTACAGGTTTTTACCAATCCACGAGTCTCCTCGTGGTGGCCCCGCAGACTCCCCGTTTCGGACCAACACTCATGAGGAGCACTGGCCCGGGGTTGTTGATTAAGAACTCGGGTTTGCAAGACCCTATGCAAGTTTTTAGTTATGAGGCGAATAGTACCAATGTTGGGAATTGCTGGAAAAGACTTTGCACTTAGCGGTTTATCGAGGGGGTCACATAACCCCAACCGTGTGAGGAATGCATAATCAAGGAACATAACACCGGTTTATGCGGTTCCTAGCGGCATGAGTGGAACAAAACACCAAGCAAAAGGCTTAGCCTTCCACCCATTACCAATATATAGATGATTTCATTTAATAGTTAAATACTGTGATATCCCAATAAGCTTCAACAAGAAGCAAGAATCTTCAATCTTCTCCGGCAGCTAACAATGCTATAAGAGGGGCTGAGCGAAGCCTACGTATAGCCAATCAATGGTTTGCATAGGTAAGGTGGTTAGACAGGTTCATGGTTACAGTAGGAGGCTGACAGGAAAAACATGGGCATCGAGGCAAAACTATAGATCGAGACTTCTAGCAATAGGCAAAGATAGTAATGGTATCCGGGTTCGGTCATCTTGCCTGAAGAGTTGTCGATGGGATCGTAAGAGGGGTCCTCGTTCTCAACTTCGGTAGTAACCTCGTGCTCGTACTCGTACTCGGTCTCAGCTTCCGGCTCTACTCAAACACAAGAACACAAGGCAACGAATCAAACAAGATGCAATGCGCAGAAAAATTACTGGATGCATGACTGATGCACTATGGAAGCAAAACAGATGCACTATGGAAGCACAGAAAGTCTACATAGGAAGCACAGTGTTACAGCACAACAATATGCATCAAGCAAAATGCTTCAAAACATGATAACAATAGGATATTATGAATCTACATGCAAAAACACACAAGTTACATATAGGACTTGCTCAAAACGGAGCAACGGGCTAAAAGATACACCCGAATCAATAAACATGCACGAGCTAAAAATAACAGCCACATGGCAACTTCGGGGCAAGAGATAAATAGTCTACAGCACTCAAACATAATGGCAAGGAGCATGGACATAAACTAGACATATCCTACAGCAAACATATCCATTGGAGCATCCCCAAAGGAGCCATGGATCAAAATCAACAACCTATGACATATTGAACTTGACAACAAAAACCTGACAGCAGTAATTTGTTGCAACTTGGGAGCAAGAGTTTAATATGCTAAAGCCACTCAAGTAAGCATGTGAGAGCATGAATGGATAGTCAACAATATATACAACAAGAAATCATCAAGAGTCACTCCAAAAATATCATGGATTTGCCTAGAACAACAAGCAAACATGTTACAGATTCCAGACTTAGTGAAATTTCACTAAGTGTTAAAACAGCAGTTTCATCATGGCATCTTTGAGAGCAAGTTTAAGTCACCTCAAAGCAAAACATGGCAAGTGGTAAGCACCACAGCAAGTACACATGATGGTGAATCCAAAACATCTAAGCATGCATCAAGCGGACAAACACATCAATAGCAACGAGTTCCTCTACGAGGCATCTCGTAACAAGTTTAACGACATAACAGCCACATAGCACTTTGCAAAGGAGATAAACATGGCAAGATGAAATCTATCATGCAAGCTAAAGCAATCAACATGTAGAACATCTCAAGACGCACATGTGGACATATCATTTGCATCATTTGGATAAACATGCACCAAGTTATCACATTGCAAAGATGGCATGAAAACAACTACTAACATCAGTTTATGACAAGTAGCACTCTTGCAACAGATATTTAAGCATCTAGATGACCTCGAACATGCATGGCACAATGGAACAAAACGTAGTACAAGTCTCCACGAACATTTTGACATATCATTTGCTCAAAACGGACCACCACACAAAAAGTTATCATCAAAACAAAACTACAACAGACATGTAAAAACGTCAGGGACTTAGGGAAGAAAACTACCTCGGGGTCAACGGATCTGGGTCAAAGTCAACGCAGCGGCAGCGGTCAACCGGGCTTCGGGAGTGGATCGGGCCGGCCCACCTGGCGGCGGGAGCGGATCAGGCCTCGGGCGCCTAACGGGCTTCGCCCGCTAGGGTTCGGCCCGCTATGGGCCCAGCCGACGAGAGAGCGGATCGGGGCGGTCGGGGATCCGTCGCTCCCTCGAGCGGCCGTGGCGCGACGGCGCGAGGGGAGATGGCCCGGCGAGTGGCCGGCGAGGGAGGCGCGGCGGCCCGGCCGGTGGGTGGCGGCGCCGGCGGGCGGTGGGGACGAGGCGGGGGCCGGCGACCTGCGGCGGGAGGCGGAAAAGGGGCGGCGCCCGGCGGCGGAGGGTGGCGCGGAGGCCGGAGCGCGGTGGCGGTGGCGCGGCCGGCGAGGCCTGTGGCGGCGGCGGCGAGGAGCTCCGCCGGAGTGGAGGTAGAAGAAGACGTGTGGGACCCGCGCGTCGGACGGAAGCACGGACGCGGGCCTACGGAAGCACGGTGGAGACTTCGGAAGCACGATTTCCTGGGACGTCAGAAGCACGGATTTTCAACGGTGGAAGCACCGGGATTCAACGGTGGAAGCACCGGCAGCGAATTGTGGAAGCATTAGGGTTTCAGATGCATAAATTGGGGAAGATGGACGTTTATATAGGCACAAGGAGCTAGGGTTGTCCAAATGAGGTGAGGTTTTCGGCCACACAATCAGAATTGGATGGCCTAGATGAAGGGAGGGGTTTGGTTTGGTTTGGTGGGCTGTTGGAGGGGTGTCTTCGGCCTCAAAGAGGGGGTACTTTCAGCCCACGAGAATAACTGTTGGAGCACCAAACGAACTCCAAACGCGACGAGATTTGACAGGCGGGTTACACACACCAAAACAACAACACACGACAAGTCTCACACCAAACCGGAAACATTACACGGCCAAACACCAAAGTAGGCCTCGGGGATGCCACGGACACGTGAGAGGGCTCCGGAACTCGAAACGGACAACGGGAAGAAACGAGTAGGACCGGATGCAAACGACAACACAAATGCAATGCGATGCACATGACTACATGATATGAATGAATGCACACGCAACACGACAAAAGGACGAAAACCCGAAAAGACTAAGAACCCGGAATGGAACTGATGAAGCCAAATATATTATATATTGCCCAAAAGGGAAAGTATTACATCCGGGGCATTACAAATATGGAGTTTCTTATATCCAAAACTTCATACTGATATGCACAATGAGACCCATACACACGCCCATAATATTCTGAGGCTGATTATTTACATGAGAAAATGGTTTGACTGCCTTCCACGAGCATGTCACATTCTGACTTTATTTTGGATGATAACATATTTTAAGCACCATGCCTTGTTGATCCAAAAAATTTGTACAACGTCCATACCTTTTCCAGAAAATATACCGTTGATCTGGTACCTGACTTGTCTTGCTGCGGACTTGACTGTTACTGCGGCGAATATCATGGTACTGATGTAGACTTGACTTATCTGTACTATTGTGAGGAGTGCTCACTGATGCAAAATAGATTATCAGTCTCAAAATCAGATATTTCCCCATTTCACTGCAGTTGGTTGAAAATTCCATTTTGTTTAGCTGAGTTTCTGAATATTTGAACTCCTTATTACTTCTCTGAGCCGGTGCCAGTTCATGAGCCATTCTTTATAGGGGGAAAAATAATGTAACACCGGGGCCCAAAAGAAAGAAGTAAAAGAAAACTCAACTAAACAAAAGCACATAACAACAATCAAGTCACACACAATCAAAGTCACATATTACTGCTAATCACACAATATGCATGCCTACTTAAGCACACGAAAATTCGCGGGATCTCCAGTTCTACGATCTAGCATGCTGTGACGATGTGCACGAGAGTGAATAAATGTGTGAAAAAATTGGTGTAAACAGCGCTACACCAAGTGCTAGATTAGCCAGGTGGCAACCTGGACTAGCTCGGAGGAGAGGACGTACTTGGTAACCCTGTAGCAGGACACGAATGTCGCAACCACATTATTATCAAGCAGACGGAAAATATCCGTACTCATCCAATAAAATAGGGGAAAACTGAGTCTGCTGGCATTGCCCTTTCTTGATGACTAATACCATTAAGGGGTGCCAACACGACAAGAAAAAGGACGATCCGGGGTAAAACCATGTCTACCACTGAAACAAAAATGGGGCTGAAGGAAAGAATTCGACGCGATACTTGAGCACCATTTTTGGCAAACCGTGTCAGGATCACTTGGCATCACTCTGCTGGGACAGAAATGAAGCCAAACACCAAAGAACGGGCAAGAAAATAAAACTGGAGAAATGCAAAGGCTGAGCTGTAGTGGATCCAAACCGATGCCATCTACACTCACCAGATAAATCATTAGTATCAAAATAATAAGGCTATATCCATGCTATGCAACAAACAAATGCAGCCACCAAATGCAATAAACAAGCCAGACTCTATACTACCGTTTACTATCGGTTTCTACCGCTCACGCTAACTAAAGCGTCCTATAGCCAGACCTACTCTGATACCAAGCGCTGTGGCACCCCAGCTCAGAGAAACCGAAACGCCCCGTATTCCAGCCGAAAGATCGAGGAGAAGTCTTCTGGAATACGGAACTGCTTAGCATAGAACAAATCAGCACTTATTACACGAATAAAATACAAGGGTCTGATGTTACAAAGATGCACATCAGCACGGCGACACTACGCCGGCTATACTACACTTGCTCTATGCTAGCAGCGAAATTACTCGTAGCAGCGGAATACTTCTAGCAGCGGAACAACGACGAAGGTGGTGAACTCCAATCCGCAGGGACTCTGGCTGAGACACGATCTAGCTCGCACGCACGGCAACCTCGACAAACAATCAAACAATCATAGCATCACCTGCAATCTGGCATGACACGCCAGGCCAGTACATTGAATGTACTTGCAAGCTCACAACAACCAAAAGCATCAAGGCAAAACAAAAACATAGCATTAAGAGGTTAATTAATTAACAACTATCATGATGAAGCAGCTGCTAAGCATGGTATGAAACTCATGCAATACTAAAAAATCACCATTTGAAATTTACATAATTATATCCCTCTTGTCTAACCGACCAAGTAATAAACCATCTTGATCACCTCGTGGTCATAACCAAACTATGATCTCTTCGGTTATCACAACCATAACCAATACTTGGTGTACATCATCATCAATATCCTGCACTGCTCATCATATAAATATATATATATATATATATATATATATAATTCACCTATAATTCATTTTTGTTCTTTCGTCATTTAAGAGTTGATCGAACGGTGTGACCTAGTACGAACCCATGCCCATGACCGAGGACGCGTTTATCGATAGATTTAACCAATACACTCTGCAGAGGTAGTGCACTGTACCCACACCACAGAACCCATGGCCTCGTTCTCCCATTCGGGTGGACCAACGGCGTTCTGACAAAACCGATCTACTGTCATGACACTCTCCCGGCCACTCCGACTTATTCCCCACTAGGCTTAGTCCTGGGTGGCCCCGTGTCTACCAAAGACACTAACGGCCACCGTTGTGGCAAAAAACAAATAAAAGCCTCAAACGGGGAAAAAGCGCTTATTATCCAACTACAGACACACAAGGTTATGTCCGACTACCTGATCAGGGTAGTGCATGCCCATAACCTTCCCTGGCTGGAGGCACCAGCGAGATGTATGACAATAGCAGCGCATTCGGGCCTTCCCATAAAGGCAAATGTGGTTCCACTGGGGAACGCCCGGTTCGGTGGCACCTGACCAACTTAATGACGGAGATTATTTTAAACAAATTTAAGTGTGATACATATACTCCAATATTATCTATCAACTAATAATCCAAGTCATAGGAATATCCAACAAATAATCCAAAGATTAATAACATCATAACCAAATACTCCAAGGATAGCATAATATCTCTATCATGAAGAATATGAGAACACTACTATGCAAATATGAAGAACTACCTATCCAACTATGATCCACATGCAAGCATATTCTCCAAAACATAATATCAACTAGTATCATGATGAAAATAATACTAGCCACTAGTAATCCAAAGGCAACATGACATCCAAAGCCAATACTCCAAAATATTAAGGGATACTAGCATGAAAATAGCCACTAAGAATCCAAAGGCAACATGATATCCAAAGTAAATACTCCCAACATAATACCATATACTATCATGGAAATAGCTGCTAAAATCGAAAGGCACCATGTCATCCTCATAAGCATCACAATATAAGACCTAGAACTCCAAGGAATATCATGGCAATAACAAGATCAAAATACAACTCCGAGAAATGCCATGAACAAGATCATACATTGCTAATGCAATATCTTATATAAGTTCAAATAAAGAACCATGTCACTGTATTGCAATCATGCAAATGGAGGGTGTGCCTTGCCTGGGGTGGAAGAAATCACCGGGATAGAGTGCGAGAAACTCGCGGAAAGGATCGCCGGAAAACGTTCTCTCCCGGAGGGGGCTGTTTAACGGAAAGGGTACAATGGTCATTTTAAGAATGCTCAGGGGTATCCAAACAGGTTCTTGGAGAAGGGGTGGTTTATAAGAAAGCCAACACGATCACGGGCTCAACATAACGGACAGGTGATAACCTGGTAACACTTCCGAGAAGATATTCGGAAAATCACGAACCACTGATATGTTTCTAAGCTCGAGAACAGTCTTGCTTTTCAAGGCAAGAAGATATGATTAAAAGAGCGAGAGATTGACACAATCCTAACTCATTGCTCGAAGAGTGCACCAGAAAAATGAACTAGGTAGCACGATCAATCTTAGAATGATGATTCAGTAACCAACATGCTAAGAATGTGATTATCGTCCATTTACTACCAAGCAACGGGGTTGCTAGGAGTATTGACTTCACACATCACGATTCACTTGTCGGCAGACCGGTTATGACAACACGGAGACCAAGGAATGAACGATAATGGCGAGAGGTATCACGATATCAAGAGTTCATAGGAGGTGGTGCAATTCCTATGAAATTCTTAACATAAAAGAGGGTAACACTCCAAGGTAGAGCAGAGGAAAAGCTAGATTGGCATTTTGATTGGCGGAATACAACTGCTTTGACCGAATCCTGGAGATGGGTGAGGTACTGGAGTTTGTTTCTCCTAGTTATTCCGAAATAGAATGGCTTGACTGACCACAAGAGTAAAAGGTATCGATGAACACGAGTGCATAACTACTCCTGACTATCAACTGACAGACGGGGGTCATAATACAACTAAAGAGGGACAACTCAAACGAACATATAACTTTCTGAGTTGTGGATGCATAGATTAGCATGTCGATCTAGTTCAACATATTTCTTCCGGATAACCCATGCTGAAAGGTAGAATTGGCAGAGTCACAACATGGATTCGAGAACTCATCAAGAGCACTCTGATTGTGATCTTTTTATTCAAAGAACTTCTGCCATACCGGTTCATGGTATTGGAAGAACGATTCACCACGGACCCTGAGGACTATCACAAGGTTACTAATATCCTAAAGGAACGAGCAAATACTACCAACATGAAGTAAGTAGGGTGAAGCTCGGGTTCAAGACCCTAGAAATGGAATGCTTACCAACTAAATGGCATCACAGGATGCTTTCAAGAATGATGGCCAGAATCATCACACTAGGAATATAAAGCATTGCTAGATTACTGGGTGATCTTCTAAGCACCTAGGGTCATAATAATAGCTCCAACATATATGCCAAGGCAACAGAGTACCTCAACACACCGACTAGTGTGGTTAATCTGGCCTGAAAGGACATTTAGAACAGGGAAGAATGATTTGCAAATGCATCAGATTGTTTAGAGACCTGGGATGACTTCAACATCATAACGGCTGTAAATGCTCAAAAAGATTTTGAAATTCATGCAAAAAGGTAGCATAACCACTCAACATCATAATGTCAAGGTTCCGAGATCAACTGTTTAACATACCGAAGTAGTAGAAACTGAAATGAGAGTTAAATCCACCATTAACGTGATCCTGGTAAATAGAATGAGAATCCTAGTTCCTAATCCCCGTAGAATAGAAGAAGGTGACTCAGATCAGAAGGTCATAAGGTAAAGGAGTAAAAAGAGCCTTACGTTCCCTTCCACAATCAATTCCCCTAATATAACTAAAGAGTTTCTAGACACGACTTCGACCAGTTTGCCTTGGTAATCCTACCGGCAGTCAGGCTCTGATCCCAAAAGCTGTCGGGACACCAATCCTAAGGCACACCGATCTAGCATGTAACACATCATATCACTTTGTGGCCTCACGCACGGTATCCCCACGGGTGCCACCTTACCTGGCCCGGGACCGTTTGCGTATTTTGGCTCATGTATATGATAGTGTCGCTAGCATCCATATGACAGAGAACCCGGGCCGACATGACTAGTTATAAACCAAAAGTGGCGCTAAATTACAGAGACATGCATACATGACCCAGCAACGAACGTGTCGGTCATCAACGTCTGAACCCAAGTCGTAGCAAGCTACAAGGACTTAAAGGAACAACACTTGACATTTCCCCTAAGGGACAGACACAGGAACGAAGAAGGACACATGCCGGCTAGACTAAGTGTTCTGGAGCTGTAGCAAGCTACCAAGGCTCAGTGGAAGCACTAGGAGACATTTCCCTGTAAGATAGGCTACCAAGGGTAAACAACTAGGTTTAGGATCCCACGCATAGCAATACACATTACACGTACGCATAACATGCAAGTATGTGTTGTACAACATGGCATCACCACATAACTCAACAACTCATATAGATAAGGCCCAGAAGAGCCATCGTAGCAATTATTACAAACAGGGGTCACATGACCCAACATACAGAGCATACAGGCAACGGGAGCATAACATGTCTGAGTACAGACAACTACAAATGAAAAAGGCTGAGAAGCCTGACTATCTACAAGACCCTCCCAAGGGCACAAGATCGTAGCTGAGGTAACAAGCTAAACGTCGAAGTCCACGCGGAACTACTAGTGAGACTGAAGTCTCTCTGCAAAACATAAATCAAGGAAACGTGAGTACAAGGGTACTTAGCAAGACTTACATAAGAACTAGCTACATATGCATCAGTATCAACAAAGGTATGGTGGAGTTTAACAGTAGCAAGCCAGCTTTGACTAGGTGGCTATCCTGAACTATGACTGCAAGCAACTCTTTTGAGGTGGCGCACACGAGTCCACATATTCACCAAACAATACACCACTATGGATCCGCTCCCGTCTCCCTACGAGAACGCCATCCATAGCACTCACACTTGTCTTGAGCATTTTAGAGTATCCACATTCACTTGTCTATGTACCACGTAAGCATCCAAGAAGTCCATAACCATGGACCCGGCTATTCTAATAGATCATGTTAACCCTGCAGGGGTGTACTTCTTCACACACGCTCTCGCCACTTACCGCCATGTACACGTCGTGTATCTCGGCAACCTTCAAGCGGAAGCCCGGCGAGGGTGTCGTCCACGACCTGACTAACCACACAATTCACTAGTCCAGGTTTATCGCCTATTTGGGTTCCATCCGTAAGGAGATCCGGTCGGGGTGTCGCTCACGGCCCCAAACAATGTGTACAGGGTTTCCAAGCCCACCAAACGGGCGGCGCTTGGTCCACCCGGCCACGGTGCCTAGTCTGTCCCAAGCCCACCTATACCGGGTGCCACTTGGTAGACTACTAACACTATCTACAAACACCAGAAACTAGTTGCAACTCCTGGACAGAGATCGAGTTGATTAATAAGTCGAGAGGGGCACTTAAGCATTCCAATGCATGGTAGTAGCTAGTCATTGGACAACTTACACATAACCCAGTTCTTAAGGACGGTTGCAGTGAGACAACCCACCATGTACTCCTACATGGCCTCTCACCGCTACCTTTACCAAAACGTGTTCACACACTTAGCTCTCAACAGTAGGACATGATGACCATATTCCAATTCATCCCCGATGAATCAGACCTAACACAACTCTAAGCAATAGCAGGCATAACCAGAAAGCATGAATGAGTAGGCACAACATGGGTCAAACAACTCCTACTCATGCTAGTGGGTTTCAACTATTTACTATGGCAAAGACAGGTCATGCAAAGGAAAGGGGTTCAGCTACCGCAACAAATAGCGAGAGAGTGGGATTGTATCGGAATGCTCAAAGGGGGTTTGCTTACCTAGCACTTCGGAAGATAGTAATACTCTTCATCGGTTTCATCGATATCAGCGTCGGAACCAGGTCTACTAAGAGGGGACAAATATCGGCAACAGAGAAGGAACACAATCAATGTGATGCAACAATATGATGCATGATCATGACATGGCAATATGCTGTTGATTGACCTAATGCAAAAGGCTACCATGTTGGTTGAAGTTCATTTGAATCAAAGATTCAAATTCAAACTCCAAAAGAAGCATTACAAATGCCCTTTAATTGGTTTGTACAATTCAGTGAGGATAAGTTGTTCAAACATGCATGAAAATGCCATAAACAGATTCCTTGGATTTGTCTGATAATTTTTCATATATAAATTATTTCATTCTGAGCTATAGATTATTTTCTATGATTTTTAGAAGTTTAGAGCATTTTATGAAATAAGTAAATCATTTCTGATTTGTTTAAAATTCCAGAAAGGCTTTATGACGTCATAGTGACATCATCACTATGTCAGCAAGTCAAAGGCGCCAGCCTAGGTCAAACCTGACCAGTGGGTCCAACACGTCTAGTGTAACAGGGCAGGATTAGAGGCTGACCAGTGGGTCCACGTGTCAGTGACTCAGGGGCAAAACCTATTTAAAAAAATCTAAAATATTTTAGTTAACAGGGCGGGCCCCACCTGCCATTGACCCACCATTTAATAGGGGTTAGTTAACACCTCACTAATAAAGTAATTAGCAGGCCGGGCCCACTGTATGTGACGTGGAGGGGGCTTCATTAGCGCCTAAGCTAAAAGGCCACGTTAGCCGGCCGGAAAGATGCCGCCAGCGACCATCTGACGCGGCGGAGACACGCCGGCAGCGTGCTACGACATCGGCTGGACGTGCCGAGGGCATGTGCGAGGAGCTCCTGCTCGCCCGCATCCATCTAAGCTAACGGGAGGGGCTGACGTCGACCGGGCTCGCCAGAATCAAGCTCACAACGGTGGCCGGCGTGCGGGTCAGTGCGGGGACGCGGCTGTAGTGCTTGAGAGAGCAAACCGAGTGGGTAGGCAGCCTACTAGAGGTGCTAGGATCGTGTTAGTGCCCCTGGAGGGAGCAGGAGAGGCCAAGGAGCGCGGGCACGCTCGCCATGGCGGACGACAGCGCTCGGTGCTTGCAGGGCAGCAGCTACAGGTCGCGTGGGAGGGGAAAAGACGGAGGGGAGATGGCAGTGGCTCACAGTAAGTCGGACGGTGTAGACGAAGGGGCGGGGAGGCGTCTGAGCGAGCGGGGCGGCGAGGCGGATCTCAACGACCCGAGGTGGAAGAAGGCGATGGTGGTGGCGTTCCGGGTCGTCCGACATCGCGTGAGTTGACGGAGACGTCAAGGGCATCGTGGCGGAGCTCTTAGACACGCCAAGGAATCCAGGGGGAGGCGGTGGCTACGCGTGCGGCGACGGCAAGTTGGCGGCGGCTTCGGCCATAGCGGGAGAGGGCGAGGGAGAGAGCTGAGGAGGGGAGAGTGGTGTCCAGGGGGTCGAGGCGGCGTCCAGGAGAAGACACGAGGCGTCGCGGTGGCGGGGACGACGCATGCAAGCAGGGAGGTGCGTGGCGCACTCGGCGCGCGTGCGCTGCCCCTCCTCTGCCTACTGGCAGAGGTAGGGGGTGACTAGCTGAGGCCGGGTGGGCTGGGCCAGCTCAGGTGAGCCCAGGTAAGCTTCCCTCTTTATCACAATTTTGTTTCTCTTTTCTATTTTTGTTTTCTGTTTTGATTTGAATCTTGCCACTGTTTGAAATTCCAACAGTTTCAAACCAGTGCCAAAAACCCTCTAAACAATATTATGTTGCTATATGGACTTTTCCAAAAGCACATAAAACATTTCAAAGTTATTTGAAAATATATTCTATATATTATGAATATAATTCCAAATTCAAATACAATAATAATTTCAATTCCATGCCCAAAATATTCCACAAAGATGTCCATTATTTTTGGTTTGCTGCAAAAGCCTTGCCAAAAATATCCAACAAATAATAGGAACATTTTGGAAACACTGAATGCAATTTTTCAGGGTTCTTTGCCCTTCTTTTAACTGGATCTTGAGGCTTTCAAAATTCCCTCAATTAAACTTTCATAACTTAGACATGATGCATGGATGCAAAGCCACTAATTACAAGCATTATTCTAGGGCTGTGACATCCTGGGCTTCTTCACTAGTGAGGTGATTCACACGCCCCTTTCCATTGTTGGGCGAGTTTCGAGGAGCTTGGTTCCTTGGCGGCATCCCGCGGCCTTGTCCTGGGTTCTGCGCATTGGGGTGTGGGGCATCGGGCTTCTTGTTGGGGTACACCTTAGAGATATGTCCAGACTGGCCACAAGCAAAGCAAGTGACTTGGTTTGGGTTGTTGATCTTGTTTCCACCACTGTTATTGGGGTTGAATGCTGGCCTTGGGTTGGCATACTGCTGAGGCTGATAGTTGGTGCGAGGTGCACGAGTTCTTGGTTGCTAGTAGGTAGGCCTGACCGGGGCTGGCTGCCACGGGCGAGGCTTCTGGTTGCTGGAACTTCCCTTGCTGATCATCTTGCGCTTGTGAGTGTCTTCCAGAGCACGCTGCTTGTCTTCAAGCATGAGTGCTTTATTCACCAGGTCAAGAAAGGATGGGCAGTCACATACGACAAGCGAGTACTGCAGTGTCCGATTGAGGCCTTCCATGAAGTGCTCCCGTTTTGCAGCATCCGTGCTGACATCCCTAGGGGCATACCTTGACAGAACACTGAACTTTTGCATGTACTCCTTGACAGCGCCACTTCCTTGCTTCAGGGCTCGAAACTCACGCTTCTTGATAGCCATGATTCCAGAAGGAATATGGGCCTTGCGGAATTCAGCCTTGAAGTTATTCCAAGTGATGTCTTGCCCAGCATGCATGACCTTGAATCCATCCCACCAAGCTCTAGCAGTCCCCCCGAGGCAGTGGGCAGCATAAGCCACCTTCTCCCGGTCTTCGGTGTAGCCGACTAGTTCCAGCAAGTCCTCAATGGTGCGGACCCAGTCGTCTGCATCCAGGGGTTCAGCAGTCTCGATGAAGGTTGGTGGTGCATGCTTCTTGAACTCTGCCAACGTGGAACATACATTGCCATTCCCCGCCGGCTGGCGTTTGTTGGTGACAGCTTGAGCAATCATCTGGAGGGCTGCGGTGTTGGCTTGGCGTTCCTCTCGGAAGGCTTGGAGAAGCTGAGCCATGTCCATGATCGGGGGAGGCGGTGGTGGAGCTTGCTCGTGGGTTTGGTCTTGGCTGGCCTCTGCTTGGGCGGATGCTCCGGCTTCGGGCTGCTGGGTAGAGGTACAAGTACGAGTTACAACAGGAATCCTGTTGGAGCGGCAAAGGTCTCATGATTTCTAATGAAGAGGGAAAGCAAATAAAGATGGGTTCCTAGTAAGGGGGTGGGTGTGACACTAATTATTTTCATGCAAGGGCCAAACACATTCATTAAAATTCCAAATGGGTGATGTAGTCGTTTACACATTCCCGAAGGGAAGATACGACGTACATCCAAACACAACAAAAGCAAACACTAGATGGCTTCATATGAACCATACAAGGACTCAACTTTGCATAGGGGTTACACGACCTATCCTACCGTAGAGGTCACAAGCTGGCATATCCGAGTTGCGAATGATGCCTAAGCGGCGGAATGCTCGGTCGCGTATTCTGGCTCTTCTGGGTCTTCCTCCTTGTCTTCTTATGTCTGGGCCCCCCTATCACTTGAGGTGTGGGGGAGTGGAGGAGTTGGACAAGGCGGTGTTTTGCCGGTGGTGCAGGGAAAAGCTTGCGATATTCCCTTGCCGTCATACGGCGTCGCTGGGGTGGTTCTTCTTCCTTGGAAGATACATCTCCTGAGGGCCTTCCGCCTCGATACACGATAGCGGGTTGCCCAGGAGGTGCACCTTCCTTCTTGATCCTATCCGTCTTCTCTTGTGCTCGTCGAAGAAGTGCCTTGGTCTTGTGGAGTTCTTCTCGGAGCTTCATTGATTCCGAGGCCAAATCTTGTGCTAAGCTGTCGGCACAAAGGCTGAAGTAGGTCTGGATTTGAAGTGGAAGTCCTTCCTTCAGTGGAGGGGCTTGCGCGCTGCTTTCACCTTCACCTTCCTTCCGGTAAGGCAAGAAGCAGGTTGTCATGTTGGCTGCCATCTCCGGAAGAAGTTCTCGGAGGCGGGTTAGTGCCTTGAGTGCAGCTGCCACGACAGCGAGGGGTAGTGTTGCCATCTAGGGTCCCTCGAAGAACAAGCTTGTGGGAGGATCATTTGCCTTCACAATTACTTCCACATGGTACTCCACCTCAGTGTCGCTAACTCAATGCTCATGGTAAGTGAGGATGGGTGCTCGGTGGAACTGGCACTCCTGGAGGCTATCCTCGAGAAGCAAGGGGAACCCAGTGGTCAGGAGCTCTTCAGGTACAGTGGTCATCTACAAAGGTTGAATGGGAGAGGTTAATAAGCTGATGATATCTCAGGTTTGGTAAGGTTTAAAAAAGAAGAGAGGTTCAGATGGTTTATGAAAAGGGTCTCGTCCTAACTAATGCCCATGCTAACTAAGGCTTCCTACAGTCAGGATGGCTCTGATACCAGCTCTGTGGGGACCCCGACTTAAGAGTCGAGATCACTGAATGCACGTGTACAGTGATCCCACAGATCAATGCTCACTGAGAACATAGAAGCTAAATAACAAGAGTCTTACATCCATACATACTGTCTTACACAAATTATGACCATTATGGCCAAGTCTTACATAGATAAAGCACCATGGGTTGAATAGCAAATAAACTCGAATAGCGGAAGTCTTCGTAGATAAGTAGAACCCATGTCATCTGCCTTAACCCTACAGGCATTCTGACTGGGAAAGCGTCCTAGTTCGCATGTTCGTCTCCATAGAATTCTTCTTCAAATTCCTGCTCTTCCATGCCTGGCCAATTAAATAACTAGTGGCAAGCCAATGAGTACTTTGAATGTACTCGCAAGCAACCCATGTTTTTGGAACAAGTGTGACAAGGTATGAAATAGTACAAAATAGGATATGTTTGCAGAAAGCAAATTTGTGAGTGCAATGTCATGAACTACCTGAAGCATGCATCATAGGAAAATTGGTTACAGATATCAACATAGCCAAGTTATGATCTCTTCCAGCTTGTCAAGTCTTTTTGACTTAAATCAAACAGAGCTTCCACACACACACACACACACAGGGTTTCGCAAACATTGGATGTAGCCCAAGTGCGGTTACCCAACTGTCCTTGATCTTGGACACGACTATTCGAATAGTTTTACACTCTACAGAGGTTGCACACTTTACCCACTAGATCCGGGGAACTTCCGTGTCATCCACGACCCGCGGTACCTCAAGTACCCGGGGTAAGCACCCAATAACTATCTTTCCCTAGGCGACACTAACATGGAGTCCACTCGATTGGTAGCAACCCCCGTGCCCCACATTTCACATCTTAAAATCGTGGAGCCTTGCTCCCATATCACATACCACGGGCACGGGGTACCAACGGTGTGTTCTGTGCCATGTGAAAATAGTCATGGCCGCCTATCCAAGCACGACCCTATCCCGAGAGTGACCTCATGTCACTCGCGTCACTATTAATGCGGGCACCATGCTAGTACCGGCCTAGGTAAGCAATAATGCCCTTACCCATATAAGGGTAGAGTGGTTGCGCACGTAAAGTTGGAATAACGGTCGCAACTTAAACCAATCCGTTTGAAAAACATCACATACACACTTGTCTCGTGTAACGCCCGGGTAATCACGCTACAGTAATTCTCTGCTAATGATGCCACGTCATCGTGTTACTATTGATAACATCACGTTAATCGAAAACCCCGTTCGAAATAAGAACCCGAAAAAGAAATAAACAATATAAGTTTTCAAAATGTTAAATAAGAATGTTCGGGCGGTGCTAAAAAGTGCAAGATCAATTATGGTATAGTTATTACAGTTTCTAAAAATGCCTAAGTATTTTAAATAAAATAAAACAGAAAAGGAATAATTAAATGAAAGAAAAGGAAAAACAAACAACAAAAAAATAAAATAAAAACTAACCTACCCTAACCTACTAGGCCTCGGCCCACTACCACCTCAGCCTATAACACCCCACCCCACTGTGGGGAAAATATCCCCCACACCCCACCGACACTTCCCCCCCTTCTCTCGACTGGATCGGGAGCGGGCGATCCCTCCACGCCGCTCGACGCCTCGCCACCCCGGCCTTCGATCGCCGCTGCCGGACTGCCTCGCCACCGTCGCCATCGTCCTCGACCACCCCCCCGACCCCCGCTGCCAAGTTCCCTACAAACCGCAGTGAGCGTCCCCCCTCTCTCTCCCCGTCCCCGTCGCCCGTCGAACCGCCGCGCGCCGGCATC
Source organism: Secale cereale (assembly GCA_902687465.1). Lineage (NCBI taxonomy): Eukaryota > Viridiplantae > Streptophyta > Magnoliopsida > Poales > Poaceae > Secale > Secale cereale. The sequence continues at coordinate 180,207,926 of LR738709.1, read as the reverse complement.
TCCCTCTGGCTGGCCACGGCCACTTCCCCTCCACGCCATCCCGCATCCCCCTTCGCCCCCACCTCTGTCTACGCCGTCGACCCCCCTGCTGCTCGCCGGCGACGCTGCTGTTGCTGCTCCACCATCGCAGCCGCCCCCCCCAGCTAGCGTCGCTCGCGTCGTTGCCCGCCTGCGCGATGCGTGCGCCGTGCCAGCCGCACACTGCCGCCCCGACCCGCTTCCCCCGCGGCCACCGCACGCTGCCGCCCCTGCCTAACTGCTGCCGGCCTCCGCACACTGCCGCCCCGACCCGCTCCCCCCGCGGCCACCGCACGCTGCCGCCCCGGCCTACTCCTCCGCACCGCCCCGCCCACCTGTGCCTGGCCGCACCTGCCGCGCTGCGGCCCTGCAGCTGGTCGCCTCCGGCGCCCCGCCGACGCCCTGCTGTGGTTGTCGCCGCCCGTCGTTCCGCTCCCCCCCCATGCGGCGCCGCCCGGGTCTGCCCCGCTGGCCGTCGACGACGCCGGCCAAGCGCCCGCCGCGCCCCGGTGGCCTTGCATCTCCTCCCCGGTCGGGCTCAGCCCTGCACGGGCAAAGCGCCCCTCGGGCGGGTGCAACCGCCCGTTAACCCGTGCCCGCTCCAGTGGCCTTTGTGCCACTGGCAGCAGGGCCCCACGCCCCTGGATCTTTATATTAAAAAAAGATATTAAAATAGTAATAATTAATTAATTAATTAATTAATTAATTAACTTAATTAATTTGGTTTAATTAAACTAACCACCTAATCAGCCTAATTAAAATCTGTTAATTAGGATGTCAGAGGAAGACGAATCGGCCCCACGCGTTAGTTGACGAAGTCAACGGTCAGCATTGACCCTGGTCAACCCTGTTGCCTGCTGACGTCATGCTGACGTCAGCATGCACTATTCTGGATAATGTTGCTTTATTTAATAATTAATAAATTAGAAAATGATTTAAAAACTTTAAAAATTAATATAAAATAAACCGTAACTCGGATGAAAATACTTTATATATGAAAGTTGCTCACAATTTCGAGACGCATCCGAATACGCAGACCGTTCATCCACCACACATCCCTAGCATACCAAACCCGCAACTTTCCCCCTCCGTTTCATCCGCCCGAAAACGCGGGACACCGGGAATACTTTCCCGGATGTTCCCCCCCTTCGTCAGTATCACCCGATACTGCGTTAGGGCGCACTTAGCACCGTTACATGTCATGTCATGCATCGTCATGCATCTGTTTGCATTGTATTCACTGTTTCTTCCCCCTCTTCTCTTCGGTAGACTACGAGACCGATGCTGCTGCTGCCCCGTTCGACTACGGTGTCGACGACCCCACTTTGGCTGCCGAGCTTCCAGGCAAGCCCCCCCCCCCCCTTGATCAACCTGATATCGCCTATTCTTCTCTCTACTGCTTGCATTAGAGTAGTGTAGCATGTTACTGCTTTCGATAATCCTATTCTGCTCCATAGCCTGTCATTGTTGCTACCACTGTTGATGCTTTACGTGCAATCCTAAATGCTTAGTATAGAATGCTAGTATTCCATCATTGGCCCTACACCCTTGTTTGTCTGCCTTGCTATTCTATCAGGCCGTGATTGCTTGGGGGTGATCACGGGTATATATTACATACACATATACATGATACTTGATGTGACTAAAGTCGAGTCGGCTCGTTGAGTACCCGCAGTTGATTCACGGATTGGGGGCTGAAAGGACATACTTTCCCGACGACCCTCTGTGTGGATCTTTGTGGCTGAGCGACAGGGCAGGTTGAGATACCCAGTGGAGAGGTGGCCTGGCCCTGGTCGTTGTCCGCGGTTATTTCATAATAACACGCTTAACGAGTTTGGATATTTGATCTGAGTCTGGCCGTTGGCCTATACGCACTAACCAGCTACGTGGGAATAGTTATGGGTACTCGACGTCGTGGTATCAGCCGAAGCCTTCTTGACGTCATGCGACTGAGCGGCGCGTGCCGGGTTGGACCGCGTAACGCAACTTCCTTAGTACTGGAGGTTGCTAGATCTGCTCACCGGCCGCGTATGCAACGTGCAGGTGTGCGTTGGGCGATGGGCCCGGACCCCTGCGCGCCTAGGACTTAGACCGGCGTGCTGACCTCTCTGTTGTGCTTAGGTAGGGCTGCGACGTGTTGATCTTCCAAGGCCGGGCATGACCCTGGAAAGTGTGTCCGGCCAAATGGGATCAAGCGTGCTGGGTTATGTGGTGCACCCCTGCAGGGAAGTTAATCTATTCGAATAGCCGTGTCACTCGGTAAAAGGACGACCCGAAGTTGTATTCCGACCTCATGATAACTAGAACCAGATACTTAATAAAACACACCCAGATGAGTTCCACATATAACTCGGTGGTTGCTCTCTCACAGGGTGATGTGCGGGAGGATCGCCGAGTAGGCTTATGCTATACGTTGTTACTTGGTGAACTTACCATCTATTCTCTTCTACTGCTGCAAGATGGAGGCTGCCAGAAGCATAGTCTTCGTTTGGATTAACTATCCCCCTCTAATTCTGGCTTGCTGCAGTTCAGTCCACCGATACTACCCATATCTTTGTTACCATTGCATATGTAGTACAGATCCTTGCTTGCGAGTACTTTGGATGAGTACTCACGGTTGCTTTGCTCCCCCTTGTCCCCCTTCTGTCCCTTCTTCTTGGATGATGCAACCGAATGGTGGAGCCCAGGAGCCAGACGCCACCTACGACGACTCCTACGACACCGGAGGCGCCTACTACTACGTGTAGGGATGAAAACGGAGCGGAAACGGACGAAACTGAGTGCTACCATATTTGTTTTCATCTATTTTTGCAGAAGCGGAAACAAATACGAAGACCCCGGAAATGAATACGAAAACAGATACTGCCGGAAATGGACACGGAGCGAATACAAAGCGGACACAGAACAAAAATGGGCGTTCACCGGAACTTAAAAACCCCTTGAATAATAGAGAAAAACACATAAAAAGAAATATTTTATGAATTCTTAACATGGCTATAAGATCAAGTTGAGTACATGTGTGGTTGTAGAAGTTGGGCCTCAAATAATCCATTCTACTCATTGTGTCATTGTGTGTTGTTTGACGATTGGACTACAATGAAGCCTTAAGTCTATAGTAAAAACGGAAATTTCATATTAACGGAAAACGGAAAGTTCCGTTTCCACGTATGTTCCACCGGAAAACACCGTTCCGTTTTTGTTTCCGTTTCCGCACAAAAAATTTCATTTCCACTTTCGTTTTGCAAATTCCCATTTCCGTTTTCATATTTCCTCTTCGTTTCCATTTTTCCTCCGGAAAAACGGAAACTTTCCACTCCATTTTCATCCCTAACTACGTGCAGTCTGCCGACGACGACCAGGAGTAGTTAGGAGGATCCCAGGCAGGAGGCATGCTCCTCTTTCGATCTGTATCCCAGTTTGTGCTAGCCATCTTATGGCACCTTGTTTAAGTTTATGTCTGTACTCAGATATTTGTTGCTTCCGCTGACTTGTCTATGATCGAGCACTTGTATTCGAGCCCTTGAGGCCCCTGGCTTGTAATATGAAGCTTGTATTACTTATTTTACTTTTAGAGTTGTGTTGTGATATCTACCAGTGAGTCCCTGATCTTGGCCGTACACATTTGCGTGCATGATTAGTGTACGGACAAATCGGGGGCGTCACAAGTTGGTATCAAAGCCGACTGCCTGTAGGAATCCCCCTTCCACACTCCTTGGCCGAAGTCGAGTCTAGACATTGCAAAACTTTTACTAACATGGCTGTGTGGCTTACGGGCCCACGTCGCCATTTGGGTGGTACTAGATTCTTTTACTCCTCGATCTATACTCCGGGATTCTGAACACTCTCCTATTTCGGGTAAAACGATTTTACTAACTCTAACATTAGGATCCCCGAGACCCCTCACCCCAAAGTTGGATTAGCCATATTTATTGCTTAGACTAGAATTTTGTATAGTCCCCACATTGTCATTTGACTCCTTTGAAACATCTTTGTTTTCAGATGGAACCCACGAGGCAGGTCGTGCGCCACACGCAGGCCTTTGGTGCCTCGGGATCACCTGCCATGCTAGTTGAGATGATGACCTATCTGGGTTATCGCTGGCACCCTGAGTATACCGTGTACGAGCAGTACCAGGACTTTAACCAGGAGCAGTATCGTGCCATCGTCCGCCTCTACTCGCGAGCAGATAACTCCTCTACTGTGCTGCACACCGCTCATGGTGTTGGAGTGACCATCGATATGACAGTTCACGATGCTGCTTACACTGCTCTGACACGCCTTCGTGGAGAGTATCAGGCGTTGGACACTTCCCCTTTCAGGCACATTGCTATTTCCTCCGACGATGGTGCGGAGGGATACTACACTGCTGCCTACTCCACCCTCACCGAGAGCCCTTCCATCATCGGAACCTTGTTCTGCATGCTGATGGGATGGATCGAGCTAACCGAGCTCTTCGCCACGAGTTGTACACCACCCGTCAGCACCTGTACCGCGCCTTGTCGCTGTTGCACCCCTTTGTCCTATCTGGACAGCTACCACCTACTGTGATCTACCCAGCTAGGACCGTGATGCCTCCTGGTGTCGGTTGGCCAGATGTGGGAGGCGACACTCCCGCACCGGGTCCTCTGTTGCCACATGGACGTCGGGTCCTGCACCAGAGTATCCACGGACCTCAGGTTGATGGTGTGGAGGACTTCTCGTTGTAGCACTGCCAGCTGTCAGACTACCTCTACCTCCACAGTTCCGCTTGGGACTGATGTAGTCTTGCTTACTAGTACTAGATGCATTCGCCGCGAGCCTGCGTGCCGCCTATGATGTCCTTAGTTATGTACCGAACTCTGTGTACTGAACTCTATGCATGCACCTCTTTTGTAATATATGCCGACTACTATGTGGTATTTTTACGTGCTCCTTTCATTATGCATGTTTCATTCATGAATGATTCTTATGTGTGCAAATTTCTCAATGTTGAACTACCCTTGTTATATATTAGCAGGATGGTTAGACCAGCTGGCCGTGGTGGCAATGCCCCACCACCACCCGAATACATGGCCGGTATGATCCAACAGTTGGAGATGAATCGCCAGATCGTGGAGACTGTCATGGCTTAGTTCCCTCATCCCAACATGGGTCAGCAGCAAGGCGCAGTGACACTGAATGATTTTGCTCGCCTCAACCCATCTGTCTACCGCAGCTCAACTCAGCCTCTTGATGCTGATGACTGGCTCCGTGACATTGCTTTTGAACTGGAGTCTGCTGGAGTTGCCGCTGCCAACTATGTCACCTTTGCGGCATACTATCTGAAGGGTCCCGCTGCACAATGGTGGGACAGCCACAGGCGTACACTGCCTGCTGGAACAATCATCACTTGGCCGGAATTCCAAGCTGCCTTCCGTGCCCGCTTCATTCCTCAGGGAATCATGGATAGGAAGAAGCGTGAGTTCCGCAACCTCACCCAGGGCAACAAGACTGTGGATGCTTATCAGCGGGAGTTTCTAGACTTATCCCGCTATGCTGAAGGAGACATTGCCACTGATGCTCGTAGACAGGAAAAGTTCCGTGACGGACTTCAAGCTGACATCAAGCTCGCACTTCTTGTGCATTACTTTGGAGATTTCGCCACCTTGGTGAACAAAGCCATACAGGTCGAAACTGGTCTGCAGGAACACCACAGCACTCTCAGGCGCAACCGCGAACCAAGCTCATCCTCGGGCCCTCCCTCACAGAAGCGTAGGGTCTGGATTCCCAACAATGTGTACTGTACAGCTGCACCTGCTCCAAGGCAGTCCTATGCTGCACCTCGTCTGCCTCCACCACCTAGGCAGCCAAGACTTCCAGCTGCACCACTCCCAGCTCCTGCTTCTGCCCCCAATGATGGTCTGTGCTACAATAGTGGTCAACCAGGACACCTTGCCAGGAACTGCTTCCAGAATCAGAACCAGCTTGCACTGCCTACAGCTGGCCGTGGGAACAATCAGCCCCGCAACAACAATGCCAAGCCTTATGGTCGTGCTCAGGCCAACCACGTTGATCTCAATGAAGCTCAAGGCCAACCTGCTACCGTGATGGGTACTCTCCTTGTTAATTCAGTACCTGCATCTGTTTTATTCGATTCAGGAGCATCGCATTCATTCATGTCAAAAGATTTTGCATATAAGCACGACATTAGATGTGATGAAATGAACACTTCGGTAGTGGTAAAAACCCCTGCCGGCCAATGTCAAACCTCTATGGGTTGTCACGACGTTCCAGTTGAAATCGAAGGGTTGGAGTTCTATGCCTCTCCCATTATCCTGAAGTCGTCCAACATCGACCTCATTCTGGGAATGGATTGGTTAAAAGCCCATACTGCTTCTATAGTTTGCGCCACCAAGACAGTCCATCTGTTACACCCTTCCAATGAGATAGTAAGCTATCAAGCTTGTCTGGTTCAAAATGCTGAAGCACGTCTTTATGCATTGAATGCATTGAACGCTTCACCACTCGAGGGCATCGAAAACATTCCCATCGTACGCGAGTTCCAGGACGTCTTTCCTGAGGAACTTCCAGGGATTCCCCCTGCTAGAGCTGTCGAGTTTATCATCGACTTGAAACCAGGCACCACTCCTATAGCCAAACGACCCTACAAGATGCCGCCTCATGAACTCATCGAGCTTAAGGAGGAAATCGACAAATCTCTTGCTAGTGGTTTCATTCGCCCTAGGTGTTCTCCTTGGGGAGCACCTTCCCTTTTTATCAGGAAGAAGGATGGGAGAAACCGATTGGTCCAAGATTACCGTCCTATCAAGCAAGCAACTATTCAAAACAAGTATCCGCTTCCTCGGATCAATGATCTGTATGATGAACTGGCTGGTTCATCAGTGTTCTCTAAACTCGACTTGAGGTTGGGTTACCACCAGATCCGTGTTCGTGAAGAGGATATTCCGAAGACCGCCTTTGTAACTCGTTACGGTTCGTTCGAGTACACCGTCATGTCGTTCGGCTTGACCAATGCTCCAGCTACATTCTCTTGCCTGATGAATTACATATTCATGGAATACCTCGACAAATTCGTCGTGGTATATCTGGATGATATCCTTGTATTTTCCAAGAATAAGGAAGAACATGCTGAACATCTTCGCCTTGTACTGGAAAAGCTTCGAGAGCATCAACTTTATGCTAAGTTTTCCAAGTGCGAGTTCTGGCTTCCTGAAGTAACCTACCTTGGGCATGTCATCTCCAAGGATGGTATTGCCGTCAACCCTGAACGAGTTCAGGCCATTCTCGATTGGAGTCCTCCAAAGAATGTCAAGCAAGTCAGAAGTTTTCTCGGTCTCGCCAGCTATTGCCGTCGATTCGTCGAGAACTTCTCCAAGATCGCGAAGCCTCTGACAGGTCTACTTCACAAGGGCATCAAGTTCGAGTGGACAGATAAATGCCAGGAAAGTTTCCAGGCGCTTAAGGACAAGCTGACTTCTGCTCCAGTGCTTGCTCCACCTGATACTAAGAAGGACTTCATCATTTACTGCGACGCTTCTCGTCAAGGATTAGGTTGTGTCCTAATGCAAGAGCGCAGAGTAATTGCTTATGCCTCTCGTCAATTGCGTCCTCATGAAGAGAACTACCCAGTTCACGACCTTGAGCTTGCTGCTGTCATATATGCGCTAAAACAGTGGTGACATTACCTTCTCGATAACCGTTGCGAGATATTCACCGACCACCAAAGTCTGAAATACTTGTTTACTCAACCAGACCTGAACCTCCGTCAGCAGAGATGGATGGAGACCGTAGCAGATTTTGACTTGGGTATTTCCTATACCCCGGGCAAGGCTAATGTGATGGCTGATGCCTTAAGCCGCAAGTCATATTGCAACCACCTCCAGGTTCACAAGGTTCAGTCCTCGCTTATTGAAGAATTCAGAAAGCTGAACCTCCATATTGTTCCTCCTGGAGCATTCGCTCCCCCTCGTCCAGAATTTCAGAAGATGAATCTTTGTGTTGTTTCCCAGGGTTTCCTTAATACCCTGGCTATCGTACCCAATCTCATGAGCAGTATCAAAAATATGCAGCAGTTTGACCCTGAAGTCGAGAAGATTAAACACTATCTCGCAGAAGGAAAGGCCTCATTCTTCTTTATTGCTGATGATGCCGCCTTGTACTTCAAAGGCCGCCTAGTGGTTCCGAGTAAGAGAGAAAACCTGGACAAGTCTCAGGAGGTTATGAAAGGAGCTCATGATACACCTTTGACTATTCATCCCGGTAGTTCCAAGATGTACCAGGACATTCGTCAGAGATTCTGGTGGTCTAATATGAAGCAAGACATTGCTCGTTATGTTGTTGAGTGTGACGTTTGCCGACGTATCAAAGAAGAACATCAAAGGCCTGCTGGAACTTTGCAACCTATCTCTATTCCCGAATGGAAATGGGACCATGTTGAAATGGACTTCGTCACTGGAGTTCCCAAATCGCAGAGAGGTAATGATGCAATTCTTGTCTTCATTGACCGGCTTTCTAAAGTTGCACATTTTCTGGCAGTCAAAGAAACAATTACTGCTAGTCAGCTGGCAACTCTCTACATCTCCAGAATTGTTTCACTTCATGGTATTCCACTGGTTATCAGTTCAGACCGTGGCAGTTTATTCACTTCAAGATTCTGGGCAAGTTTCCAAGAAGCTATGGGAACACATCTGTCATTCAGTACTGCCTTTCATCCTCAGTCGCAAGGGCAAGTTGAACGCGTCAACCAAGTTCTCGAAGACATGCTTCAAGCTTGTGTTATTTCCTTCGGCAAGAAATGGGAGGAATCTCTCCCGTATGCTAAGTTCTTTTATAATAATAGCTATCAAGCTAGTATGAAGATGGCTCCCTTCGAAGTGTTATATGGACGAAAGTGCCGAACCCCTCTGAACTGGTCAGAAACTGGGGAACGTTCACTCTTCGGTCCGGATATTATTCAACACGCTGAAGAGCAAGTCCGCGTCATTCGCGAGAATCTGAAGACTGCTCAGTCACGTCAGAAAAGTCAGTATGATCGTCATCATCAAGACATGGTCTATCAACCTGGCGAAAAGGCTTATCTTCGAGTTACACCAATGAAGGGTGCTCACCGCTTCGGGATCAAGGGCAAATTAGCTCCTCGCTATATTGGTCCATTCACTATTCTTGAAAGGCGTGGAAAGGTGGCATATCAACTGGAGCTGCCACCGAACCTTTCTCAGGTTCACGATGTGTTCCACGTGTCTCAACTCCGCCGCTGCTTCAAGGACCCAGTCCGCGCAGTGGACCACGAAGTGCTCGAGTTGCAACAGGACCTCTCCTATAAAGAGCATCCGGTCCGCATTCTCGACCAAGCTGAACGTCGCACACGTCAGAAGGTGATCAAGTTCCTCAAAGTCCAGTGGTCACATTACTCTGAAGATGAAGCCACTTGGGAACGCGAGGATCGTCTTCGTGAAGAATACCCCGCACTGTTTCCTTCTACCTCCTAAATCTCGGGACGAGATTTCTTGTAGTGGAGGAGATTTGTAACGCCCGGGTAATCACGCTACAGTAATTCTCTGCTAATGATGCCACGTCATCATGTTACTGTTGATAACATCATGTTAATCGAAAACCCCGTTCGAAATAAGAACCCGAAAAAGAAATAAACAATATAAGTTTTCGAAATGTTAAATAAAAATGTTCGGGCGGTGCTAAAAATTGCAAGATCAATTATGGTATAGTTATTACAGTTTCTAAAAATGCCTAAGTATTTTAAATAAAATAAAACAGAAAAGGAATAATTAAATGAAAGAAAAGGAAAAACAAACAACAATAAAATAAAATAAAAACTAACCTACCCTAACCTACTGGGCCTCGGCCCACTACCACCTCAGCCTATAACACCCCACCCCACTGTGGGGAAAATATCCCCCACACCCCACCGACACTTCCCCCCCCCTCTCTCGACTGGATCGGGAGCGGGCGATCCCTCCACGCCGCTCGACGCCTCGCCGCCCCGGCCTTCGATCGCCGCCGCCGGACTGCCTCACCACCGTCGCCGTCGTCCTCGACCACCCCCCGACCCCCGCTGCCAAGTTCCCTACATAC
>LR738709.1:180168885-180197563 GCA_902687465.1 Secale cereale | reverse complement strand
GCCGGCGACGCTGCTGCTGCTGCTGCACCACCGCGGCCCCCCCAGCTAGCGTCGCTCGCGTCGCTGCCCGCCTGCGCGATGCGTGCGCCGTGCCCGCCGCACACTGCCGCCCCGACCCGCTTCCCCCGCGGCCACCGCACACTGCCGCCCCGACCCGCTCCCCCCGCGTCCACCGCACGCTACCGCCCCGGCCTACTCCTCCGCACCGCCCCGCCCACCGGTGCCTGGCCGCACCTGTCGCGCTGCGGCCCTGCAGCTAGCCGCCTCCGGCTCCCCGCCGACGCCCTGCTGTGGCTGTCGCCGCCTGCCGTTCCGCTCCCCCCATGCAGCGCCGCCCGGGTCTGCCCCGCTGGCCGTCGACGACGCCGGCCAAGCGCCCGCCGCGCCCCGGTGGCCTTGCATCTCCTCCTCGGTCGGGCTCAGCCCCGCACAAGCAAAGCGCCCCTCGGGCGGGCGCAACCGCCGTTAACCCGTGCCCGCTCCAGTGGCCTTTGTGCCACTGGCAGCAGGGCCCCACGCCCCTGGATCTTTATATAAAAAAAGATATTAAAATAGTAATAATTAATTAATTAATTAATTAACTTAATTAACTTAATTAACTTAATTAATTTGGTTTAATTAAACTAACCACCTAATCAGCCTAATTAAAAGCTGTTAATTAGGATATCAGAGGATGACGAATCGGCCCCACGCGTCAGTTGACGAAGTCAACGGTCAGCATTGACCCTGGTCAACCATGTTGCCTGCTGACGTCATGCTGACGTCAGCATGCACTATTCTGGATACTGTTGCTTTATTTAATAATTAATAAATTAGAAAATGATTTAAAAACTTTAAAAATTAATATAAAATAAATCGTAACTCGGATGAAAATACTTTATATATGAAAGTTGCTCAGAATTTCGAGACGCATCCGAATACGCAGACTGTTCGTCCACCACACATCCCTAGCATACCGAACCCGCAACTTTCCCCTCCGTTTCATCCGCCCGAAAACGCGGGACACCGGGAATACTTTCCCGGATGTTTCCCCCCTTCGTTAGTATCACCCGATACTGCGTTAGGGCACACTTAGCACCGTTACCTGTCATGTCATGCATCATCATGCATCTGTTTGCATTGTATTAACTGTTTCATCCCCCTCTTCTCTCCGGTAGACTACGAGACCGACGCTGCTGCTGCCCCGTTCGACTACGATGTTGACGACCCCACATTGGCTGCCGAGCTTCCAGGCAAGCCCCCCCCCTTGATCAACCTGATATCGCCTATTCTTCTCTCTACTGCTTGCATTAGAGTAGTGTAGCATGTTACTGCTTTCGATACTCCTATTCTGCTGCATAGCCTGTCATTGTTGCTACCACTGTTGATACTTTACCTGCAATCCTAAATGCTTAGTATAGGATGCTAGTATTCCATCATTGGCCCTACACCCTTGTCCGTCTGCCCATGCTATTCTATCGGGCCGTGATCGCTTGGGGGTGATCACGGGTATATATTACATACACATATACATGATACTGGATGTGACTAAAGTCGGGTCGGCTCGTTGAGTACCCGCGGTTGATTCACGGATTGGGGGCTGAAAGGACATACTTTCCCGACGGCCCTCTGTGTGGATCTTTGTGGCGGAGCGATAGGGCAGGTTGAGACACCCAGTGGAGAGGTGGCCTGGCCCTGGTCGTTGTCCGCGGTTATTTCATAATAACATGCTTAACGAGTTTGGATATTTGATCTGAGTCTGGCCATTGGCCTATACGCACTAACCAGCTACGTGGGAATAGTTATGGGTACTCGACGTCGTGGTATTAGCCGAAGCCTTCTTGACGTCATGCGACTGAGCGGCGCGCGCCGGGTTGGACCGCGTAACGCAACTTCCTTAGTAATGGAGGTTGCAAGGTCTGCTCACCGGCCGCGTACGCAACATGCAGGTGTGCGTTGGGCGATGGGCCCGGACCCCTGCGCGCCTAGGACATAGACCGGCGTGCTGACCTCTCTGCTGTGCTTAGGTAGGACTGCAACGTGTTGATCTTCTGAGGCCGGGCATGACCCTGGAAAGTGTGTCCGGCCAAATGGGATCAAGCGTGCTGGGTTATGTGGTGCACCCCTGCAGGGAAGTTAATCTATTCGAATAGCCGTGTCCCTCGGTAAAAGGACGACCCGGAGTTGTATTCCGACCTCATGATAACTAGAACCAGATACTTAATAAAACACACCCAGATGAGTTCCACATATAACTCGGTGGTTGCTCTCTCACAGGGTGATGTGCGGGAGGATGGCCGAGTAGGCTTATGCTATACGTTGTTACTTGGTGAACTTACCATCTATTCTCTTCTACTGCTGCAAGATGGAGGCTGCCAGAAGCGTAGTCTTCGTTTGGATTAGCTATCCCCCTCTTATTCTGGCTTGCTGCAGTTCAGTCCACCGATACTACTCATATCATTGTTACCATTGCATATGTAGTATAGATCCTTGCTTGCGAGTACTTTGGATGAGTACTCACGGTTGCTTTGCTCCCCCTTGTCCCCCTTCAGTCCCTTCATCTCGGATGATGCAAGCAGATGGTGGAGCCCAGGAGCCAGACGCCACCTACGACGACTCCTACGACACCGGATGCGCCTACTACTACGTGTAGTCTGCCGACGACGACCAGGAGTAGTTAGGAGGATCCCAGGCAGGAGGCCTACTCCTTTTTCGATCTGTATCCCAGTTTGTGCTAGCCATCTTATGGCACCTTGTTTAACTTTATGTCTGTACTCAGATATTTGTTGCTTCCGCTGAATTGTCTATGATCGAGCACTTGTATTCGAGCCCTCGAGGCCCCTGGCTTGTAATATGAAGCTTGTATGACTTATTTTACTTTTAGAGTTGTGTTGTGATATCTACCAGTGAGTCCCTGATCTTGGCCGTACATATTTGCGTGCATGATTAGTGTACGGACAAATCGGGGGCGTCACATCTCGGTACACGACTTCGTCATCAAGTGGTTACCCAACTCATCATCTCCCTCGGGCATAAGTGGCACCATACGGGTTTTTTGAAAGAGTCTTTCGAAGGTACTATGCTTCCACCATTATGGATATTCCCGTTCCACTGGCATAGCCACTACCATAGCAACCTATCTATTCCTACCCGCATAACCCTCATAGGAAGGTAGGGTCATGCTTCATGCAAGTTTCAATATGAAATAAACAAGGTGACCCACACAAGTGGTCATCGTCTCAACATGATTCCGGTGCATTGACAATAAGTACTATATGACATGCATGGAAAAAGGGGGTTTCATAGACATGGTCAAAGGGCTGCTTGCCTTGGTTGGCTTGGTCTTCAATGCCTTCAAGTCCTTCTCCGTCTTCTTCTTCAACAACTTTATCAAACACGGTATCTAATCGTCGCAATAAAATAAAGGAAAATAATACAATAATAAAAACAGAAAAATCAAAGTGCTCAGAAAAATGTCAACTTATTTTTATAAAATACTAGAAGGAAAACTAAGAAGGCAAAATTTCTTAGTTTTGGATTTGGAGTGACAGAATGGGGTAGATGGATTTTTTAAAGAGGTTTTAATGTTTAAATTTAAATTTAAATTTGAACAGCAGAAAAGGTCCATGAATATGTGTGAAAGTTATATCATTAAATAGGATGCAATATTACAAGATTTTAGGAACTGGAATTATTTCATTTGGATTAATATTTAGTCCAGAGGAATTTTTGCAAGTTTTGATAGAAAAGAAAAAGGGAAAAGGCTCTGTGCCTGCTGGGCCAGAACAGCCGCAACGCAGCAGGCCCAGCCAGAGAGGCGGCTCAGCGCACTGTTGCCTGCGCGCACGCCAGGTTTTAAACCTGACAGGCGGGGCCCAAGCGTCAGCGAGAGGGAGAGGGGCGATGGAGAGGAGAGGCTGACAGGCAGGGCCCGCCTGTCATCCCTAACCCTGCGACAGTGGGCTGGCGAGCTCACCTACGTCGATGCAGGGAACGGCAAGGTCGGGCGAGGGTACGGCTGGACTCATCGTCGAGTCGCTGTTCGGGTGGAGGTGGTTACGGTCGCCGGGGTGGCCTGGTTCGCCGGCGACGAGGTCACGCGGCGGAGGAGCTTCGGGCATCGATGGTTCTGGCCGTTTCCGACTGCGAAAGAAGCAGGGGAAAGAGGGGAAATGATCAGTGATCCGCGACAGTTCCAGATCGAGGAAGAGGAGCGGCGGAGAGGGCTTGTACCCTGAGGTCGACGGCGACCCGAGGCGGCGGAGCTCGAGCTCGATCTTGAGCTCGGGCTTGTCTGGAGAGGGGTGAGTGGTGTAGGGCGGTGATTAGGGGAGTGAAAGAGCGAGTGCTGAGGAGAGGAAGGCGCGGGGTGTCCCTGTTATAGGAAAATGGCGGGGTGCTGTGGACCCGTGCGTCGGAGAGCTCTTGCTCGTTGCCACAGGGCTCGGGAGGAGCTGGCACCATGTCTGGGGTGTTCCTGGATTCGGTCCAGAGCTAGGGGACAGAAGAGAGATAGCAGGGGGCGAGGGGCACCTCGCGTGTGAGCTTGCTCATTGGATCTCTCGGGTGGCCGGCGCGCGTGCGAGCTAGGGCGAGAGGAGGGAGAAGTAAGAGAGGGACACGGCTATGGCGTGTCACGGACGTCGAGGAGCATCGTCGGGCACGCTGGGGAGGCCCGAGGTGGCCAGGCGCCGCTGATTGGGGGTGGCTACAGTGCGGGTGTGCACTGTAGCACGCTCTGGAGTACGCCAATTGCATGCCAGGGCATGTCTTTGGCTTGCTGGGCGCAGCCACTTTGTATGGGAGCTCTAGGGAGAGTAAAGAATGTGGGAGGGGCGTTGGATGCCATGGAGGGCCACTGGAATGAGGAAGGAGGTGAGATAGAAGAAGAATACTGCTGTCCAGAAGGGTAAATGGGGATGTTTCTCCCTTCAATCATTGAGCTAAGGCCAGTGAAGAGTTACTGGAGGTGCAAGGGGACTTGGGGGTGCTATGGTAAGAACCCGAGGTAAGGGAGAATAGTGTAAGGGGTCAAAGCAAGGGTTTGAGTAAAACAACAAAAGGTGTTTGATGATGTTTTGGGAAAGTAAATGATTTCCAATTGACATGAGACTTAACAGAATCAAATCGTATATAGAAATAGGGTGTTCCACCAAGTTTGAGCTCATTTGAAGAAACTTGCCAATGTAACTTTGGTAAACCCTAGAAATCAATAGAAATGGATTTTCCAAGATTAAGTTAAGCAAATAATCCCTCCTTGATGCACCACTTGGTGTAGTGTCATCATTTGGGGTTGTGAGTATGTCCACAAAATTTGAGGTCACAAGTAAAAAGTTGGTAATGTAAAGTTGATCAAATTTGAATCTGAACAGAATTGATTTTGGGGCACTCTGATCAAGTTACCCTTCTCCAAAACTTGTGCCATTTGGTCTAGATGCATAAATAGACCATTTTAGCATGTGCACCAAGTTTGAGAGCATTTGGACAAGTTTGGCAATGTAAATTTGCTCAAACATAAAAAATGGACAGAGTGCTTCTGAGGGGTTTTGATGATGTTTTCTTGCTTCTAAAGACATGGGGCTTGGCAAGATCATCAAATATGTCATATCTGACATGATAGAATTTCCCTGGAATTTTTAGAGAATATTTCCTCTATAAATATTTCAAAAGCTTGAAATTTCCTGAAAGGGTTTCTGAGGGATTTGCCCAATATTTTGAACATGACCATGTGTTGAAACTCTCATATATGGACAATATATGTCGTAAGAGTCTCTCTGTAAGTTGGCAAATATTTTTGAAATAGTTAAATAATTTTTTTCCTATTAAAGACAGTTTCTGGCCTTAAGAAAAAGCTTTTAAATAAAATAGGAAAATAACTTCTAAAATTATATTTTTGTGGTTTATGGGAATCCTATATCTAATAGGTTTCAAATATACGCTTTGAAGTATTTTTACCACCCTAAATCGAGTACTTGCAGTGCAAGTCTTAATTCAGGGGTTTTTGGAAAACAAAATTTTGAAAATACTATTTGGCCAAAATATTTTTATAAGAATATACTATACTATTATGTACACTTGGTATGATCATTGGGCAGAAGCTTGGAGTGGAGATGAAGTATAGAAGGTGAGGCTATGTTGACTTTCAAAGAGCACTTGAAATCAGAGAGAGAAAAACTTAATTTCAATTAAAAGCCAAATGATGCCAAAAAAATGTTGGTCCAAATTTTCATGCTTTATTAAAGCAAATGACATGTTACAAAATGCAGGGTGTGACAGTTCAACTGTTTAATTCTTCTTTCCGGAGTGCCTCATTAATCAATGGTGATTTATCTCGTCGTCATTCTCAGGTTTTGAAAACCGAAGAAGAGGTTTCCTCTAAATCTTTTCATATCATCCGAAACATTTTATGAATTCTTTCCAGTGTGATCCTCCGAAGGCCATCATTTTAGAAGATTTCTTCGTTCTCAGTTTTCAACTTCGTCCTCCAACTATTCTTTATTGATGCCTCTTCGTTCGTCTCCATAATTCTTCCGGTGCTTCGTTCAAGTATTCTTTAATCAGTCCACAATCTCTTCGTTCTCTTGTATCAAAATTTCCTCAAGTGCTTATTCTTCCCAGTGGATTATTCTCTTTCATCACCCGGTTTCAACTCTTACGGTGGTTCGTTCAAGATTTCTCTTCCTTGTTATCGTATTAATTCATTTGTTCTTTTCATAATCCTACAGGTGATTCATTGAATACTTTCTCAAGATTGTGTGAGATCTCTCTTTAATTCTTGCAACAGGAATAAGTAGTATGCCAAATCCGTTGCTTGTCATCAATTTAATTGATGAAGGATAAGCATATAGTAAATCTTATTCTTATTTCCTCGAAGTGATTAATCTGTTTTTCCGGAGCTTATTCATCATATCATATTCTCGGTTCCAAGTTGTTCATCTTGTTTTCCGGAGCTCCAAGTTATTTCAGTTATATCATTTCAGAGCTCCATATCTAATCATTGCAAGACTTCAATCTTATTCTTTTCATCCTTCACTTCTCATCCTTTTATTACTGGAGCTCTTCATGGTGGTTCATCATGATTTAGTTCATCCTTGAAGTGTTCTTCAAGATTCTTGTTGGAGCTCAAGTATTCTTCTTCACGCATTTGTAGTTAATTCTTTCTACCTTATCTTTTGATATGGTGTTATGTCATTTTTGACAATTTCCCTTCGTGTTTCATGATTCACAAGTTATTAGGAATGAGATATTTAAAACTATCTTTTCTCTTTCTTGAGGAGATCTTTCGACCCTTCAATCTCTTTGTTGGAGTAATCTTTGGTTGTATTTCACCTAAAAGCTTTCCCTAAGGATTGTTGCTTTTGTGGTGCGTATAAATGACCCAAATTGTTCATTTATCCTCTCGGTGAAAGAAGTTTTTCATCTCTTCGTTGATCTCTAGCAACAATTGGTTTCCGTTAGTGGCTGGTTGTCACATCATAATTTTGAGATGTTTTCCTTAAGCCCACAACAAGCTTATTCTTTTGTTGTTGATTATTTTCAACAACCCGGTTCAACTCTTCTTCGTAAGGATGATTTTCAAATTCATTTGTGGGAGAAGCTGGCATTTTCTTCTCCGTTCCTTTCTTTCCAACGATATAGCATATATTCTTTCATTCCGGAGGCATTGTGATGTTGCTCTCTACAAACCATC
Source organism: Secale cereale (assembly GCA_902687465.1). Classification (NCBI taxonomy): domain Eukaryota; kingdom Viridiplantae; phylum Streptophyta; class Magnoliopsida; order Poales; family Poaceae; genus Secale; species Secale cereale. Next base: position 180,189,894 of record LR738709.1, on the reverse strand, counting down.
ATCTCGTTTTATTGAGATCATGTTCTTCCCTTGCTTGTCCATTTAACAGGAGTTTTGTGTCCTCCATTCAAGTTATCTCATCTTATCAAGTTTTGCCTCTCTTTTAACCAGGGTGCGGTCTGAAACCTTCTTACACTTTGTGTCATTCTTTCAATTATTTCAGAGGCAGTGTGTTGTTGATTTCATCAACTATCATTCCATCTTGTCAAGGTCATGTTCAATTCCTTTCATTTTCAGTCGCAGTGATGTCTGAATTATTTCATTCTTATTCATTCTCCATCTTGTTTCAACCGGAGTGGATTCATTGTCCTTCTTGTCACCTAAGCTCTTCATTATCGTCGGTGTCCCTTGTTCATCTTATCTAACGGAGCGTTTCAATTTATTTCATCTCCGTCATGTCATTTCTCCAAGTTTTCAACCTCTCAAGGTTCATGGTTTCACTTGTTTGTCAAAGACGCAACTTTGGTTTACCTCTTCCTTTTCATCTTCTATCCGGTGCCATCTGCACGATCTCGGGTCGAGATCCTCTGTTAGTGTGGGAGAGTTGTGATGCCCCAAGACCGAAGCTCCAGAAGAGTTCCATATATTCCGTTGCCGTCGTGTGTTTTATTTTTGTTTGTCGCATTTCATCATCGCATCATCCGCTTTGCATCCGCATGTTTTCATAAAACTTGTAGCCATTCGTAGTTGCCGCTTCTCTCTGTCTTCGTTGACCTGTTGTCAGACCGCTTGTCCTTGTTGACCTTCTCGCAGACCAACTGGACCGCTCTCTTCTCTCTTTCTCCGAGACCAACAAAACCCCATGTCTTGTTCGACCTCTCTCACACCCCTCATGCGCATCTGAAACTTCCCCAAATCTGACCCGGGCAGTCATGACCAATGGGTCCGGATCATCCCCAAACATCCCTAAAATATCTCTGTTTTCTTATTTGGACTCCCTACCTATTTGTTCTTGATTGCTTGATTACGATCGGAGGTTCCAACTACCCCTAACTCTAGCCCACCTAATATATATACCAGTCCAAACATAAAATCTAGGACCTTGTCCCATCATCTCGCCGCCGCCACTCCACCAAATCCCATCGGGATCTCCCCTCCGATCCACCCACCCACCTCAATTTTCAGCACCGAGCCAACCACCAGCCAGATCCAATCCGGATGACCGATTTGTCCATCCACTCCACCCTCAACCACAGCTCCCGCGTCACCCTCTGCCTCCGCACGCGCCCGAGAGGGAGACCTCCGCCACCGAGCTCCTGCAGCCCGTGGCGCCCGTCGCCGGCCACCTCGACTCACCCCTTGCTCCCCTGCCTCGTGCCCTACGCCTGCGGCCCTTGCTTCGTCCTCGTCTGCAAGGGAGATGAGCGACCGAAGCCGCGCCTCCATCGCCCGCGCCCGGCTCCTCCTCCTACGCCCGAGCCCTTCGGCCTCGAGCTCTACCCCGCCGCCACGCCGCAAGGAGAGCCTCTGCCCTGACCCCACATTCTCTCGCGCCTCCTCCTTTCTCTCAACCCCCCGTCTCTGTTCTAGGTACGAGCAGCCCCGGCACCACATGGAGTCACCGCCGGTCTCTCCGGATCTCCACGTCCGCGCCACCTCAAGCCCCGTCACGGTCGGGAATGGAACCGCCCCGACCAGATCTGCCGGAGTCTGGTCGGGTCCCGCCGGATTGTGTCGCTGCCTCGCCCCCACGTCACCGGAAGCACCAGCGCCGCCGTTGGCCTCGTCCTGGACCTCTTCTGCTTCGAAAAAACAAGTCAGGCGCCCGTTGACTCTGCCGTTCGCAGCGCACGCGCCTCGCCCTGCTGCGTGGGCCACCACGTCTGCCTCGGCCCAAGGCCTAGCCACGGCTTCGCCCAACCTGCTTCCCATCCATAGATCTAGGCCTCAGCCCATGGGTGAGCAACCCCTCCAGCCCCCTTGTTCCTATCGGGCGAGTCTGATTCGACCCATTCCTTTTTTTTCTGTCCAATGATTTTTGCTAATTTCCTGAGACTGCCTGTTTTACAAAATAGTCCCTTTAGATCATGCATTTAATAACTTCATAACCGTGCATCGGATTAAAATGTTGTAAACATGTAAATTGTTTAGAATTTTGTGTAGAATAATAATATACCACTTTCATCCCTGTTTGAAATGTTTAAACTTGTTGTTTGAATTAATTTGTATAAATAACATGCTAAATGGTTTATTTCATAACTAAATAACCGTAGCTCCAAATTTAATATACTTTATATGTAAATGGGGTGGAGAAATGTGTAGAATAACATGGTGCATTTACTTTTGCTGTTTAATAAATTTAAAATATGTTTTTTAGGCAGAAAAGTAGCAAATTCATATTATGCAGATGGGGATTTTCCGGAATTGTTGTTTGTCATTCCGGCCTCATATAACTTGCCTAAATAGGTAGTTTACTTTTGCTTCACCTCTTGCCATGTTAATTAATATTTAACTTGTTGGGTTCATAACAAGACCAAACTAAAAAATCTAACGTGGTGTTTTGTCGATATGCAACTCGTTGCATATTGAGCTCCACTTAACTTGTAGTAATGTTTGTGCACTCTGCCATGCCATGCATATCTAAACCGGTCATGCATCATACTTGTTTGTGCATCATGCCATGGTTATGATATGTGTGTTCACCATGTTGTTTGCTTCTTTCCGGTTTCTTCTCTCGTTAGCTTCGGTTTCATTCCAGAGTTGTGAGGATTCATTCGACTGCGTCCGTTTGTCTTCTTCATGGACTCGTTCTTCTTCCTTGCGGGATCCCAGGCAACATGACCGCTCCCCGATATCACCTCTATCTTTGCTTTGCTAGTTGTCTTGATCTTTAGATATGCCTCGATGCTTATTCCTGTTTGTCAGCCTTCTATCGCCGTGAAACACTCTAACCGCCTGCCTAGCAAACCGTTGATTGGCTAAGTACGCTTTTACTGAGCCCCTCTTATAGCATTGTTAGTTGCAGGTGAAGTTATTCGAAGATTGCTCCACGTTTGGACTTGTTGTTGGGATAACACAATATACATATATATCTTTTTCAAATTAATGCACATATATATTGGCAATGGGTGGAAGGCTTGGCCTTCTGCTTGGTGTTTTATTCCACTCATGCCACCTTAGGACCCGATAAACCGGTGTTATGTTCCTTGATTTTGCGTTCCTAACACGGTTGGGGTTTATGGGCCCCCCTTGATAATTCGCATTGCTTAAAGCTTTTCCAGCAAGGACCAACTTTGGTTTTACCATTTGCCTAACAACTGAAAACTTGCATAGGGAGTAATTAACCCGTGGACTTAATTTTACAAACCAGGCCAGTGCTCCTCATGAGTGTTGGTCTAAAGTGGGCGTACTGCGGGGACCCCTGGAGGAAACTCGTGGTTTGTCTCCCGTAGCTTGTCTCATCCGGTCGTGTCCTGAGACGAGATATGCGTGGCTACTATCAGGGTGTCGGCACGCCGGGAGGTCTTGCCGGATTAGTTTTACCTTTGTCAAAATATCTTGAGCACGGGATTTCGAGGATACTCGAGTCTTCCCAATTTGTAGTTGCGACTCCGCAGATCGTGAGCTTGTGATGGGCTAAGTTGGGACACCCCTACTGGGTTTTAAACTTTCGAAAGTCGTGCCCACGGTTATGTGGCAGATGGGAATTTGTTAATATCCGGTTGTAGATAACTTGACACCATATTCGTAAGAATACACTACCTGTGTTAGTAACCGTGATGGTCCCTTTCCGAAGGGCTTCAGGAAGTGAACACGGTGGGGTTATGTTTGATCGTGAGTAGCTAGGATCACTTCTTGATCAACTTGGCGACCGTTGGCGCATATTCTAACCTCGCTCTGAATTCGTAAGCTAGTTGCTTAGTGCTTGCTGCAGACACTTTTATAGCCTTTCCTGACCTAAGGCTTTGGTAGTTTTGATACCTGGTTACTGGATTGCTGAGTTCTTTGTGGCTCACAGATTCTACACACACCAGATGCAGGTACAACTGAGTACGACGCGGGAGATGGACAAGAACTTCACTGGGAGTTTGATGAAGAGCGTGGCCGTGTGTATGTTACGTATCCCGACTGTCGGTGTACTAAGGTAGGGGTACCCCAGTACCCCAACTTGTGCACGGGCAGTTGCAGCTTCCCGCGGCAAGGTTTACTGCGTGCTCGCCGGAGACCCTCCTGCCTCCTATTAAACCATTCAAAAACAAAGTATACAAGACAGGAGATCGAGACCCCGGCAAGAGGAGCTTGCCGGGAAGGCCGTACCAGGCTCAAGGCTGTTCCACTAGCACAAGACCCTGGCAAGAGGAGCTTGCCAGGAAGATTAGAAGATATTGCCTCGGCGCTATGCGCGCCCCGGCAAGGGGCCCGGGGAGCGGCAAGTTCCCGGGCCCGGCAAGATCAAGGCCCCGGCAAGGCGCTTGCCGGGGAGGCTACGCTGTGTGCCCGCGCTCCAGCTCATCGGCCCACGCGTCGCCCTGGGGCCTAACCAGGGACGCGTGGCGGATGGCTGTGCAGCCTGGGGTACACGGTGGCACACCGCGGCGATAAATCCGTCGCCGTGGCGGACGGAGACGCTAAGGCGGGAGCTTTTGGGGTCGACGGCGACGGGCATTAAATGCCCTTGTCCCCCACTGTTAAAGTAGGTATAGACCACTGTTCTGTACTGTAGCTCCACTGTTCCCGCACTGTTACAACTACCACCTCTTTTACATTTTTACCCCTTTCTCCTACGTTGACACCTGTCGGTGACCCCTTAAGCTATAAAAGGAGGCCCATGCACAACGTGGAGGGGGTTCGAAACCTAGATTACTCTCAGGCACGGTGTAGCTGCTTCTTCAAGCTCCCGAGCGCCCCACTCAATACACAACCAAGCAGGAGTAGGGTTTTACGCATCCGTGCGGCCCGAACCTGGGTAAAACTGCCCGCGCGTCTGCTTCGATCTGCTCTTTGTGCTCCCTCCGCCCTCGTACCGCACAGACAAGGGGCTCCGGTCCCATAGGTGTTCGTGGCGGACAGTTTCCCCCGACATCTTTGGCGCGCCAGGTAGGGGGCGTCGAGGTTGTGCGAACCTGATCCGGCGTTCGCGCGGGCGCATTCTTCATCAACCTCTCCAGTTTCATCAGCAACTTCATCAGCGACAACTCCATGGCCCCGAAGAAGAAGCCTTCGGAGGTCGGAGGCCCGTCTGCGTCTCACCCGCCGCCACCAGAGCCGACGGTGGGCGGGGGAGACGCCGTCGGAAGGGTGGTCGCCGGCGAGGACACTCACGGTGCCACCAGATCCAAGAACAAGACGGACGACCGGACCTCGGTCTCCGTGGACGCGCCGCGTCCATCACAGCATACGACGACCCCGCAGCGCCATACCACGGGAGGTGGTATCCGCTTGCTGGGACAAGGCCAAACTGGAGGTTCGCGGGACGCCCCGAACCCCCGTCCGGGCGCAAGCAAAGCGAAGGCGCCGGCGCGGGACCCCGCTCCTTCTAACGTCGTTAGAAGTCCGAGCGTATCCCGCTCCTCGCACCGCTCGCCCGCGTTCCCCACTACTCCGGCAGAAGCGCTCGCAAGGGCGCAGCTGCTTCTTGATTTTCCTCCGGCGGCCGACAAGGCCGAAGAATGGAGGGCCACTATCCGGAGCCTGATAGACTTCGCTAACAACGACTCTCCGCAGCAGCCGTCGGCCTCACGGCCGCGGCAGGCTGAGAAGACGAAGGCTATCGGCGACAAGACTGCCGGGGGTGCGACAAGCGTGCACTCCCCGCCGCAGAAGCAGAAGACGCCGCCCCGCCGGAACAACCCCGACGACGGCTCCACAGCCTCGTCGGACCCGCGGGCCCGTCGGGACCAGCGCCAGGTCCTCGACGACCGGCGAGATGAAGACGCTCGGACCACGATCGAGCGCCGCCGAGAAGCTCGGCGACAATCCGACAAGAGAGCTGGGAACACTGTCGACGCACCCGCGCCCGGTGAACCAGGCGACTTGCCGTACGCGGCAGGCTGCCCTGCGTTCACCCGCGAGCTGCGGCGCGTCCAGTGGCCCAGCATGAAGAACTTTAAGCCCGACGTACCGGAGAAGTACGATGGCAAGACGCACCCCTCGGAGTTTCTCAGCGTCTACACTATCGCAGTGCAAGCTGCCGGGGGGCGCGACGAGAAGATCCTAGCCAACTACTTCCCGCTCGTGCTGAAGCCGAACGTCCGTTCGTGGCTCATGCACTTGCCGGAAGGCTCTATCTCTTCTTGGGCCGACCTCTGCCATCAGTTTGTTGGCGCCTTCACCGGCGGCCACAAACCCCATGGCCAGGAGAGCGATCTCCATATCTTGGCCCAGAAGGAAGGCGAGCCCCTGCGCAAATATATCCAACGCTTCAGCCGGGTACAGCACAACATCCCAGACGTTCACCCTGCCGCGGTTATCAGCGCGTTCCATCAGAACGTGCGTAACCGCCGCATGCGTGAGGAGATGGCGATGACCAAGATCAGGGACGTCAGCGAGCTTTACGCTCTTGCTGACAAGTGCGCCCGCGCGGAAGAGGGGAGGAGACTCCCCGGGGAGGATGCTGGCGCAGGGGGAAGCGACAGCGACGACGCCGCCCCGGCAAAGAAGAGCCGGCGGCGGAACAACAGGAAGAAGGGCAAGAAGGAAGTGCTTGCCGTCGAGAAGTCCGGCAAGGAGGCCCCCGCCAAGCAAGCGCAGGCTGGCGGCTCCGGCAAGGAGCCTGCCCCTGCGGCGGCGGCCGACAAGCCGGGTAGCTCCGACAAGCAATACTGTAAGATTCACCGCACCAAGGGTCACGATCTCTCCAACTGCAAGCGCGTCGAGTACCTCGTCGAGCAGCAAAAAGCTGAGTACGAGAGGCGCGACAAGGAGAAGGCCCAAGGTGGCGGAGAAGAGCCCAGCAAGAAGCGGCCGTTCAATGGCCGGGGAGGACGCCGCGGCAAGGCCAAGCAGCGGCAAGGAGATCGACCTCCCCGGGGCCGCGACAACGACGAAGACGACGATGAAGACATGGAGGACGACGAGAACAGCGAGCAGGAGCTCCAGAAGGCCACGGAGGTCCTGTGCGTCGACGGTGGCGCCTCCCTGCACACCTCCCACCGCCAGCTGAAACAGTGGGTGCGTGAGGTCAATGCAGCGGAACCGCCCGTGGAGTCGCGCAGGCTCCTCAAATGGTCCAGCACGCCCATCGTTTTTGACCTTGAGGATCACCCTGACCGCACCACGGCGGTCGGGTGCTTGCCGATGCTGGTTTCCCCCACCATCCGCAACCTCAAGGTCACCAAAATGTTGGTTGACGGCGGGGCCGGGCTGAACTTGATCTCCTCTGCTGTGATCAAGAAGCTCCAGATTCAAGACGGCGAGCTCGAAGAGACCGGTTCATTCCAAGGAATCAACCCGGGAAGGAGCAAGCCCAAAGGAAAGATTACTCTGCCGGTGACCTTTGGCGGGGAGCTCAACTTCAGGACTGAGCGCATCACCTTTGACGTTGCCGATATTCCATTGCCCTACAATGGAATACTCGGCCGTCCCGCCCTCGCCAAGTTCATGGCAGCTTCCCACTATGCCTACAACGTGCTGAAGATGCCGGGGCCGATAAGCGTCATCACTGTCCATAGCGACAAGAAAGATGCGCTTATTTGCGCCGACAAGATTTACCGGGATGCGGCAGCTGCGGCCGAGAAGGATACTCTTGCCGCTGAAGCTCCCGGGGGGAAGAAGACGAAGACCAAGTCCGGCAAGTGCTCTGGGACCCACTCCGGCAACCGCACCTCTTCGGAGTGCTGCGCCGCCGTCGAGGACGTTCCATCGAGCTCCACCGGCAAGAGCAAGAAAGGAATGGCTGCTCCTCCGGCAACCAAGAAAGTGTCCGCAAAGGAGGATGGCACTGGTGGTACTTTCACCATCAGTGCCGCCCTTGACAGCAAATAGGAAAGCGCGCTCGTCGCCTTCCTGCGGGTGAATGTCGATGTGTTTGCTTGGCAACCATCTGACATCCCCGGCGTTCCCAGGAAGGTGATTGAGCACAAGCTTGCTGTCTGTCCTCATGCGCGGCCCATCAAGCAAAAAGTGAGGAAGCAAGCCGTGGAGCGCCAAGAGTTCATCAATGAGGAGATCAAGAAACTAGAGGCAGCAGGCCTAGTTAGAGGTGTGATCCATCCGACGTGGCTGGCAAACCCAGTCGTCGTGCGCAAGGCCAACGGGAAGTGGAGATTGTGTATAGACTTCACTGATGTCAATAAAGCATGTCCCAAGGATCCCTTCCCTTTGCCGCGCATTGACCAGATCGTTGACTCCACGGCCGGATGTGAGCTACTCTGTTTTCTTGATGCTTACTCAGGCTATCACCAGATTTTCATGGCCAAGGAAGATGAAGAGAAGACTGCATTTATCACTCCATGTGGCACCTATTGCTTTATCCGCATGCCATTTGGACTGAAGAATGCAGGCTCAACTTTTGCAAGGGTAGTGTACACTGCTTTTGAGCCACAGATCCACAGGAATGTAGAAGCCTACATGGATGACATCGTGGTGAAGAGCAAGAGCAAAGAAACACTGATTCAAGACTTGGAAGAAACGTTTCAGAACCTGCGCAGGATACAGCTCAAGCTGAACCCCGAGAAGTGCGTCTTTGGAGTTCCCTCCGGCAAGCTTCTCGGGTTCTTTGTATCACAGAGGGGGATTGAAGCCAACCCCGACAAGATCAAAGCCATCGAGCAGATAGAAGCCCCGAAGAGCGTCAAGGATGTCAGAAGGCTTGCAGGTTGCGTTGCTGCCCTCAGTAGGTTCATTTCAAAATCCGCAGAACGCGCCCTACCTTTCTTCAAAATCTTGAAGAAGGCAGGTCCCATGAAGTGGACTCCGGAAGCGGAGGCGGCGTTGCAGGATTTGAAACGGTACCTGTCCTCCACTCCTACACTTGTCGCACCTAAACCACAGGAAAAGTTATTGCTATACTTAGCGGCAACCAACCAGGTGGTTAGTGCTGCGTTAGTAGCGGAGAGGGAGTCCGACGAGGAGTCAGCATCACCGGCAAGCGAATCTAGCGACAAGCAGGGGGCTGTCCCGACAAGCTCTGGCCCCGACAAGGAAGACTCTGCGCAGGAACAAGGAGAGGTGCGGAAGAAGATGGTGCAGCGCCCAGTGTATTTTGTAAGTTCCCTTCTCCAGGGAGCAAGATCAAGGTACTCTGGTGTGCAAAAATTGCTTTTCGGCCTCCTCATGGCCTCGAGAAAGCTGCGCCACTACTTCCAAGCCCATGAGATAACGGTGGTCACTCGCTTTCCGTTGAAGAGGATATTGCACAATCCAGAGGCAACAGGCAGGATCGTCGAGTGGGCACTGGAGCTGTCAAGCTTTGGACTCAAGTTTGAAAGTACTTCAACCATACAGAGCCGAGCTTTGGCAGAATTCATCGCTGAGTGGACCCCAACGCCAGAAGAAGAAGTTCAAGAAACAAGTGTACCCGTGCAAGAAGCGACGAGTGAATGGGTAATGTATTTTGACGGTGCCTTCTCGCTGCAAGGCGCCGGTGCCGGCGTGGTACTCATCGCGCCCACCGGAGAGCACCTCAAATATGTTATCCAGATGCACTTCCCCAGGGAGCAAGCGACAAACAACACTGCAGAATATGAAGGCTTGCTTGCCGGCCTCAGGATTGCGGCCGAACTTGGGATCAGGAAGCTGATTGTACGGGGAGATTCTCAGTTGGTGGTCCGACAAGTTAACAAGAGCTACCAGAGTCCTTTGATGGAAGCATATGTCGATGAAGTGAGGAAGCTTGAAGAGCACTTTGAAGGTCTGCAGATGGAGCACGTCCCAAGAGCTCAAAATGAGATTGCAGACGGCCTGTCAAAGTGCGCCGCGATGAAGTTACCTGTGGAACCAGGGACCTTTTTGCTCAAGCTAACTCAGCCATCAGTTACACCATCAATTGGGCAGTCCAAGAAGAGAAAGTTGGTCTCCGGCGACTACTTGCCGGCGGATCTTCCTGAACCCGCCGCCAAAGTTCCCAAGATCAACGATAACGCTGAGGAACAGTTTGCTCCTGCGAGCCCTCGGGCTTGTGCAGTTGAAGCAAGTGTTCCCGACAAGCCTCGCCCCGGCGAGCTTGCCGGGGGACCGACAGCTCCGACAGGACCAGAGGTCTTTGCCGTAGAAGCTGAGGTTCCCGCAGCAGCCCTCGAGCCTTTAGTCCTTGCCGTCGAGCCCCGAGCTCCGGCATGGGCACAGCAGATCGTCCGTTTTCTACAAACTGGAGAACTTCCCGACGACCCTCAAGAGATAGAGAAGATAACCAGGCAGTCAAGTATGTATCAGTTTGTGGATAACGAGCTGTACAGAAGAAGACTCAATGGTGTCAGGTTGAAGTGCATCTCCAGGGAAGATGGACAGAAGCTGTTGGCAGAAATACACGGAGGCATATGCGGCCACCACATTGGCGCAAGGGCACTTGCCGGGAAAGCTTTCCGGCAAGGGTTCTTTTGGCAAGAAGCCCTCCAAGATGCAACTGCACTAGTAACCAAGTGTGAAGCGTGCCGTTACCGTGGGGTGCGGCGGATATGGAAGTGGATTCGGCGCGCCGCGGGCCGCGGGTGCCCGTGCACTGTTTTGGGCCTGGCCCAACAGCGCTCGGCACCGTGTGTGGCCCAGGCCCGGGGGCTCCTGTCGGTGTACTAAGGTAGGGGGACCCTAGTACCCCAACTTGTGCACGGGCAGTTGCAGCTTCCCGCGGCAAGGTTTACTGCGTGCTCGCCGGAGACCTTCCTGCCTCCTATTAAACCATTCAAAAACAAAGTATACAAAACAGAAGATCGAGACCCCGGCAAGAGGAGTTTGCCGGGAAGGCCGTACCAGGCTCAAGGCTGTTCCACTAACACAAGACCCTGGCGAGAGGAGCTTGCCAGGAAGATTAGAAGGCGTTGCCTCGGCGCTATGCGCGCCCCGGCAAGGGGCCCGGGGAGCGGCAAGTTCCCGGGCCCGGCAAGATCAAGGCCCCGGCAAGGCGCTTGCCGGGAAGGCCACGCTGTGTGCCCGCGCTCCAGCTCATCGGCCCACGCGTCGCCCTGAGGTCTACCCAGGGACGCGTGGCGGATGGCTGTGCAGCCTGGGGTACACGGTGGCACACCACGGCGATAAATCCGTCGCCGTGGCGGACGGAGACGCTAAGGCGGGAGCTTTTGGGGTCGACGGCGACGGGCATTAAATGCCCTTGTCCCCCACTGTTAAAGTAGGTATAGACCACTGTTCTGTACTGTAGCTCCACTGTTCCCGCACTATTACAACTACCACCTCTTTTACTCTTTTACCCCTTTCTCCTACGTTGACACCTGTCGGTGACCCCTTGCTCTATAAAAGGAGGCCCATGCACAACGTGGAGGGGGTTCGAAACCTAGATTACTCTCACGCACGGTGTAGCTGCTTCTTCAAGCTCCCGAGCGCTCAACTCAATACACAACCAAGCAGGAGTAGGGTTTTACGCATCCGTGCGGCCCGAACCTGGGTAAAACTGCCCGCGCGTCTGCTTCGATCTGCTCTTCGTGCTCCCTCCGCCCTCGTACCGCACAGACAAGGGGCTCCGGTCCCATAGGTGTTCGTGGCGGACAGTTTCCCCCGACATCTTTGGCGCGCCAGGTAGGGGGCGTCGAGGTTGTGCGAACCTGATCCGGCGTTCGCGCGGGCGCATTCTTCATCAACCTCTCCAGTTTCATCAGCAACTTCATCAGCGACAACTCCATGGCCCCGAAGAAGAAGCCTTCGGAGGTCGGAGGCCCGTCTGCGTCTCACCCGCCGCCACCAGAGCCGACGGTGGGCGGGGGAGACGCCGTCGGAAGGGTGGTCGCCGGCGAGGACACTCACGGTGCCACCAGATCCAAGAACAAGACGGACGACCGGACCTCGGTCTCCGTGGACGCGCCGCGTCCATCACAGCATACGACGACCCCGCAGCGCCATACCACGGGAGGTGGTATCCGCTTGCTGGGACAAGGCCAAACTGGAGGTTCGCGGGACGCCCCGAACCCCCGTCCGGGCGCAAGCAAAGCGAAGGCGCCGGCGCGGGACCCCGCTCCTTCTAACGTCGTTAGAAGTCCGAGCGTATCCCGCTCCTCGCACCGCTCGCCCGCGTTCCCCACTACTCCGGCAGAAGCGCTCGCAAGGGCGCAGCTGCTTCTTGATTTTCCTCCGGCGGCCGACAAGGCCGAAGAATGGAGGGCCACTATCCGGAGCCTGATAGACTTCGCTAACAACGACTCTCCGCAGCAGCCGTCGGCCTCACGGCCGCGGCAGGCTGAGAAGACGAAGGCTATCGGCGACAAGACTGCCGGGGGTGCGACAAGCGTGCACTCCCCGCCGCAGAAGCAGAAGACGCCGCCCCGCCGGAACAACCCCGACGACGGCTCCACAGCCTCGTCGGACCCGCGGGCCCGTCGGGACCAGCGCCAGGTCCTCGACGACCGGCGAGATGAAGACGCTCGGACCACGATCGAGCGCCGCCGAGAAGCTCGGCGACAATCCGACAAGAGAGCTGGGAACACTGTCGACGCACCCGCGCCCGGTGAACCACGCGACTTGCCGTACGCGGCAGGCTGCCCTGCGTTCACCCGCGAGCTGCGGCGCGTCCAGTGGCCCAGCATGAAGAACTTTAAGCCCGACGTACCGGAGAAGTACGACGGCAAGACGCACCCCTCGGAGTTTCTCAGCGTCTACACTATCGCAGTGCAAGCTGCCGGGGGGCGCGACGAGAAGATCCTAGCCAACTACTTCCCGCTCGTGCTGAAGCCGAACGTTCGTTCGTGGCTCATGCACTTGCCGGAAGGCTCTATCTCTTCTTGGGCCGACCTCTGCCATCAGTTTGTTGGCGCCTTCACCGGCGGCCACAAACCCCATGGCCAGGAGAGCGATCTCCATATCTTGGCCCAGAAGGAAGGCGAGCCCCTGCGCAAATATATCCAACGCTTCAGCCGGGTGCAGCACAACATCCCAGACGTTCACCCTGCCGCGGTTATCAGCGCGTTCCATCAGAACGTGCGAAACCGCCGCATGCGTGAGGAGATGGCGATGACCAAGATCAGGGACGTCAGCGAGCTCTACGCTCTTGCCGACAAGTGCGCCCGTGCGGAAGAGGGGAGGAAACTCCCCGGGGAGGATGCTGGCGCAGGGGGAAGCGACAGCGACGACGCCGCCCCGGCAAAGAAGAGCCGGCGGCGGAACAACAGGAAGAAGGGCAAGAAGGAAGTGCTTGCCGTCGAGAAGTCCGGCAAGGAGGCCCCCGCCAAGCAAGCGCAGGCTGGCGGCTCCGGCAAGGAGCCTGCCCCTGCGGCGGCGGCCGACAAGCCGGGTAGCTCCGACAAGCAATACTGTAAGATTCACCGCACCAAGGGTCACGATCTCTCCAACTGCAAGCGCGTCGAGTACCTCGTCGAGCAGCAAAAGGCTGAGTACGAGAGGCGCGACAAGGAGAAGGCCCAAGGTGGCGGGGAAGAGCCCAGCAAGAAGCGGCCATTCAATGGCCGGGGAGGACGCCGCGGCAAGGCTAAGCAGCGGCAAGGAGATCGACCTCCCCGGGGCCGCGACAACGACGAAGACGACGATGAAGACATGGAGGACGACGAGAACAGCGAGCAGGAGTTCCAGAAGGCCACGGAGGTCCTGTGCGTCGACGGTGGCGCCTCCCTGCACACCTCCCACCGCCAGCTGAAACAGTGGGTGCGTGAGGTCAATGCAGCGGAGCCGCCCGTGGAGTCGCGCAGGCTCCTCAAATGGTCCAGCACGCCCATCGTTTTTGACCTTGAGGATCACCCTGACCGCACCACGGCGGTCGGGTGCTTGCCGATGCTGGTTTCCCCCACCATCCGCAACCTCAAGGTCACCAAAATGTTGGTTGACGGCGGGGCCGGGCTGAACTTGATCTCCTCTGCTGTGATCAAGAAGCTCCAGATTCAAGACGGCGAGCTCGAAGAGACCGGTTCACTCCAAGGAATCAACCCGGGAAGGAGCAAGCCCAAGGGAAAGATTACTCTGCCGGTGACCTTTGGCGGGGAGCTCAACTTCAGGACTGAGCGCATCACTTTTGACGTTGCCGATATTCCATTGCCCTACAATGGAATACTCGGCCGTCCCGCCCTCGCCAAGTTCATGGCAGCTTCCCACTATGCCTACAACGTGCTGAAGATGCCGGGGCCGATAAGCGTCATCACTGTCCATAGCGACAAGAAAGATGCGCTTATTTGCGCCGACAAGATTTACCGGGATGCGGCAGCAGCGGCCGAGAAGGATACTCTTGCCGCTGAAGCTCCCGGGGGGAAGAAGACGAAGACCAAGTCCGGCAAGTGCTCCGGGACCCACTCCGGCAACCGCACCTCTTCGGAGTGTTGCGCCGCCGTCGAGGACGTTCCATCGAGCTCCACCGGCAAGAGCAAGAAAGGGATGGCTGCTCCTCCGGCAACCAAGAAAGTGTCCGCAAAGGAGGATGGCACTGGTGGTACCTTCACCATCAGTGCCACCCTTGACAGCAAATAGGAAAGCGCGCTCGTCGCCTTCCTGCGGGCGAATGTCGATGTGTTTGCTTGGCAACCATTTGACATCCCCGGCGTTCCCAGGAAGGTGATTGAGCACAAGCTTGCTGTCTGTCCTCATGCGCGGCCCATCAAGCAGAAAGTGAGGAAGCAAGCCGTGGAGCGCCAAGAGTTCATCAATGAGGAGATCAAGAAACTTGAGGCAGCAGGCCTAGTTAGAGGTGTGATCCATCCAACGTGGCTGGCAAACCCAGTCGTCGTGCGCAAGGCCAACGGGAAGTGGAGACTGTGTATAGACTTCACTGATGTCAATAAAGCATGTCCCAAGGATCCCTTCCCTTTGCCGCGCATTGACCAGATTGTTGACTCCACTGCCGGATGTGAGCTACTCTGTTTTCTTGATGCATACTCAGGCTATCACCAGATTTTCATGGCCAAGGAAGATGAAGAGAAGACTGCATTTATCACTCCATGTGGCACCTATTGCTTTATCCGCATGCCATTTGGACTGAAGAATGCAGGCTCAACTTTTGCAAGGGTAGTGTACACTGCTTTTGAGCCACAGATCCACAGGAATGTAGAAGCCTACATGGATGACATCGTGGTGAAGAGCAAGAGCAAAGAAACACTGATTCAAGACTTGGAAGAAACGTTTCAGAACCTGCGCAGGATACAGCTCAAGCTGAACCCCGAGAAGTGCGTCTTTGGAGTTCCCTCCGGCAAGCTTCTCGGGTTCTTTGTATCACAGAGGGGGATTGAAGCCAACCCCGACAAGATCAAAGCCATCGAGCAGATAGAAGCCCCGAAGCGCGTCAAGGACGTCAGAAGGCTTGCAGGTTGCATTGCTGCCCTCAGTAGGTTCATTTCAAAATCCGCAGAACGCGCCCTACCTTTCTTCAAAATCTTGAAGAAGGCAGGTCCCATGAAGTGGACTCCGGAAGCGGAGGCGGCGTTGCAGGATTTGAAACGGTACCTGTCCTCCACTCCTACACTTGTCGCACCTAAACCACAGGAAAAGTTGTTGCTATACTTAGCGGCAACCAACCAGGTGGTTAGTGCTGCGTTAGTAGCGGAGAGGGAGTCCGACGAGGAGTCAGCATCACCGGCAAGCGAATCTAGCGACAAGCAGGGGGCTGTCCCGACAAGCTCTGGCCCCGACAAGGAAGACTCTGCGCAGGAACAAGGAGAGGTGCGGAAGAAGATGGTGCAGCGCCCAGTGTATTTTGTAAGTTCCCTTCTCCAGGGAGCAAGATCAAGGTACTCTGGTGTGCAAAAATTGCTTTTCGGCCTCCTCATGGCCTCGAGAAAGCTGCGCCACTACTTCCAAGCCCATGAGATAACGGTGGTCACTCGCTTTCCGTTGAAGAGGATATTGCACAATCCAGAGGCAACAGGCAGGATCGTCGAGTGGGCACTGGAGCTGTCAAGCTTTGGACTCAAGTTTGAAAGTACTTCAACCATACAGAGCCGAGCTTTGGCAGAATTCATCGCTGAGTGGACCCCAACGCCAGAAGAAGAAGTTCAGGAAACAAGTGTACCCGTGCAAGAAGCGACAAGTGAATGGGTAATGTATTTTGACGGTGCCTTCTCGCTGCAAGGCGCCGGTGCCGGCGTGGTACTCATTGCGCCCACCGGAGAGCACCTCAAATACGTTATCCAGATGCACTTTCCCAGGGAGCAAGCGACAAACAACACTGCAGAATATGAAGGCTTGCTTGCCGGCCTCAGGATTGCGGCCGAACTTGGGATCAGGAAGCTGATTGTGCGGGGAGATTCTCAGTTGGTGGTCCGACAAGTTAACAAGAGCTATCAGAGTCCTTTGATGGAAGCATATGTCGATGAAGTGAGAAAGCTTGAAGAGCACTTTGAAGGTTTGCAGATGGAGCACGTCCCAAGAGCCCAAAATGAGATTGCAGATGGCCTTTCAAAGTGCGCCGCAATGAAGTTACCTGTGGAACCAGGGACCTTTTTGCTCAAGCTGACTCAACCATCAGTTACACCATCAATTGGGCAGTCCAAGAAGAGAAAGTTGGTCTCCGGCGACTACTTGCCGGCGGATCTTCCTGAACCCGCCGCCAAAGTTCCCAAGATCAACAACAACGCTGAGGAACAGTTTGCTCCTGCGAGCCCTCGGGCTTGTGCAGTTGAAGCAAGTGTTCCCGACAAGCCTCGCCCCGGCGAGCTTGCCGGGGGACCGTCAGCTCCGACAGGACCAGAGGTCTTTGCCGTAGAAGCTGGGGTTCCCGCAGCGGCCCTCGAGCCTTTAGTCCTTGCCGTCGAGCCTCGAGCTCCGGCATGGGCGCAGCAGATCGTCCGTTTTCTGCAAACTGGAGAACTTCCCGACGACCCTCAAGAGATAGAAAAGATAACCAGGCAGTCAAGTATGTATCAGTTTGTGGATAACGAGCTGTACAGAAGAAGACTCAATGGTGTCAGGTTGAAATGCATCTCCAGAGAAGATGGACAGAAGCTGTTGGCAGAAATACACGGAGGCATATGCGGCCACCACATTGGCGCAAGGGCACTTGCCGGGAAAGCTTTCCGGCAAGGGTTCTTTTGGCAAGAAGCCCTCCAAGATGCAACTGCACTAGTAACCAAGTGTGAAGCGTGCCAGTTCCATGCAAAGCAAATTCATCAGCCAGCTCAAGCTCTCCAAACAATCCCTTTGTCATGGCCCTTCGCGGTCTGGGGGCTCGATATCCTCGGCCCTTTCCCTCGTGCTGTCGGGGGCTTTGAGTACTTGTACGTTGCAATCGACAAGTTCACAAAGTGGCCAGAAGTGGAGCCAGTGAGAAAGGTGACAGCACAGTCAGCAGTCAGGTTCTTCAGGTCGATTGTTTGCCGTTTCGGGATCCCTAACAGGATCATCACCGACAACGGTACGCAATTCACTAGTCGCACCTTCATGCAGTACGTCCAAGACCTTGGCGCCAAGGTCTGTTTCGCTTCTGTTGCTCACCCAAGGAGCAACGGCCAAGCGGAGAGGGCAAATGCTGAAGTGCTGCGCGGACTCAAGACAAGGACCTTTGACAGGCTGCGCAAGTGCGGAAGGAATTGGATAGAGGAGCTCCCGGTGGCTCTTTGGTCAATCAGAACGACACCAAGTCGAGCCACCGGACAGACACCTTTTGCTCTAGTCTATGGAGCAGAAGCAGTTCTCCCCACGGAACTCGTATACGGATCTCCTCGAGTACTCGCTTATGATGAGCTCGAGCAAGAGCAACTGCGGCAAGATGACGCATTGCTCCTTGAGGAGGGACGTCTCCAGGCTGCTGTACGAGCTGCTCGATACCAGCAAGCTTTGCGCCGCTACCATAGCCGCAAAGTCAAGGCCAGGAGTCTCGAGGAAGGCGACCTTGTTCTTCGGCGTGTTCAGTCCGCCAAGAATTCCAACAAGTTGACGCCGAAGTGGGAAGGCCCTTATCGGGTGAGACAAGTTACGAGGCCCGGCGCTGTCCGCCTCGAGACCGAAGAAGGCTTACCGGTGAGCAACTCCTGGAACATAGAGCATCTTCGCAAGTTTCACCCCTAAGGCGCGGTTGCCGTGATCCGCTCCGGCAACCACCTTTTGTACAAGCCTTGCCGCTGTTGCATGTAACCCTTTGTACAAAGCCGGGCGCAGACCCCGTGCGTCAGTAAAGATTTCGTGTTTTCGCATCGATTGCCTTTTGCATGCTTCTCTTTGCTATTTGCATGTTTTGTTTGGCATTTGATGCAACACTCAGGCATACGGTAAGCACCATTACGCCGAAAGGCAATATGCTTGTTTCCCTCTTCCTTTCCTTTTCTCTTAAGCAGAAGGAACGTTCCTCGCGCACAAGTTTGCCGGGGGGGAGGGAGATGGAGGAGGAACTAAGTGCTGTTCAAGTAAGAAGAGCCTTACCGAAAAGCAAGCAACATAAGCAAGCAGCATATGAAAGATAAGTTGTTAGAATTTGACCAGTTCAAATTTTAAATTTTGGTTGTCTTCCTTGAACGATCACACTTTGTATGGAAAACCTGTGCGCGGAGGAACCTACCCGTAGCTTGCCGCACCCTTATCTTGCTTTCGAGTCCACTCAACGATTTAGGTGAGCTGCGACAAGTGTCGCGCCCTTGCCTCGTTTCCGAGTACACTCAGCAAGCTAAGTGCGTTGCGACCAGTTGCGGCAAGGTTGCTTGCCGGCGAGGACCTTGGCCAGCAGGCTGCTCAGAGTCCAGCACTCAGCGCTCGCGACAAGGGCCCCTTGCCGGCAAGCTCCCCGGGAGCGTAGGGTGAAAAACATACAAAGTCAAAGATTGGAACAAGGAAGATAACATTGCACTGATTGATTGAAGTAAAGCAAATATCTTACAAGGATAACTTGTCGCAATGGACTAATGAGTTCATAACATAATGTGCAGCAACGAAAAGATAAAGATAAATGGGGCCCTAGTCTACGCGGTCGCCTTCCTTCCTGCCAAGCTTTGCCACCTTGGCGATGATGTGGCCGACCTGCTCCTTCAGGGCCTCCGTGTCCGCATCTGCCGGTAGGGTGCGAAGAACGTTCGTGAGATTGATCCCCGGGTTGCGGTACACGATCTTCGTCAAGACCCGCTCCAGAGTTCCCGCGCAGAGCCGGCGCGACTCCTCGGCCAGCTGCGCGGGGATGCGGTTCCGGAGACCTGCAAGGGCTGGAGCGACGCCTCTGAAGAAGAGGCTGAGCTTGGCGCTGTGCGGGAGATCTGGATCCGGCGAGTAGATAAGATGTTCGACCTTCAAAGCAAGCAACTCCTGGTCAATGTTGGACGCAGAAGAAACCAGCTCTTCGGTCCACACCTCAATAGTTTGCCGGAAGAGCTCGGAGGCCTTGTTGACGCTCTCCATCAAGGTTCGCTCCTTGCGGAGCTCATCCTTCAGCTTGGTCTCCCGGGCCCGGGCAGCATCAAGCGATTCCTTCAGGGTGGTGACCTTCAGCTCCAAGTCTTCAATGGAATCCTTGGCGGCCTTCAGCTCGTCACCCCTCTGGGACAAACTCACCTGGAGCTCTGAGTTTGTGTGAGCATCCTTCTCGCGCTCCAGGATGAGCGCGGCAACCTTCTCGGCGCTCACCTTCATCGCCTTCTCCAGTTGTTCAACCTTGGCGGCGAGCTCTTTCTTGGCGTCCTCCGCGGCAACCGCGGCGGCCTTCGCCTCCTTCAGCTCCCCGCCAAGGGCAGCCTCGCGAGCGGCAAGGTCTTCTTCATGAGAATCCAGATCCACCTTCCGCTGCGCGAGCTCTCCCTCTCGCCGGGACATCTCCACCCCGGCGAGGCGCTGCTGTTCATCGGCTTCGGCCCTCTCAAGTACCCACTCTTGGTACTCGCCGGCGAGACGCTCTCGCTCCTCCGCCACCTGGCGGAGAGCAGCCTGGTTGGCGGCGCTGAGCTCCGCCGCACGCTTCTCCATCTCCGCCGCGGCCTTGGCGGCAAGAGCCTCCCGGGAAGCGAGCTTTGCTTGCCTGGCCCGGTAAAGGGCCAGGAGTTGGTGAAGCAATCGCTCCTCCTCGGGCCCCTCACCTCCACTGGGCGCCTGGACGATCTTCAGGCCTGCGGAGGCGAGGACCTCTCCGTCGAACGCCTCGCCCTCCGCAGGAGCTCGCGACGAAGACCCCCACGGCATCTGGATGAAGACGCCATTGGGGGCCTCGAGATAGAACCTTTGCTCCTCGCCGGCGGAGGGACCGGTGGCCGGCGCAGCATCCGATGCTCCCGCCACCTCCGGGTCGGCGGTGCGGCCACCGTCCCCCTCCCCGGCCGCTGCATCCGCAGCCGGAGCTGTCTCTTGCGCGGCCGGCTCGGCGGCCTCGCCCACCTCCTCGACGACTGGAGCGTCGCCGCCGCCGCCCTGCGCGTCCTCCTCCTCGAGGATAATTACCTCCGTCTCCATAGGCACAGGAGGAGGAAGATCTAGAAAGAAGAAGAAGACAAAGAAATTCAAGACCCAAGCAAATATCCAAAAAAAAAAGAGACAAGCCAAGAAGACAAGTTATAAAGGTTACCTTGGCGGGCGTCCTCAGCGACGGGCTCCCTCGCCGGGGAGCTCGGCCTCGTCGGAGTAGCCGCCCTCGCCGGGGAACTTGGCCTTGGCGGGGTGGCCGCCCTTGCCGGGCTGCTCGTCCTTGGCGGGGTACTCTGCCTTGGCGGAGTACCCGCCCTTGACGGAGCACTCTCCCTTGCCGGAGAGTCCTGCCTTGGCGGGGATGGCGGTGCCTGCAGCTCCTCGGCGGTGGTCTCCGGGCGCTCTTCCCGCTGCGGCTCCTCCTCTGCACGGGACAAGACAAGAAATGTCAAAACATGAAGATAAAGTCAAAAGCCTCAGACGTACCCCGACAAGCAAAAAGAAAGAACCCCAGACTTACGCTGGGGGCTGCGCTGCGGGCTGCGCTGGGGGCTGCTCATCGGAGCAGTGCCAGAGTCCGGCAGGCTCGGCTCCGGCGCGCCCTCCGTTGCCGCCGCTGCCGAGTCCTCCGCGACCTCGGCCTCGGGCGCCTTGGCCTTCTTC
>LR738709.1:180157014-180168875 GCA_902687465.1 Secale cereale | reverse complement strand
TTACAAGGATAACTTGTCGCAATGGACTAATGAGTTCATAACATAATGTGCAGCAACGAAAAGATAAAGATAAATGGGGCCCTAGTCTACGCGGTCGCCTTCCTTCCTGCCAAGCTTTGCCACCTTGGCGATGATGTGGCCGACCTGCTCCTTCAGGGCCTCCGTGTCCGCATCTGCCGGTAGGGTGCGAAGAACGTTCGTGAGATTGATCCCCGGGTTGCGGTACACGATCTTCGTCAAGACCCGCTCCAGAGTTCCCGCGCAGAGCCGGCGCGACTCCTCGGCCAGCTGCGCGGGGATGCGGTTCCGGAGACCTGCAAGGGCTGGAGCGACGCCTCTGAAGAAGAGGCTGAGCTTGGCGCTGTGCGGGAGATCTGGATCCGGCGAGTAGATAAGATGTTCGACCTTCAAAGCAAGCAACTCCTGGTCAATGTTGGACGCAGAAGAAACCAGCTCTTCGGTCCACACCTCAATATTCTGCCGGAAGAGCTCGGAGGCCTTGTTGACGCTCTCCATCAAGGTTCGCTCCTTGCGGAGCTCATCCTTCAGCTTGGTCTCCTGGGCCCGGGCAGCATCAAGCGATTCCTTCAGGGTGGTGACCTTCAGCTCCAAGTCTTCAATGGAATCCTTGGCGGCCTTCAGCTCATCACCCCTCTGGGACAAACTCACCTGGAGCTCTGAGTTTGTGTGAGCATCCTTCTCGCGCTCCAGGATGAGCGCGGCAACCTTCTCGGCGCTCACCTTCATCGCCTTCTCTAGTTGTTCAACCTTGGCGGCGAGCTCTTTCTTGGCGTCCTCCGCGGCAACCGCGGCGGCCTTCGCCTCCTTCAGCTCCCCGCCAAGGGCAGCCTCGCGAGCGGCAAGGTCTTCTTCATGAGAATCCAGATCCACCTTCCGCTGCGCGAGCTCTCCCTCTCGCCGGGACATCTCCACCCCGGCGAGGCGCTGCTGTTCATCGGCTTCGGCCCTCTCAAGTACCCACTCTTGGTACTCGCCGGCGAGACGCTCTCGCTCCTCCGCCACCTGGCGGAGAGCAGCCTGGTTGGCGGCGCTGAGCTCCGCCGCACGCTTCTCCATCTCCGCCGCGGCCTTGGCGGCAAGAGCCTCCCGGGAAGCGAGCTTTGCTTGCCTGGCCCGGTAAAGGGCCAGGAGTTGGTGAAGCAATCGCTCCTCCTCGGGCCCCTCACCTCCACTGGGCGCCTGGACGATCTTCAGGCCTGCGGAGGCGAGGACCTCTCCGTCGAACGCCTCGCCCTCCGCAGGAGCTCGCGACGAAGACCCCCACGGCATCTGGATGAAGACGCCATTGGGGGCCTCGAGATAGAACCTTTGCTCCTCGCCGGCGGAGGGACCGGTGGCCGGCGCAGCATCCGATGCTCCCGCCACCTCCGGGTCGGCGGTGCGGCCACCGTCCCCCTCCCCGGCCGCTGCATCCGCAGCCGGAGCTGTCTCTTGCGCGGCCGGCTCGGCGGCCTCGCCCACCTCCTCGACGACTGGAGCGTCGCCGCCGCCGCCCTGCGCGTCCTCCTCCTCGAGGATAATTACCTCCGTCTCCATAGGCACAGGAGGAGGAAGATCTAGAAAGAAGAAGAAGACAAAGAAATTCAAGACCCAAGCAAATATCCAAAAAAAAAAAGAGACAAGCCAAGAAGACAAGTTACAAAGGTTACCTTGGCGGGCGTCCTCAGCGACGGGCTCCCTCGCCGGGGAGCTCGGCCTCGTCGGAGTAGCCGCCCTCGCCGGGGAACTTGGCCTTGGCGGGGTGGCCGCCCTTGCCGGGCTGCTCGTCCTTGGCGGGGTACTCTGCCTTGGCGGAGTACCCGCCCTTGACGGAGCACTCTCCCTTGCCGGAGAGTCCTGCCTTGGCGGGGATGGCGGTGCCTGCAGCTCCTCGGCGGTGGTCTCCGGGCGCTCTTCCCGCTGCGGCTCCTCCTCTGCACGGGACAAGACAAGAAATGTCAAAACATGAAGATAAAGTCAAAAGCCTCAGACGTACCCCGACAAGCAAAAAGAAAGAACCCCAGACTTACGCTGGGGGCTGCGCTGCGGGCTGCGCTGGGGGCTGCTCATCGGAGCAGTGCCAGAGTCCGGCAGGCTCGGCTCCGGCGCGCCCTCCGTTGCCGCCGCTGCCGAGTCCTCCGCGACCTCGGCCTCGGGCGCCTTGGCCTTCTTCGCGGCGCGATGGGCCAGGGTCCTGAAACCAGAACAGAAGACAGAGTCAGCATCAACAGAAGCTCAAGACAAGAATTAAGAAGATGAAGAATCACGGATCCTTACTCCTGGTCTTCCTCGTCGTCCTCGCTCAGGGCGGAGAAGTCATACTCCGCCGTGGGCGCGTCGACGCGAGGAGCGGGAGGCGAAGACTCCCTCGCG
The DNA here is from genome assembly GCA_902687465.1 of Secale cereale. NCBI lineage: Eukaryota > Viridiplantae > Streptophyta > Magnoliopsida > Poales > Poaceae > Secale > Secale cereale. The sequence continues at coordinate 180,166,502 of LR738709.1, read as the reverse complement.
CGCTTGGTGCTCACCGGGGCTGGGGGCTGCGAAGACCCAGCCCCTGTGGCTGCCGGCGCCCGGGGGGCGGGCGGAGCCGCTGCTCCGCTCCGAGAAGACCCTTGCCGGCTCGCTGCCGGCCTGCGGGGCGCCTCCGTCGTGGTCCGCGCACGGCCCGCCTCTGCTGCGGCTGGTGCGCCGGACGGCCTTGGCGCGGCTTGACTCCCCCGGGGAGCCGCCCGCCGAGGTGGCTGTTGCCGGGGCGCCTGTGCCCTTTCCCCCGTCGCCGCCTTGCGGAGACGCTTTGCCGGGGACTCCTTCGGGCTTGCCGGAGGCGGGGAGCTCTCCGACGAGGAGAGGTCGTCGGCGTATAACTCCGTAGATCCGCCGGAGTCTTCGGCCTCCTCCTCCTCCTCCTCCTCTGCCTCGGCCGGCTCGCTGGGCCCGGCATCCAGCGCTGCGGCCCTCTTCCCCTTGGCGCCTCCGCCCCTCGCGGCGCCTCTGCTTCCTCCGGCGGTTCCCTCCCTTGCCGCGGCCTCCGTCGCGATCCCATGGATCCCGGAGTGCCTCAACGAGGGGACCCCGGTGAGCGCGTCGGGTGGGAGGTTCAGCAATCGGCGGATCTCCGCCTCTTCCGCCTGGGTAGACGCCTCTTCGGCCTCCGCCTCCTCCGGCGAGAACCCGAAGACTCCTGCCGCCGCGGCTGCGGCGGCCTCCTCAGCCCGAGAAGCTATGTAGGCGATTTCCTGCTCGGTGGTGTCCCGCGTATGCAGCTTGAGGTCCTCCTTGTTGCTCGCCACCTCGACGAGGTTGTCGTAGAAGTTGAGGACGTCGATTGGCTTCGGGGCGATCCACGAGCGGTCCAAGCCATGCGAGTCGCACATCGGCATCATGGCAAGGATTCGGTCCCTCGCGGCGTTGTTGCAGAGCGGCACCACTTCCCGGGGAGTCCTGAACCACTCGGGGTGCGCCGGGTCGTACTTGAAGAGCTCTCGTACCATCCCGCGCAGCTCCAGAGTGGTGAAGTTAAAATTAAGCCCGGGGCGCAGCCTCATGATGTCTGCCGGGCCGCCGTACAACCAGGCCGGCCTCTTCCGGTCTTGGAGAGGGGCGATGCGCCGGCGGAGGAAATCTGCGCCCACCTCGGCAACTAACAACCGGGCCAGCCGAAGACGGAGGATCCGGACGAGGGCGATGTCGAGCTTGACGTCGTCGGAGTCTAGATCGCTCCAATCTCTGCCGCGCGCGATAGGCGTTGTGCGCGGCGCAGTGAAGGCTTGCGGCTGGTCCTCTACAATCCAGCACCACTCCGCTCGCCATTCCTCCCACTTGCCGCGGAGCTCCCCCGGCAAGTACGACCCCTTCTTCCCGAGACGGAAGACCCAAGAAATACATCCGGAGAGAGGGGCATCGGCCTCGGCTCGAGGGGTGAAAAAGTGTCTAAAGAGGGCTACGTTGGGGTGGACTCCTATGAAGTTTTCGCACATATGTGCGAAAACGGCCATGGTGAGGATGGCGTTGGGGGTGAAATCAAGCAGATGGAAGCCATACGTGTTCATGATATCACAGAAGAAGTTCGAAAAAGGAGGGCAGAGGCCACAGTGGAAAAAGGCAGCGAAGAAGTAATACCCGCCGGGATAGTTGTCCTTGGCGGCGGCCGGGTATGCTCGGGTGCGGGGATGCGCATCGGTGCCCTTGGACCAGAACAAGTAGTACTTGTTCCAGAGTTCTTGCACGCCGAGCCTCGGCGAGAAGACGACGTTCCGCTTCCGGTAAGCAATGAGCTTGGCTGCTTGCTCGGATTTCTCCTTCTTGGACTTCTCCGCTTTCCCCTTGTCGGCCTTTGGGGCCATGGCGGACGCGGCGGAAGGAAGAGGACGAAGAGCTAGGCGGCGGCGGAGCTGTGGAGGCGGAGCGCAAGGAGGAATCTTTTGCAGGAAGAAGACGACGTAATGAGAGCACAGGGAGGGGAACCGCGCCCGCTGCCTCTGCTTTTATGGGGGAGTGGGGGGCGTTTCCCCCTTTCCATTAAGAGATCGTGGGCACGTCCCATCCCACGGCGCCGCAATCGACGCGTGCCGTTACCATGGGATGCGGCGGATATGGAAGTGGATTCGGCGCGCCGCGGGCCGCGGGTGCCCGTGCACTGTTTTGGGCCTGGCCCAACAGCGCTCGGCACCGTGTGTGGCCCAGGCCCGGGGGCTCCTGTCGGTGTACTAAGGTAGGGGTACCCCAGTACCCCAACTTGTGCACGGGCAGTTGCAGCTTCCCGCGGCAAGGTTTACTGCGTGCTCGCCGGAGACCCTCCTGCCTCCTATTAAACCATTCAAAAACAAAGTATACAAGACAGGAGATCGAGACCCCGGCAAGAGGAGCTTGCCGGGAAGGCCGTACCAGGCTCAAGGCTGTTCCACTAGCACAAGACCCTGGCAAGAGGAGCTTGCCAGGAAGATTAGAAGATATTGCCTCGGCGCTATGCGCGCCCCGGCAAGGGGCCCGGGGAGCGGCAAGTTCCCGGGCCCGGCAAGATCAAGGCCCCGGCAAGGCGCTTGCCGGGGAGGCTACGCTGTGTGCCCGCGCTCCAGCTCATCGGCCCACGCGTCGCCCTGGGGCCTAACCAGGGACGCGTGGCGGATGGCTGTGCAGCCTGGGGTACACGGTGGCACACCGCGGCGATAAATCCGTCGCCGTGGCGGACGGAGACGCTAAGGCGGGAGCTTTTGGGGTCGACGGCGACGGGCATTAAATGCCCTTGTCCCCCACTGTTAAAGTAGGTATAGACCACTGTTCTGTACTGTAGCTCCACTGTTCCCGCACTGTTACAACTACCACCTCTTTTACATTTTTACCCCTTTCTCCTACGTTGACACCTGTCGGTGACCCCTTACGCTATAAAAGGAGGCCCATGCACAACGTGGAGGGGGTTCGAAACCTAGATTACTCTCAGGCACGGTGTAGCTGCTTCTTCAAGCTCCCGAGCGCCCCACTCAATACACAACCAAGCAGGAGTAGGGTTTTACGCATCCGTGCGGCCCGAACCTGGGTAAAACTGCCCGCGCGTCTGCTTCGATCTGCTCTTTGTGCTCCCTCCGCCCTCGTACCGCACAGACAAGGGGCTCCGGTCCCATAGGTGTTCGTGGCGGACAGTTTCCCCCGACACCGACGATCAGTAGTGGTTCCTACTAGGGGTGATCAGGCCTTGTGGTTGTGGTATCTTTCTCGTTTGGATTTCGTCCGTAGTCGGACCCTGTGTTATTTGGATGAATGTATGCTATTGTATTCATTGTGTGACGTGGCGATTGTAATCCAACTATCTTTTACAATTGCATCCCTGAATTTTACATGGGATGTGCAAAGATACCATACTTGAGACCATTCTAGTATGTGATTATGCCTTTAAGTCGTGCCTCGACACGTGGGAGACATAGTCGCATACTGGGCATTACACTAAATAATAGCCTTGGTAAAACATATAGTTTTCCTCATTGATTAATGAAAATATTCTGTGGTGAGAATACATCGAGAAGTTGTAGATTTTCTCCATTGTTCAATGGAACTGCATGCATGTTCACCAAAGAAATAGTGTGTTGTTAACTGTATCTAAAAGGAACACTAAGGGAAAACTCTCAGCTTGATTAATAAAAATTGCTCTAAAGTAGTTGCGGATTAACCCTGGCATAAAAACATTGGCATAATGAATAGACGCAGTCACAAATCACTTGAGCACATAGAAAATCCTATCAATTCACATGCATACTAGCTGTGAGGGATTAGATATGTGAAAGTGTTGTAAGTTGCCTACTGTTAATCGACATCTCATCTAACTTCCTTACCATCAGCGCGGCAATCCATCCACCGCATTAAAGGTCGTCTGGCACAGCAAAAGCAGCCACTCATGGCCTTGATCAACCCCTGCTAATCCATGCAACCCCAGTCAAGGTCGTCAGCCGCAGAGGAAGCAGCCACTGGTGGTCTGCTTCAACCCTCGGAATTACATGCACACTTTTGGTCATTTATGGACAATGCTAGGTCGTGGACACATTGGGACGTGAGGAGATGGAGATTTGGGTTGAGATCCTTGGAAGGAAGGAGGGAGGGTTCATTTACTGGTCTAATTTGATCTGTAGGGAGATCCATCAGCTAATATCGTGTTGGGGAAAAGCATGTGGCAGCCGGCGCATTGTTGCATGCCTTTTTTAGGGTTTAGGCATAGTAGTTGAAGGAATTAAAAGGATGAAATGTTTTTCTTATAATAATGGCATAGGTGGGTTATTTTTATCAACTTACATGCCCAAGGGCTAATATTAGCATCTAATGATCGTTATTTTGTGGTGAATTAAACCAATGGATAGATGTTTCTAACTATTGTGGTCTTTTCTAGAGTAATTTTTTTTCTGGTTAACCCATCAAGTACTTTTTAAAATAAATAGATGACCATGCATGTGCAAACCTCAATTGTAAGCCTCAGTACTTCCCATTGTTTCCCTGCAAAACATGTAAGGTAGTTAGCGATCACATTAATGAGGGTTCGCATGCTATTAGTAAAATATGTTGAAGAAAAATAAGAGCATTGCAGATTCATCAGATTAATTCAAGCCACATGGAAAACCCATTTATCCAAATCAAGCATGATTAATAACTAGCAAATATAGCAATTGTATATGTTTCTCATGTATTAAGTTCAGCCAAATTTGATTTATTCCTCACATGCACAACAATACAAAATTCTACCCACGACAATTGGACATCGCATTGCAGAATTGAACTAATCAACCAAACATTAACTGAGCACCACATTGCACAATATAACATACTCATAATAGAAGATCAAACAGTTAACCAAACCTACCATGCTTAACAACTTGGAAATATAGCAATTGTATTTGTTTCTCATGTAATTAGTACATCCAAATTCAATTTATTTCTCACATGATATACAATAACAGAATGCACCCATAACAACTCAACATCGCATTGCGGAATTGAACCAAACAATTAACTAAACACCACAACAAATGAACCAAATGTTAACCGAATACCACACTGGACAACGTATACCATATTAGAAGATCAGATAGTTAACCAAACCAAGCATGCTTGACAACATGGATGGCTACTATATTTATTTATCATGTATTTCTGTAAAGAAAAATTCGATCTATTTCTCACATGGAAGACAATACAAAATTGCACCATGAAGAATTGAACATCACATTTGCATAATTGAACCAAACAGTTAACTGAACACGACAACTAATTAGCCAAGCAGTTAATAAGTGAGCACCACATTGTACGACATATAGGACATATACACTAGAGCAACAGATTGCATGGTAAAAGTAGATAGCACAATTCACTAGAATTTGTTAAGGAAAGTCAGTAGCTAGTGAACTTTACATGGGTACTTATAGTGAGCTAATAAGACAAGCTACTCCTCATTGTCGGACGTATCGATGACAATTGGCTCCATGGAGATGCAAGAAACTATAAAAAATGACACATCCATGACATTTTGGCCCGAACAAAAAAAATTATGCCATGCTTATAATACTTCTATGACGATAATTGTGACAAAACCCGATATCATCATAGATGTGGTGGGATCCTACTTCTATGAAAAAAATCATGACTGAAAATGGGCTTTTCATCCTGGGTGGGCTAGGGACACACCTGCATTACATTCTTTGGGCCGTCCATGATGGAAAAATTGTGGTAGAAGCTAGGGCAAGGAAATTTTTGGAGAGTTCCCGGTTACGGTGGGTGGTCGGGGCGGAGTGATGCACATAGGTTTGCGTGTTTCTCTCATACACTTGCGTGTATGTGCGAGGCGTTCGCTTACTGAACCCGAGCGATTGCACTAGCTACAATACTGAAACCGAGCGATTGATCATTCATTGCTAACTGAACCCGACCGACTCCTTTGCTGCTAACGGAACCCGATCGATCGCTGTTGCTGCTTACTAAAGCCGATCGAACCTGCTACCTCTTGATAAACAGTGAATGTGGGGTTGGTTGAATGATTCGAGACGTACGTGGTTGGGGTTGGATGAATGGTTCCCGGTGGTGGTTGGATGAACAGGACCCTGTGGTAGTAGTAGTAGGTGGTTGCAGCTAGATGAACAGGACCCCAAGAGGAGGCCGCCACATCCGAGCTGTCGGGGTGGATGAATAGGACCCCGTGGATGGCTGGTTGAACAGTAGCTGGTGGAGGGTTGGTTGGAAGACGCAGTGCATGAATAGTGCAGGTGGAGGCTGGAGGAAGTCGACAGTAGGTAAACAGTAGCCCGTGTAGTCCTGTTTTGTGGTACACCATAGCCCTCTCGATGAACAGGACCCCCATTTCGACAGTAGCGCTCCAACACAAGTCCGTTTCCTCCATTTTGTGGTACTCCATACCCCTCCCGCTGAATCCGATCCTGTTTCGACCATAGCCGGTCGAGCAGCAGGTTGTTTCCTCCGTTTTGCCGTACGTCAAACCCTTCATGATGAACATGACCCTGTTTCGACCGTACGCGATCTAGTAGAAGGTTGTTTCCCTCCGTTTTGTAGTACGCCACACTAGGTTTCGGTTTTTCTTACCAAGCCAGTTGGCTACCGATGAGCACGACATTTTTTCTCTGTTTCGACCCCGCCGGTTAGCTGCCGATGAACACGACGTCGTTGCTGCCGCCGTGGTCGTATGTATGCATGAGTAGGCGTTCGAGACCCTGCCCGTATGTATGTACGTGGCCGTATTTTTGCCCTATGGCTATACGTACGTGTACACGGTTTAGACAGGATTGTATGTACAACACGTGTCGCTCTTTACTGGCGCTGCAGAGAGACCGATTGCTCGCTATGTACGTACACGTTCACGACCAGACAGATAATGCTACGTACGCTTCCATCGGGTGGGTCCCAACTATCAGGGAGGACAAGGAGGCACTTCCTTGCATGTGCAGATATAGCTGGCGGGTCCCAGTTGTTAGGGGCAGAATCAATTTTTTGCCTGTAATAAGGAGGCACTTCCGCTTGCGAAGATGTTGCTGGTGGGTCCCAGGTGTCAGGGGCAGGAATAAGGAGGCACTTCCTTCCGTGCAAAGATATAGGTGGGGGGTCCTAACTTTCTGGGAGAGGAATAATTTTATTTTCGCGTAATAAGGAGGCGGTTGCATGTGTGTGTCCATGGACTTGGTGCGTCCCCACTATCCTCCATGTATAGTCTTCTTCCCATAACTCTCGTTTATTGACCATGTTGACCACGCCGCGTCGAGCGCACCAAGGTGGTGGATGACGGAGAGGCCCCGGATGGCAAGAAGCCGGAGATGAGAAGACGCGGCAGTGGACTCGTAGATGGACAGGTGTACACCGGTTAACTAGTTCTGGTGCGGCGTGGTTCTGTTGTCGGCAGAGTATAAGAGGAGGTGTGGAGGGGATGGCCTGGCCGGCAGTGGGGTATTGCTTTGAAGCGAGGCTTGCTAAGCAAAGCTGCTAGGAGCTGAAGGCAGGAGGAGGTGGTCCCAGTGGCGCTGGAGGAAGAAGACAAGAGACAGAAGATGGATGCCCGTCATTGGATGTAAATCCAACGGCTAAGGATGTCAGAATCATTTGTTGACTAAGTTGACAATGCGTTGTGTTGGCTTCGACCTATTGGCCCACATTTTAGCCTCCAAAAATGTGGCACATATTCAATCCATTTTGTTTAGAAATTATAATTCATTTGTTGGGCTGGGTGAACAAATAACGTAGGGTTCATGCGACCAATTTATATTATCTTTAGAAAACTACAACCCATTTGCACTTTCTCGAAATACATGAATTTGCTGGGCTGGGTGAACAAATAATGCAGCTTCCATGCGGCCCATTTAATTTTTCCTAAAAAATTACAGCCCATTTGCACTTCTCAAAATACACAATTTTGCCGGGCTGGTTCTAATTATATTGTTGGGTTGGGCGCAGCAATTGTATCAAAAAACAATGGTTGAGCATTTCCTTATAAATATATTTAAATAATAAGAGCTTTATTACTACATTGGTCCTCAAATCTTACCAAGCTTTTGTACACAATGACCAACATTTTTGTTGCCTTAAAGTAAAAAACAATAAGATTTTATTGTTAAAAAATTAATTTTAGAAGTGAATAAGATGTGGCATATTTTTTAGTTATGTATTTAAGTATCTGTTAAATATATGATGATAATAACAATAATATATAAAATAATATATATAAATATACTATAGTAAAAATGGGAACATAAGTTGGACCTGGAGTTCCTAATCATAAATAGTAAAATAGAACAGCCCTCTGAGTTTTCTTCATAAAAAAATACATAAGTTGGGATGCGGATGATTATGAAAAAATAAAACCTAGGATGGGAGACCCATAGGTCGGTCGATACATGAGGGCCCTAAAAGAAGACAAACCGGCATGTCGTGGGATGCACATGTTAAAAAATCCTAAACTAGGCAGCCCACAACCTAGCTGATACATTTCTCAAAAAAACATCTGATACTGGCTGGCCCACTAATAATAAATGATACTCCCTGCTAGATCGCCAATAACTGGCTTCGTTGTAAATTTATCTCTTTAGTAGGATTAACTATGTTAACAAACCCGTGGGCCCCAACGCTAGTATAGCATTAGGAGGAAGTATTTTTTCAATGAGGCACTTGCTAGCGTACGGCCATGGGCCTGGTGGGTCCCGATTGTCTGCCTCTCCACGTACAATCCTCTCCAAATTCCTCTCGTTTGTTGAGCATGTTTACAACGGCAGACAGTGGCACCGCGGCGAGCGCACAAAGGCGGAGGATGACATCCAGGCCCTGGACAAGAATGCTCCGGAGCCGGGAAGACATTCTACAGTAGTGGTAGAAGTTGTGCCAAACTTCTACATGAAGTTCTGAAGTATCCCAGTGGCCTGGTTCAACTACCCAACAGCTCCTGCCCTCGGGTTCGATTCCACCTGATGCAGGGAAAATATCGCCAAATTTTTCCCTCTACCATTACTGACATGTGAGTCCCCATTGTCATATACGCACACCACCTCCAACACTTGGCCAAACTTCGTCCCTCATTTTCTCTGTTTATCGCACTCAACATTGTTTGGGCATTTTGAAAATAGCATATCTTTTTGACTATGCATCGTATGAAGATGTGCTATGCATGAATGTTGATTAGCATGTTGTTAACTGGCTGGTAGTTCCATTTTTGACCATGAATAAAACTTCGAACATGATGTTATCCGTGTTGGAAAAGAGCATGTTACTATAAATCCTATGCCCTTTGAAACTTAACCTTGTAGTTTCTTCTCTCACAATCAAATTGTTTGCACTTTTATATGAAACTACATTTTTGAAGTACTAACAATAGATCTCTAGATTTCAGAAAATACTTCATATGCTCAATACTGCAAATCTGACATTCATTTATGAAAGTACTCTCAAAATACACAACACAAAACTCAATTCACAACCTGCAAATACTGACAACCCTAAGCTCCTCCTCATACTATGGGCGGGGGGGGGGGGGG
>LR738709.1:180033556-180145548 GCA_902687465.1 Secale cereale | reverse complement strand
GTTCTACCCTGCCACTGCCGTGCCACCGCACCGCTTCCTTCCTTCCCCCATCCCCCCCTCTCTGCTTGTCACGGCCACAACGGCCACGTGCTGCCCGCGCCACGCCCCCCCTTGCTCGTCCCGCTCCGCCACATCGCTCGCTCTGCGCCATTGCTTGTCCCGCCCAGCTCCCCCTCATCGACGTCGCGCGGCCGCGCCCCGCTGCTCCCGCCGCCGTGCTCCACCTCAGCCGGCACCGGCCGCCGCTGCCTCGAGCGGCCCCGCTCCCGTTCCTACCGCTGCGGCTCGTCGCCGCCCATCCACGGCTTCCCCCGCCGGCCCCGCGCTGCCCCTGGCCCGCTGGCCTACCGGCGCTATGGCCACCGACGCCGCTCAGCGCGGTGCTGGGCTGCGCCCGTTGCGGCTATGCCGGCACGCCCAGCGCCCGCTAAGCGCCCGACCCGCCAGGGCCCCTAGGGCCAATGATAGGGGGGGCCCACGGCCCCCAGAATGTTTTTATATAAAAAAGGAATAAAAAAATATATAAACATATATAATAATAATTAAAAAAATTAAAATATAATTAATTAAAGAACTAATTAATTTAATTAATCATCATTAGTTTAGCGAAATCACTAATTAACCTAATTAAACTGTTAGTTAATTAGTCTGTCAATGACATGCGGGACCCACACGTCAGTTTGACCAGTCAACACCTTTGTTGATTGCTGACGTATGCTGACGTCATGCTGATGCAATAATTCAATTTTCAAATATATTTAATAATTAAAAATTAGAAAATGATTTTATAAAATAATCTGTAACTCGGATGAAAATATTTTGTACATGAAAGTTGCTCAAAATTTCGAGATGAATCCGTATAAGCAGACCGTTCGTCAACCTCACGTCCCTAGCATACAGAACCTGCAACTTTCCCCATCCGTTTCATCCGCTGGAAAACAGGAAACACCGGGAATTCTTTCCCGGATGTTTCCCCCCTTCGCAAGTGTCACCCGGTACTGGGTTGGGGCACACCTAGCACCGTTACATGTCATGTCATGCATCACCATGCATCTGTTTGCATTGTATTCATTGTTTCTTCCCCCTCTTCTCTCCGATAGACTACGAGACCGATGCTGTTGCTGCCCCGATCGACTACGGCGTTGAGGACCCCACTTTCGCTGCCGAGCTTCCAGGCAAGCCCCCCCTTGATCAACCTGATATCGCCTATTCTTATCTCTACTGCTTGCATTAGAATAGTGTAGCATGTTACTGGTTTCGATAATCCTAATCAGCTACATAGCCTGACATTGCTACTACAACTGTTGATACCTTTAGCTGCAATGCTAAATGCTTAATATAGGATGCTAGTATTCCATCAGTGGCCCTACACCCTTGTCCGTCTGCCCTGCTATTCTATCAGGTCGTGATCACTTTGGGTGTCATCACGGGTATATTCTATATACACATTATACATGATACATGTTGTGACTAAAGTCGGGTCGGCTCGTTGAGTACACGCGGTTCATTCACGGATTGGGGGCTGAAAGGACATACTTTCCCGATGGCCTCTGTCTGGATCTTTGTTGCGGGCGACATGGAAGGTTGAGACACCTAGGAGATAGGTGGGCCTGGCCCTGATCGTTGTCCGCGGTTATTTCATAATAACATGCTTAATGAGTTTGGATATTTGATCTCAGTCTGGCCGTTGGCCTATACGCACTAACCACCTACATGGGAATAGTTATGGCACTCAACGTCGTGGTATCAGCCGAAGCCTTCTTGACGTCAGTGACTGAGCGTCGCGCGTCGGATTGGACTGTAACGCCTACTTTTGTATTAGGAGAGGCTAGGTCTGCTTACCGGCTGCCCACGCAACGTGTAGGTGTGCAATGGGTGATGGGCACAGACCCTTACGCACATAGTACTTAGACCGACATGCTGACCTGTGCTTAGGTAGGGCTGCGACGTGTTGATCTTCCGAGGCCGGGCATAACCTAGGAAAGTGTGTCCAGCCAAATAGGATCGATCATGCTGGGTTATGTGGTGCACCCCTGCAGGGATGTTAGTCTATTCGAATAGCCGTGTCCCTCGGTAAAAGGACGACCCGAAGTTGTATTCGGACATCATGACAACTAGAACCGGATACTTGATAAAACACACCCAGATGAGTTCCAGATATAACTCGGTGGTTGCTCTCTCACAGGGTGATGAGCGGGAGGATCGCCGAGTAGGATTATGCTATACGATGTTACTTGGTGAGCTTGCCATCTATTCTCTTCTACTGCTGCAAGATGGAGGCTGCCAGAAGCGTAGTCTTCGATTTGATTAGTTATCCCCCTCTTATTCTGGCTTTCTGCAGTTCCGTCCACCGATATTACCCATATCATTGTTACCATTGCATATGTAGTACAGATCCTTGCTTGCGAGTACTTTGGATGAGTACTCACGGATACTTTGCTCCCCCTTTCCCCCCTTCCGATCCTTCTTCTCGGATGATGCATCCAGATGGTGGATCCCATGAGCCAAACACCACCTACGACGACTCCTACTACACCGGTGGCGCCTACTACTACGTGCAGTCTACTGACGATGACCAGGAGTAGTTTAGGAGGATCCCAGGCAGGAGGCCTGCTCCTCTTTCGATCTGTATCCCAGTTTATGCTAGCCATCTTATGGAAACTTGTTTAACTTTATGTCTGTACTCAGATATTTGTTGCTTCCACTTAGTCTTCTATGATCGAGCACTTGTATTTGAGCCCTCGAGGCCCCTGGCTTGTAATATGAAGCTTGTATGACTTATTTTACTTTTAGAGTTGTGTTGTGATATCTTCTAGTGAGTCCCTGATCTTGGTCGTACACATTTGCGTGCATGATTAGTGTACGGACAAATCGGGGGCGTCACAAATGTGGTGCTTAGTTAATGTTTGGTTCATTTGTTGTGGTCTTTAGTTAACTGCTTGTTTCAATTCTGCAATGCGATGTCCAACTATCTTTGGTAGAATTTTGTATTGGTTTGCATGTGAGGAATAAATCGAATTTGGCTGCACTTAATACATGAGAAACATATACAAGTGCTATATTTCCTAGTTCTTAATCATCCTTGGTTTGGATAAATGGGTTTTCCATGTGGCTTGAATTAACCCGATGAATCTGCAATGTGCTTATTTTTCATCTACATATTTTACTAATAGCATGCGAACCCTTACTTAACCTCTTGACTAACTACCTTATATGTGTTCCACGGAAGCAATGGGAAGCACTGAGGTTTACATTTGAGGTTAGCACGTGCATGGTCCGTTGTCTAATAGCACATTATTGTGAAATTACAGGAACCATTCTAATATTTAGGGTTTTAACAATTTGGTCTTGCACATGTAGGTCCTACTGTGAGAGGTTTTGACCCACAGTTCGACCCTTTTGCATAGGGGGAAATGAGTTGTCCATGAATATCAATCAAATCAAGAAACTCAGAAAGATTGTTAGGATAAAAAAATTAGCGACAAAAAACAACAAGATGTTTGTCTGCACAATGAAGAAGACATCAGTTAACTACAAGATGGTACTAACTATTATACCTTGCCTTTTTTATTCCTTTGCCCTATTTCCAATATAGAGAAGATATTTACGCACATCCTTGTTTTTAGGCCTTTCCAAAGCAGTTCACTGATGATTACCTCTCAAACCACCTCTATGGTCAGGAGGCGAGGAAGGTTTTCATACAACACCCACGGTTCAATATTGAAGTGTTCCCGAAGAGGACGAAGGACGAACGGTCAATCATCCACATGCACTGGCCTAAAGCTGCAAAGACCTTCAATACGAATGAAGGCTCAATATTCGCCTTCCGCTTCAGCAGTTTTCTAGATGAGATGCATCTGTCTATATACCGTCTATGATGCTAATTTCAAAAGGTTCTACATGTTGCATGTGAAACTTGGTGCTGGTGCTATTGTGTAATGGGGTAGCTGAGTGCTAAAGCTATATCATGTTGTACTCTGATCTATTTCAATTATGAAATGTATTATGTGCTTAGTATGAATGTAAATTAGATTAATAAATGTATTATTAATAATAGGGCAATTAGCCTACTAATGGCGAATTAGCCTGCTACTTGCGTTTTGCTATTGCAAATGGTTATTCAAAAAAAAAAACCGTGGGCGATGACATCAGGCAACACACACAGTTTATAGGAATAAACCGTGTGGGATCAACCAACAATCACACACGACTTTCTCTTGAAAATTGTTTGTGTTAGGCTACCTTGCGCAAACGTTTACCACATACAAACTGTTTTTGATGGACATCCTTTGCCACAAATTTTCTTCTACGCACAGTGTGTAATGGCAACGATATCACAAACGATTTAACGGGAAAAAATGTGTGTGATGTACTCGTGAACGGAAACGTTTTCCTTCGAGCAATTGTGTGGGATGTACACAGGAATGGAAATGTTTAGCAAGTACTGATTGTGTGGGATGTACTAACGACCGGAAACAATTTCGCCTATATAATTGTTTTTTAGCTCTACTGTATGTATTTCCGTATTTGAGCGCTCGCGGTCGCACACGACCTCATTTTGCCAAGCGTTTGTGCTAGGAGGGCATATCCCGGACAGTTTCTGGGTCATGTGGGAAGGACCCCCCTATCGCCCACACTCACTAGGCGATGGTTCCAAATGCCATCGCAGAAAGGGGTTTAAAACCGTTTGTATAGCACCGACGCGTACTAGTGTCTCGTCCAATCCTAAATCACGACCGCACACTTCTCAACCTCTTCCCCATTGCAAAATCGAGTTGAGATCATCTGCAGTACTATATGGTGTTGTACTGCTGATGACATCTACAATTTACAAATCACCTCTCCTAAAGCCTTCGAAGACTTTGGACTTATCGAATTCCATTAGAACAATGCATCTATACTTGCCAAAGATGACAATCATATCAAGGTCACAAAGCATTGAGACAAACATGAGGTTATATTCTAGGGACTCGACAAGCATCACCTTTTCCATGTGTCGATCCTTTAAGATAGCAACCTTACCTAGACCCAATAATTTGCTTGTTTCCTTTGACTACGTAGGTGATATGCTTCAGATGAGATGGAGAAAGGGGAGCATCGATGATGTGCACATCACTAACAAAGTTACACCCACAGCCCCTACTTCTACTTATACTGGACCAATTACTAGAGCTCGCACACTCCAATTAAATTACCAGGTACTTTTATTTCTTGGTAATGATTCTAATGTTTATGAGAATATGATGCTACCTAAATTGGATACATTTATTTTTCTTATAAATGAAAGGCCAAGCATAGACAAGAACGATGGACATTGGAGCATGATCAAGCATGGTGAAGTTGGCGGAAAGTAAGCTAGAACATAGTTTCTGGTGGAGGTTTCACCACTTTGCCTCGCCGCATCAACCGTGCTGCATCGCCACTTTGTCAATTCGAGCTCCTTGCTCTGTCACCTTGGGTTTGTGGGCTAGGACCTCTGCCAGGCTGAGGACTACTTCTTCATCCTGTCACAAGCCCAGACCTCGTCATCAACACCGAGGCACATTAACCAGCTAAGTCGTTTTCATGCTCAAATTCTTAATATGTTATATTTCTGTGCGGTTCAACCAAGCATTATATTTGTGTTAAGAAAAAAGTTGTTTGTCAAAAACGATGTTTGTTAAAAACAACTTTCTTTGCCCATGTTAACCGGTGGCTCTTAAATTTATATGAGTTGTTTTGCAATAAATGTTTTCTTCTAAGTTCTTGCAAAGTCTTTTTCTACCACTCCTTTCTTGACTCGAGTGTGTGGTCAATAGTTGGATACCCTAGTTTCTCTCTAAGGCCGATCGAGTTTAGTTTGCTAAACTAGCCTGAGAAGCACTCTGCCTTCAGGATGGGAGGTTGAAGCCGAAGGCTGGCCTGCTTGAAGTCTTGAGATCGGATGTGTCATGTTAAAGCACGATGGGAGCACATACTAATTTTAAGACCAATTTCAGATTGGCGCGAAAAAACTTGATTTAGTTCGAACATAAAGTTTGTATTAATTGTTTTGGTTTTTCAAGCATATAGCACTCTTAACGTAGTTTATGTTTTCCTTTCAAGAGGTGGAACATGCACATGCTCTTGACCGAGGTGTTGTGCGTAATAGTTTTGCTCAGGAAAGCTTTTCAGACTAAACCTCGGCGTTGTCAGAACATACACTACATCTGGACCAGTTCCCGAGGAGATACAATACTAGGTTTGGCCATGTTGCCCAACCAAAGTCTCAGGGCTACTGCATTGCTGATTCAATGCAAGAAAATTCTATGTTCAAAATTCGTCCCAAGGGGATTATAATCCTCAGGTTGGTCAGCCACACCATATCTGGGTCTCGGTGATTGTGCACACCGCGTTTTTATTCCTAAAGTATGATGCTGAGCAAGGAATCGATCCTCAGGCCAATTTCACAAATCGAGCTGAGTCTTAGGGGCTACTGGGATCAACTTTTTTAATTTTTTGGTTCAGGCGCATCTCGAGATTTAGGCCGACACACACCTTGAGGGCTACTGGCTATATATATTGTGAGCAAATAAATTGGGTTGATTGGAAATAAATTCCCCAAAAAGTGTGCCCTAGGGCCAGGTGGTGCACCACTCGGAAGCAGTCCAGCATAATGCTCGGGCGCAAGTGGCTAGATGCATGTAGGATGTTTCTGGCATTAAACTTGGCTCGAGGTAGATCAACTCTATACTCGATACATCCATATCAATATAAATAAGAGCAGGATATAGGATTTTACCTCCATCAAGAGGGCCTGAACCTGGGTAAACCATCGTCTCTCTATTCTTGTTACCATCTGTCCGAGATCCATAGCTCGGGGGCCCCTACCCTGAGGTCTACCGATTTTCACACCGACACTTGGGAATTTCACCTTTTGCATCGAGCAAGTATCTT
Source organism: Secale cereale (assembly GCA_902687465.1). Lineage (NCBI taxonomy): Eukaryota > Viridiplantae > Streptophyta > Magnoliopsida > Poales > Poaceae > Secale > Secale cereale. The sequence continues at coordinate 180,138,633 of LR738709.1, read as the reverse complement.
TTCTTGGCTATATTTTTACTACATAGGGAATTGAAGTTGAGAAAGCCAAGATTGAAGCTTTTGAGAGTTGGCCGCAGCCCAAAACGGTCACACATGTGAGGAGTTTTCTTGGACTCACTAGTTTCTATAGGCGTTGTGTGAGAGATTTCATCACCATTGCTGCACCTCTCAATGATCTTACAAAGAAGAATGTGCAATTTATTTTGGGTACTTCACAAGTATAAGCCTCCAAGGTATTGAAAGATAAGTTGACACATGCTCCTTTACTCCAACTTCCTGATTTTAATAAGACTTTTGAGCTTGAATGTGATGCTACTGATATTGGTTTAGGAGGTGTGTTATTACAAGATGGTAAACATGTTGCATATACTTTTCTAAAAATTGAGTGGGCCTAGTCTGGACTATTCTACTTATGATAATGAATTATATGCTCTTGTTCGGACTTTAGAAACATGGCAACATTATTTATGGCCGAAAGAATTTTTATTCATTCTGATCATGAATCCTTGAAACATATTAAAATTCAAACAAAATTGAACCATGGACATGCTAAATAGGTTGAATTCATTGAAACTTTCCTTTATGTCATTAAACCCAAAGGTAAATAAAATGTTATTGTGTATGCGTTGTCTCGTCACTATACTATGCTTTCACAACTTGACTTTAAAATATTTGGCTTCAAGACCATCAAAGATCAATATGTGCATGATGCTGAATTAAAGATATAATGCAGAATCGTAAAGAATGAAGAACATGGAACAAGTTCGACGTTAATGAAGTATTTGTGTTCCGTGCTAACAAGCTATGCATTCTAGCTCGCTCCGTTCATATTTTGTTATTGCAGGAGCCACATGGAGGAGGATTAATGGGACACTTTAGCGTGAGGACAATGGAGGACGTACTTGCTACACATTTCTTGTGGCCAAAGATGGGACGGGATGTTGAGCATTTTGTTGTTCCCTACACTACATGTCAAAAAGCTAAGTCACAACTTAGTCCTTGTGGTTTATATATACATTTGCCTGTACCTAGTGTTCCATGCGAGGATATATCTATGAACTTTGTTTTAGGTTTACCTCGAACAAAGAAGGGGATGGATAGCATATTTTTTGTCGTGGATAGATTCTTGAAAATGGCACACTTTATACCATGTCATAAAAGTGATGATGCTACTAATGTAGCGGATTTCTTCTTTTGTGAAATTATTCACTTGTATGGTGTGCCAAACAAAATTGTTTAAGATCGTGATACTAAGTTTCTTAGCCACTTTTAGAGATGTTTATGAGATAAGTCGGGGACTAAACTACTTTTTAGAACTACATGTCACCCCCCCAACTGATGGACAAACTGAAGTAGAGAATAGAACATTCTCTACTATTCTTAAGGCTGTTTTGAGTAATAACCTTAAAATGTGGGAAGAATGCTTGCCTCATATTGAATTTTCTTATAATCATTTGCTACATTCTATTACTAAGAATGTCGGTGAAGTAAACTTGGGGTTCACTGCCCTGACTTATGCATAGACTTGTTGTGGCTCCCCCCCCCCCCACATCGGCAAGCGTCAAATTATATACGACATTCAAGCTTGAGAAGACACTCGTCATGAGATACAAGAGCATATTAAGAAGACCAACCAAACAACCATTCCAGGGATCTATGGGAAAGCCTGTCTTGCTGGTCGGGCGGGGCTGGTGTGACAACCCGAGATCTATGCGCCAGATGTCTTCCTCTTATTCGTTGGTGTTGCCATGTCTTTCGCTTGCGTGTTGAACTTTGCTATGTCTGTTGGGTAACGTAGTATTTAAATGTTTTCCTACGATCACGCAAGATCTATCTAGGAGAAGCATCGAAACGAGAGGGGAGAGTGTGTCTACGTACCCTCGTAGACCGAAAGCGGAAGCGTCTAGTGACGCAGTTGATGTAGTCGAACGTCTTCGCGATCCAACTGATCCAAGCACTGAACGTACGGCACCTCCGCGTTCAGCACACGTTCAGCTCGGTGACGTCCCATGAGCTCTTGATCCAGTCAAGCATCACGGGAGAGTTTCGTCAGCACGACGTTGTGGTGACAGTGATGATGAAGCTACTGTCGTAGGGCATCGCCTAAGCACTCCAACAATATGACCAAGGTGTGTATCTGCGGGGAGGGGCACCGCACACGGCTAAAACCAACTTGTGTGTCTATGGGGTGCCCCCTCCCCACGTATATAAAGGAGGGAGGGGAGGAGGAGGAGGCCAAGGAGGAGGAGGCGCGCCTAGGGGGGCAATTCTACTCCAACTAGGATTCCCCCCTTTTCCTATTCCTAGTAGGAGAGGGTGAAGGAAGGAGAGAAGAAGAAGAAGGAAAAAGCGCGGCCGACCACATAGTCCAATTCGGATTGGGCTAGGGGGGCCACACGCCCCTAGCTGGGCGCACGTCCTCTTCCTCCACTTCGGCCCATTAGGCCCAATAACCCCTGGGAGGTTCCAACAACCTCCCGGTACTCCGGTATTTATCTGATAACCCCCGGAACTCATCTGGTGTCCGAATATAACCTTCCAATATATGAATATTTATGTCTCGGACATTCCGAGAATCCTAGTCATGTCTGTGATCACATCCGGGACTCCGAACTACCTTCCGTAAATCAAAACACATAAACTCATAACACTGATTATCATCGAACGTTAAGCATGCGGACCATACGGGTTCGAGAACTATGCATACATGACCGAGACTCATCTCTGGTCAATAATTAATAGGAGAACCTGGATGCTCATATTTGGTTACTACATATTCAACAAAGATCTTTATCGGTCAAACCGCATAACAACATACATTGTTCCCTTTGTCATCGGTATGTTACTTTCCCAAGATTTGATCGTCGGTATCATCATACCTAGTTCAATGTCGTCACTGGCAAGTGTCTTCACTTGTTCCGTAATACATCATCTCGTGACTAACTCAATAGTCATTTGCTTGCAAGGCTTATTATGATGTGTATTACCGAGAGGGCCTAGAGATACCTCTTCGACACTCGGAGTGACAAATCATATTCTCGATCTATGCCAACACCACAACCACCTTCGGAGACACCTGTAGAGCATCTTTATAATCACCCAGTTACGTTGTTTCATTTGATAGCGCACAAGGTGTTCCTCCGGTATTCGGGAGATGCATAATCTTATAGTCATAGGAACATGTATAAGTCATGAAGAAAGCAATAGCAGTAAAACTAAACGATCAAGTTGCTAAGCTAACGGATGGGTCTTGTCCATCACATCATTCACCTAATGATGTGATCCCATTGATCAAATGACAACACATGTCTATGTCTAGGAAACATAACCATCTTTGATCAATGAGCTAGTCTAGTAGAGGCATACTAGGGACACTCTGTTTTGTCTATGTATTCACACATATACTAAGATTCCGGTTAATACAATTCTAGCATGAATAATATACATTTATCATGATATAAGAAAATTTAAATAACAACTTTATTGTTGCCTCTAGGGCATATTTCCTTCAGTCTCCCACTAGCACTAGAGTCAATAATCTAGTTCACATCGCCATGTGATTTAATACCGATTGTTCGCATCGTTATGTGAATAACACCCATAGTTCACGTCGGCATGTGACCAACACCCAAAGGGTTTACTAGAGTCAATAATCTAGTTCACATCGCCACATGATTAACACCCAAAGAGTACTAAGGTGTGATCATGTTTTGCTTCGTGAGAGAAGTTTAGTCAACGGATCATGTATTTCGCAAATTTGTATGTCCACAATGCTCTGCATGGAGCTACTCTAGCTAATTGCTCCCACTTTCAATATGCATCCAGATTAGAGTCATCTGGATTAGTGTCAAAGCTTGCATCGGCGTAACTCTTTACGACGAACTCTTTATCACCTCCATAATTGAGAAATATTTCCTTAGTCCTCTAGTTACTAAGGATAATTTTGACCTCTGTCCAGTGATCTACTCCTAGATCACTATTGTACCTCCTTGCTAAACTCATGGCAAGGTACATAACAGGTTTGGTACACAGCATGACATAATTTATAGAATCTATGGCTGAGGCATAAGGAATGACTTTCATTCTCTCTATATGTTTCTGTCATGGTCGGGCTTTGAGTCTCACTCAACTTCACACATTACAAATCAGGCAAGAACTCTTCTTTGACTAATCCATTTTGAACTACTTCAAAATCTTATCAAGGTATGTACTAATCAAAAGTCTTATCAAGCGTCATGATCTATCTCTATAAATCTTGGTGCCCAATACGTAAGAAGCTTCACCAAGCTCTTTTATTGAAAAACTCCTTTTAAACAATCCTTTATGCTTTCCAAAAAATTCTACATCTTTTTCGATCAACAATATGTCATTCACATATACTTATCGGAAATGTTGTAGTCCTCCCACTCACTTTCTTGTAAATACAGGCTTCACCGTAAGTCTGTATAAAACCATATGCTTTGATCACCTTATCAAAGCATATATTCCAACTCCGAGATGCTTGCACCAGTCCATACATGGATCGCTGGAGCTTGCACACTTTGTTAGCCCCTTTAGGATCGACAAAACTTTCTAATTGCATCATATACACCTCTTCTTTAATAAATCCATTAAGGAATGCAGTTTCGTTATCCATTTGCCAGAATTCAAAAAATGCGGCAATTGCTAACATGATTCGGACAGACTTAAGCATCGCTATGAGTGAGAAAGTCTCATCGTAGTCAACTCCTTGAACTTGTCGAAAACCATTCGCAACAAGTCAGGTTTGTAGACAGTAACATTACTGTCGGCGTCGGTCTTTCTCTTGAAGATCCATTTATTTTCAATGGCTTGCCGATCATCGGGCAAGTCAACCAATGTCCACACTTTGTTCTCATACATGGATCCCATCTCAGATTTCATGGCCTCACACCATTTTGCGGAATCTGGGCTCATCGTCGCTTCCTCGTAGTTCGTAGGTTCATCATGGTCTAGTAACATGACTTCGAGAACTGGGTTACCATACCACTCTAGTGCGGCACGTACTCTGGTTGACCTACGAGGTTCGGTAGTAACTTGATCTGAAGTTTCATGATCATCATCATTAGCTTCCTCGCTGATTGGTGTAGGAATCACTGGAACTAGTTTCTGTGATGTACTACTTTCCAATTCGGGAGAAGGTAAAATTACCTCATCAAGTTCTACTTTCCTCCCACTCACTTCTTTCGAGAGAAACTCCTTCTCTATAAAGGATCCATTCATAGCAACGAATATTTTGTCTTCGGATCTGCGATAGAAGGTGTACCCAACATTTTCATTTGGGTATCCTATGAAGAGAAATTTCTCCGACTTGGGTTCGAGCTTATCAGGTTGAAGCTTTTTCACATAAGCATCGCATCCCCAAACTTTAAGAAACGACAACTTGGGTTTATTGCCAAACCACAGTTCATACAGTGTTGTCCCAACAGATTTAGATGGCGCCCTATTTAACGTGAATGCAGCCGTCTCTAATGCATAACCCCAAAATGATAGTGGTAAATCGGTAAGAGACATCATAGATCACACCATATCTAATAAACTACGGTTATGACGTTCGGACACACCATTACATTGTGGTGTTCCTGGTGGCATGAGTTGTGAAACTATTCCACATTGTTTTAAATGAAGACCAAACTCGTAACTCAAATATTCGCCTCCGTGATCAGATCGTAGAAACTTTATTTCCTTGTTATGATGATTCTCTACTTCACTCTGAAATTCTTTGAACTTTTCAAATGTTTCAGACTTGCATTTCATCAAGTAGATATACCCATATCTGCTCAAATCATCAGTGAAGGTGAGAAAATAATGATACCCGCCGTGAGCATCAATACTTATTGGTTTGCATACATCAGTATGTATTATTTCCAATAAGTTACTTGCTCGCTTCATTGTTCCGAAGAACGGGGATTTAGTCATCTTGCCCATGAGGCATGGTTCGCAAGCATCAAATGATTCATAATCAAGTGATTCCAAAAGTCCATCAGCATGTAGTTTCTTCATGTGCTTTACACCAATATAACCTAAATGGCAGTGCCACACGTATGTTGCACTATCATTATCAACTCTGCACCTTTTGGCTTCAATATTATGAATATGTGTATTTACTACAATCGAGATTCAATAAACCATTCACCTTGGGTGTATGACCATAGAAGGTTTTATTCATGTGAATAGAATAACAATTATTCTCTCACTTAAATGAATAACTGTATTGCAATAAACACGATCTAATCTTGTTCATGCTCAACGCAAACACCAAATAACATAGGTTTAACACTAATCCCGAGATTATAGGGAGTGTGCGATGATGATCATATCAATATTGGAACTACTTTCAACACACATCGTCACCTCACCCTCAACTAGTCTCCCTTTATTATGCAACTCCTGTTTCGAGTTACTAATCTTAGCAACCAAAAAAGTATCAAATACCCAGGGGCTACTATGAACACTAGTAAGGTACACATCAATAACATAATTACATGTATATTAAATATACCTTTGTTCATTTTGCCATCCTTCTTATCCGGCAAATATTCAGGGAACTTCCGCTTCCAGTGACCATACCCTTTGAAGTAGAAGCACTCAATTTCAGGCTTAGGTCCAACATTGGGCTTCTTCAAGGGAGTGACAACTTCCTTGCCATTCTTCTTGATGTTCCCTTTCTTCCCCTTGCCCTTTTCTTGAAACTAGTGGTCTTGTCAACCATCAATAATTGATTGTCTTTCTTGATTTCTACCTTCGCCGATTTCAGTATTGCGAAGAGCTCGGGAATTACTTTCGCCATCCCTTGCATATTATAGTTCATCAAAAATGTTCTAGTAGCTTAATGATAGTGACTAGAGAACTTTGTCAATTACTATCTTACCAGGAAGATTAACTCCCACTAGATTCAAGCAATTGTAGTTCCTAGACAATCTGAGCACATGCTCACTGGTTGAGCTATTCTCCTCCATCTTGTAGGCAAAGTACTATCAGAGGTCTCATACCTCTTGATACGGGCATGCGTATGAAATACAATTTCAACTCTTAGGAAAATCTTATATGCTCTGTAGCATTCAAAACATTTTTGAAGTCCCAGTTCTAAGCCGTAAAGCATGGAGCACTGAACTATCAAGTAGTCATCATACCGAGCTTTTGTCAAAACGTTCATAACGTCTGCATCTGCTCCTGCAATAGGTCTGTCACCTAGCAGTGCATCAAGGACATAATTCTTCTGTGCAGCAATGAGGAAAATCCTCAGATCATGTAACAAGTCCGCATCATTGCTACTATCATCTTTCAACATATATTTCTCTAGGAACCTATAAAAATAAACAGGGTGCTATATCACGAGCTATTGATCTACAACATAGATATGCTAATACTACCAGGACTAAGTTCATGATAAATTAAAGTTCAATTAATCATATTGCTAAAGAACTCCCACTTAGATAGACATCCCTCTAGTCATCTAAGTGATCACGTGATCCAAATCAACTAAACAATGTTCGATCATCAAGTGAGATGGAGTAGTTTTCAATGGTGAACATCCTATGTTGATCATATCTACTATATGATTCACACTCGACCTTTCGGTCTCCAGTGTTCCGAGGCAATGAATGTACATGCTAGGCTCGTCAAGTTTAACCCGAGTATTCTGCATGTGAAAATTTTTCTTACGCCCATTGTATTTGAACGTAGATCTTATCACACCCGATCATCACGTGGTGTCTCGGCATGACGAACTGTCGCAACAGTGCATACTCAGGGAGAACACTTGTACCTTGAAATTTTGTAAGGGATCATCTTATAATGCTACCGTCGTACTAAGCAAAATAAGAAGCATAATAAGATAAACATCACATGTAATCAAAATATGTGACATGATATGGCCATCATCATCTTGTGCTTTTGATTTCCATCTCCAAATCATAGTCATGATATCCATTGTCACTGGCTTGACACCATGATATTCATCGTAGTGTCGTGGTCGTCTTGCCAATAGTGCTACAACTACTATCGCTAACTCATAGTGATAAAGTAAAGGAATTACATGGCCTTCGCAATTCATACAATAAAGAGACAACCATAAGGCTCCTTCCGATTGCCGATAATTTACAAAACATGATCGTCTCATACAATAACATATAACTCATCACGTCTTGACCATATCACATCACAACATGCCCTGCAAAAACAAGTTAGACGTCCTCTACTTTGTTGTTGCAAGTTTTACATGGCTGCAACGGGATTAGCAAGAATCGTTCTTACCTACGCATACAAAACCACAACAATTTTTCGTAAAGTGTGTTGTTTTAACCTTCACAAGGACCGGGCGTAGCCACACTCAATTCAACTAAAGTGAGAGAGATGGACACCCGCCAGTCACATTTAAGCAACGAGTGCTCGTAACGGTGAAACCAGTCTCTCGTAAGCGTAAGAGTAATGTCGGTCTGGGACGCTTCATCTCACAATACCTCCAATCAAAGTATGACATGCTGGTAAACAGTATGACTATTATCGCCACAACTCATTGTGTTCTACTCTTGCATATCATCTAGGCATAGACATGGCTTATGATGCCACTATTGGGGAACGTAGTATTTCAAAATTTTCCTACGATCATGCAAGATTTATCTAGGAGAAGCATAGCAACGAGAGGGGAGAGTGTGTCTACGTACCCTCATAGACCGAAAGTGGAGGCGTCTAGTGACGCAGCTGATGTAGTCGAACGTCTTTGCGATCCAACAGATCCAAGCACCGAACGTACGGCCCCTTCGCGTTCGGCACACGTTCAGCTCGATGACGTCCCACGAGCTCTTGATCCAGTTGAGCGTCACGGGAGAGTTTCGTCAGCACGACAGTGTGGTGACAGTGATGATGAAGCTACAGGCGTAGTGCTTCTCCTAAGCACTACAACGATATGACCGAGGTGTGTATCTGTGGGGAGGGGCACCGCACACGGCTAAAATCAACTTGTGTGTCTATGGGGTGCCCCCTCCCCACGTATGTAAAGGAGGGAGGGGAGGAGCAGGCGGCCAAGGAGGAGGAGGCGCGCCTAGGGGGGAAATCCTAGTCCAAGTAGGATCCCCCCCTTTCCTATTCCTAGTAGGAGAGGGGGAAGGAAGGAGAGAATAAGAAGAAGGAAAAAGTGGGGTCGGCCCCCTAGTCCAATTCAGTTTGGGCTAGGGAGGCCACGCACCCCAAGCTGGTCGCACCTCCTCTTCCTCCACTTGGGCCCATGAGGCCCAATAACCCCCCGGGAGGTTCCGACAACCTCCCGGTATTCCGATATTTATCCGTATGAGTCCCGGAACTCATACGGTGTCAGAATATAACCTTCCAATATATGAATATTTATGGCTCGGACATTCCGAGACTCCTTGTCATGTCCGTGATCACATCCTGGACTCCAGACTACCTTCGGTACATCAAAACACATAAACTCATAATACGGATCGTCATCGAACGTTAAGCATGCGGACCCTACGGGTTCGAGAACTATGCAGACATGACCGAGACTCATCTCCGGTTAATAATCAATAGCGGAACCTGGATGCTCATATTAGTTCCTACATATTCTATGAAGATCTTTATCAGTCAAACCACATAACAACATACGTTGTTCTCTTTGTCATCGGTATGTTACTTGCCGGAGATTCGATCGTTGGTATCATCATACCTAGCTCAATCTCATCACCGGCAAGTCTCTTTACTTGTTCCGTAATACATCATCTCGTGACTAACTCATTAGTCATTTGCTTGCCAGGATTATTAGGATGTGTATCACCGAGAAGGCCCAAAGATACCTCTCTGACACTCGGAGTGACAAATCCTATTCTCTATCTATGCCAACACCACAAACACCTTCGGAGACACATATAGAGCATCTTTATAATCACCCAGTTACGTTGTGACGTTTGATAGCACACAAGGTGTTCCTTCGGTATTAGGGAGTTGCATAATCTCATAGTCATAGGAACATGTATAAGTCATGAAGAAAGCAATAGCAGTAAAACTAAACATTCAAGTTGCTAAGCAAACGGATGGGTCTTGTCCATCACATCATTCACCTAATGATGTGATCGTGTTGATCAAATGACAACTCATGTCTATGGCTAGGAAACATAACCATCTTTGATCAATGAGTTATTCTAGTAGAGGCATACTAGGGACACTATGTGTTGTCTATGTATTCACACATGTACTAAGTTTTCGGTTAATACTATTCTAGCATGAATAATAAACATTTACCATGATATAAGGAAATACAAATAACAACTTTATTATTGCCTCTAGGGCATATTTCCTTCAATGTCATAATGTGCATTTCATCTGCATAGTATTCAAAACATGCATATGTTCGTAGTTGTCCGTCTCCCAGTTCTTCCTGTTCTTCGATCTGAGCCCATACACCCCGCGGCACCTCTGAAATATTATTTTATAAGTGGCAAAAAAATATTCTCAGAATGGGGTGAAAGTTGGCGTGCGGTCTTATTATAGTGTAGGTAGACTGCCTATCATATTTTGTCTCATTCAGTGTCCGTTTGATAGCCCAACCGTTAAACATATAGCGGCATCCTTGCCGGTTTATTGTTGGACTTTTCTGTCTCTGAAAACCATGCTAGGCTCCAATTCTCTTCTCTCCCCTCAGCCCATGCCATCCTACACAGCCCACTAACCTAGTTTAAACCTGCCCTCCGACCGGTGTCGTTGGATCGTCATCGGAGGGTCTAAATCAACCCCCAAACCTCCTAACGCTAGCCACCTACCCTATTTAAGCAGTCTCCCTTGCCATTTTTGTCATCCCTAACCCCTGGCCTCGATTTCCACGCGACCAGCCAACTCCCACCCCCTCCTCCTCAAAATCCGACATCATCCACTCTCCTCCCCCGACATGGCGCCTCCAGACGGGCCAGCCGCCACCTGACCCACGCTTCTGGCCAACCCCAGCCGACCATGTCGCCCTGCCTCCACCTCCTCAATCCGCGGCCCACCCGGGCCCGGGGCAGCACGCGCGCCCGCCGCCACCCGCATCCGTGGCCTCGCCGCGCCTCACGGCCCACTTCGCTGCCTTGTCGCCCGTCTCCGGCGACCGGACCCCGCCGGAGCTCCGCCTCCGTGTCGGCCATGCCGCCGTCCGCCAACCCTCCTCTGTTCGACCCTGCCGCCGTCAGGTCCTCGCCGACCCCGAGCGACTCGCCTCCCCGCCGGATCCCGTCGTCATCGTGCGCCACCCCGCACACTCCGGCCACCTCGACCGGATCCGCCACTGCCCGCCTCTCCGCCACCTCCTCCTCAGCCACCGTCGCCCTACCTGCGCCGTCTTCGGCCCCGCCGGCCACCGAAGCTCCTCTCCATGGTCGGATCTCGCCCACGTCTGCATCCGCCCAGATCCAGTCGGCATTGACCCGTGCAGGGACCGTCCCATCCTTGGATGCCCCGAGCCCCCGAACCAAATGGCATGCCTAGATCTGCTCGTCCCGGATCCCTCTCGTCTCTTTTCCCCGAGGTCAAAAATTTCCAGTAAGTCTGTAGGAATCAGTATCGTGTATGCATCTTGTGTGCTCCCTAACTTTGTGCATGTTGATCCGAATTGAGTGTGTGATACACCAAAATGTTCATCTCAGAGTGGTCTACATGTTGTTTTTATTTGCATTCATGTTAGGATGCATATTGACATGTCAATTTATGTTGCAAAAGTGCATGTTGTTGTTAAGTGCTGAAAACTAATATAACTTGCTCTTTTGTCTCTTTCTTAGCATCTTGTGCGATTTTGTTTTGAGCATCATGTCCACATGCTTTAGGAGCACTATCATGTCATCACTGCATTGATGTAATCCAATTATCGTGATATGCCTTGTGTTGATTGGAAAAATCTTGCAAACATGCTAAGATAATGTTGCTATTTTTCTTACATTTGTTGAATTCTGCTAAGTCTGAACTATTATATTATGATGCCATGTTTACTTGATGCTACCATGAAGTCTATGCACATTTGGATATGTACAGTGAGCTTGTTTTCAAGACCATGTTATGCTCTGTCCATTCGTGCCCTTGTTTGCAATTATTAGTTGATGTAGCATGTCTCTTTCTTGCTTTCAAGTTGTCATCGTGATAAATCTATCAATCTGTTAACAACATGTTCCATTTGGCAAAGCTCATTGTAATTAATCTATGCATCATATGTAGTTGTGCCCATGGAGTTAGTTGTGTTATTTGCATAATTATTAGAATTTCTCTGCTTGCTAATATGTGCCTCCAAAATCAGCATCATGGTATTGTTGTTTTGCATTCCCAGGTTTTTACTAACTCTGAGAATCTGCTATATCATGTCTGCATCTTGTTTTGATGAATTCCATGAACCTGTTGCTCCCATATATATGCCATGTTGTGTTATTTGAGCTCCAGATTATTTTCCAGCATGACATGCTTTGGTTTTCCATGATCTTGCACTATAGCTTAATTATTTCTTGCCGCCAACATGTCATCATATTAACTCTGCTCATGTGTATGCCCAGTTTTTGGTCCTAATCTATGATATAAAGTTGCTGGTTACATTGATCATGTTGGATTAATCTTGATGCATATAAACCTGAATGTTGATGATATTTTAAGCATGTAATCTGTACTTTGATTGAATATGATGTTTGTGTTCATCTTGTACTTGTAGCATGTTGTTTTGATGCTTGTAAGATGCATAGTGCTGTTTTGGACAACTTGTCCTTTAAACTTATTTCATGTGTATCTGTTGAACCGTGGCTCCGTTCAGAACTTGCTCTACATGAAACTTGCTTGGTTTTGTGTGTAGATTCACATTGCCATGTTGCATCCCTGTTTTGAGAGTGTGTTCTTGATGTTTGAATGAATTTTGCTTCAATGCCATGCTTAACTTGTCTTGCTCATATCTTCTAGGCCATAGCTCCGAATTAAATGTACTTTATATGTAACTTGACTAGAAAATCGTGTAGATCATCATGGTGCGTGTTAACTTGATATATGTTGCTTACGGCCTCATTTAAACTTCCTTGGTTGTGATGATATCATATGCATCATCTCTAGCCATGAGTAGAATCATGTAGCCTTGTCATGCATCATACTTGGTCGAGCATCATGTCTTGTTTAGGTGTTGTGTGTTTACCATGTTGTCTACTTCTTCTTGTTAGTTCATGTTTTGTTGCGATCATGAGGATACGTTCGACTACGCTTGGTTCGTCTTCGTGGCTTCGTCTACCTCATGGATTTGTTCTTCTTCCTAGTGGGATTTCAGGCAAGATGACAATCATCTTGGATCTCACTACTATCTTTGATATCCTAGTTGTCTCCATGCTATCACTATATGTCACGCTACCCGCCACTTGTTTATAAAGCCTCCCAATATGCCACGAAACAACCTCTAACATTTTTCACCATCCGAGCAAACCATTGTTTGGCTATGTTACCGTTTGCTCTTCTCCTCTTATAGTGTTGCTAGTAGCAGGTGTAGTTGCAGTTGTTCCATGTTGGAACATGGAAATGTTGGAATATCACAATATCTCTTATTTACTTAATTAACATATATACTTAGTAAAGGCTGGAAGGCTCGGCCTTTTGCATAGTGTTTTGTTCCACTCTTGCCGCCCTAGTTTCCGCTAAACCGGTGTTATGTTCCTTGATTTTGCGTCCCTAACACGGTTGGGGTTTATGGGCCCCCTCGACAGTTCACTTTTAATAAAAACACCTCCAGCAAGGCCCAGCATTGGTTTTACCATTTGACTAATAACAACTAAAATTTTCAAAGGGAGCAGATACCCCGTGGATGTTTTCTTAATCAACCCCCGGGCCAGTGCTCCTTATGAGTGTTGGAACAAAGTGGGTAGACTATGGGGCTACCCCGGGGAAACCCGAGGTTTTGGTTTTACTCATAGGATGTCCCATCTGGTCATGGCCTGTGACGAGATACGCGTGGCTACTATCAAGGTGTCGGCATGCCGGGAGGTTTTGCTAGACTTGTTTTACCATTGTCGGAATGTCTTGTGCACCTAGATTCCGAGTCTGATCGGGTTGTCCCCAACATGGAGGTTTTACCTCGCCTGATCGTGAGAGCTTGTGATGGGCTCAGTTGGGACACCCCTGCAGGGTTTTGAACTTTCGAAAGCTGTGAACACGGTAATGTGATATATTGGTATTTGTTAATATCCGGTTGTAGAGAACTTGACACTAAACCCGAAATAAAATACACCAACCGCGTGAGTAACTATGATCGTCCCTTTTCAAGTTAAGAAGAGAGCAAAGTGGCTTAATGTTTGACTCGTAGGTAGTTCAGGATCACATGTGATCATTAATTGTAATGCCCAGGATGGAACTATACCTCCTACGTGTCGAGGCACGACTTAAAGGCATAAGTCCATCCTAGAATGATCTCAAGTTTGGTAATCTTTGCACATCTCATGTAAAAGAGGGGAATTGTAAACATAAATAGTTGGCTTACACTCGCCACGTCACACAAATACAATACATGTCTCAAACATCATACATTAAGAATATCACAACCCTCTAAGGGCAAAACCAAATGTCAAGATACCAAACTTAAATAAAATCCACAGGTCGGATCGAATCCTAGTAGAAGTCTCCACTACTGATCATCAGGATAACGAACATAGTATCGACTACGCTCCTCGTCGAACTCCGAGTCTAGCTCGGTGCCATCACCTGGATAGCTCACAGCTGGACCTGCATCTGGTGGTGGTGAAGTAACTGTGAGCCACAGAGGACTCAGCAATCCCGTTCCCGGGTAACAAGACTATCTAAGCCTTGGGAGAGGATAAGGCTGAAGAAAAGAATAAGTGGTCTGCAGCAGCAACTAGCAACTAGCTTACGTGAGAGAGAGCGAGAAGAGAAAGCCTCGAACGAGAAGTGATCACGAAGTGATCCTAGCTACAAGCTCAACAAACATAACCCCTCCGTGTTCAATTCCCGAATCCCTATTCAGAAATTGACAGTCACGGAACGCACGCAGGTAGTGTATTGAAACATTGTGTCAAGTTATCTACAACCGGATATTAACAAGCTCCCATCTGCCACATAACCGCGGGCACGGCTTTCGAAAGTTCATAACCCTGCAGGGGTGTTCCAACTTGACCCATTACAAGCCCACGATCCGCGGAGTCGCAACTCCAAAGTGGGAAGACCCGAGTATTCTCGGAATCCCGTGCTCAAGATATACCGAACTAAGGTAAGGCTAATCCAGCAAATCCTCCCGGCGTGTCGACACCCTGATAGTAGCCGCGCGTATCTAAGTCTCAGGACACGACCGGATGGGCGAGGCTACGGGTTTATATCAATCCTCGAGTTCCCTTGTGGTGACCCCACAGGCTCCCCGTTTCGGACCAACACTCATGTGGAGCACTGGCCCGGGGTTGTTGATTAAGAACTCGGGTTAATTACTCCCTATGCAAGTTATTTAGTTATTAGGCAAATAGTACCAATGTTGGGACTTGCTGGAAAAGACTTAGCACTTAGCGGTTTATCGAGGGGGTCCCATACACCCCAACCGTGTTAGGAACGCATAATCAAGGAACATAACACCGGTTTATACGGTTCCTAACGGCATGAGTGGAACAAATCACCAAGCAAAAGGCTTAGCCTTCCACCCTTGCCAATATATAGATGATTTCATTTTGAGCATTTATATAGTGTGATATAACCCAACCAAACTTCAACATGAAGCAAGCATCTTCGATCTTCACCTGCAACTAGCAATGCTATAAGAAGGGCTGAGCGAAACGTACTTAGCCAAGCAACGGTTTGCATAGGTAGGGTGGTTAACATGGCAATGGTTACAAGTAGGAGGCTGACAGGAAGAACATGGGCATCGAGGCAAAACTATAGAATGGAACTACTAGCAATAGGCAAAGATAGTAATGTTATCGGGGTTCGGTCATCTTGCCTGAAGTGTAGTCGTTCGGATCGTAAGAAGGGTCCTCGTGCTCAACCTCGTTGGTAACCTTGTTCTCGTACTCGTACTCGGTCTTAGCTTCCGGCTCTAAACAATACAATCACACAAGGCACGAATCAACACGATGCAATGCGCACTCGAAAATGATGGATGCATGATGGATGCACTAAGGATGCACACGGAGCACGGAAAATAGCACTCAAGCAAAACACCTCAAAACATGATAACAATATGATATTATGAATCTACACAGAAAATCAATCAAGTTTCATATAAGACTCGGTGAAATCGGAGCTACGGGCTAAAAGTTATGCCCGAAACAAGAAATGAGCGAAAGCTGAAAATTACAGCAACATAGCAACTTCGGAGCACAAAATAATTAAGCTACAGCACTCAAACATCATGGCAAAGGACATGAACACAAACTAGACATATACTACAGCAAATAAGTCCAAAGGTGCACCCCCAAAGGAGCCACGGATCAATAGCAATAAGCTTGGACATATTGAACTTGACAATAAAATTCTGGCAGCAGAATTTTATTGAAACTTTGGAGAAAAATTTAAACATGCTACAGCCACTTAAATAGGCATGTGAGAACATGAATGGAAAGCCAACAATATATACTACAAGGAACAATCAAGATCCACCCCAAAACTATCATGGTTTGTCCTAGAGCAGCAAGCAAACATGGCATCGGAACGTTACAGATTTCAGACTTGGTGAAAAACCACTAAGTCCTAAAACAGCAGTTTCATCATGGCATCTAAAAGAGCAAGTTTAAGTCACCTCGAAACTAAACATGGCAAGTGGTAAGCACCTCATCAAAGTACACATGATGGTGATTCCGAAACATACAAGCATGCATCATCGAGATAAACACAACGATAGCAACGAGCTCAACAAGATGGCATTTCATAACAAGTGAAACAACATCACAGCCACATGGCACTTTGCAACGATGATAAACATGGCAAGAATAAATCTATCATGCAACCTATCACCAACAACATGTAGAGCAAGGCAAGACGAACACGTGGACATGTCATTTGCATCATTCGGACAAACGAGCTAAAAGTTATCACATGGCAAAGATGGCATAAAAAACATCACATAGCAGCAATTATATCGGGATGCACTCTTGCAACGGGAAAAAGCACCTAGATGATCTCTAACATGCATGACACAATGACATGAAACGTAGAGCTAGTCACCATGAACGTCTGGACATCTGATTTGCGCAAATCGGAGTAACACACACAAAGATACAGCAGTTTGAAATTAGCATCACAAAACAAAAGAACAGGGACTTAGACGAAATTAGGGGTCAACCTCTCACACAGATCTGGAAAAAAAAGGAGCACGGGCCCGTTCTGGATCCGGCCCGACTGGAGGCGCGGCTGGGCTCGGGGCAGCGGACGGGCGAGGGAGCGGCCCGGCGCGGCCCGCGGGATGGAGGCGGCGGCGGCCTGGGCGGAAGCTGACGAAGAGGCTGCGGCCCGGGGCGGCTGGCTGGAGGAAAGCCCAGCGGCGGGCGGCGCGTCGGGCCGGTGGGAAGCCTCGGCCCACCGGGCGCCGAGGGGAGGCGGCTGCGGCCTGGTGCGGGAGGCGATGCGGGAGGCCTGGAGGAGCTGCGGTGCTGGGCCTCGCGGCTTGGTGCGGTGGGCCGCTGCGGAGCTGCGGGAGGAGGGAGGCCCACGCTCCGGCGCGGCGAAGTGGTCCTAGTCTTCGGGCCTGGATATGAAGGAGGCGATCGATCGGGGGAGGGACGAAGTGGCCGAGGCCTGCCGAAGGATCGATCGATGCGGGCGTTGACTTGGCCCTGGCGAAGGAGAAAAACGGCGGCGGTCGGCTGGTTTCTTCGGGAGCCTAGCAAATCGGGGGTTCGGCCGGCGGAAGCTGCCAAGTGGCAAGGGGGAATGGCCAGATCCAAAATTTGAGGTGGAGATGTGGGGAACAAGGAGCTAGGGTTAGGGATGCCAAAATAGACTAGGGGGTTCTATAATATAGCAGATTTTTAGGGTTAGGGGTGATTTAGGGGTGTTAGGAGCCCTCCGATCGCGATCCGACAGATCCGATCACGGGGGGAGTCAGGATGGGCCTAGAAGAGGGTAGTGGGCTGCTGTAGGGGTGTTTCTGGGCCACAAAGCGAAGGCACTTTGGACCCACACGAATAACTGTTGGAATAGCAAACGGAGTCCAATCGCGACGAGATTTGAGAGGCGGGTTGCACACAACAAAACAACAACACACGACAAGTCCCGCGGTACACCGGTAACGTTACACGCCCAAACACCAAAGTAGGCCTACGGGACGTCACGGACACGTGAGGGAGCTTCAGAACGCGAAACGGACAACGGGAAGGAACGCGTGGAACCGGATGCAACCGACAACACAAATGCAATGTGATGCACATGTCTACATGATATGAATGAATGCCACACACGCACACAACAAAACGACGAAAACCCGAAAGACAAAGAACCCGGAATGGAAATAGATGAAGCCGGAGATATATTATATGCCCAAAAGGGAAACTATTACATCCGAGGCATTACAAACTCTCCTCTACTACAAAAAGATCTCGTCCCGAGATCTAGGACTGGAAAAAGGAAGGGTACTCGGAACGAAGATGATCTTCTCGTTCCCACGTAGCCTCTCGGTCGGTGTGATGTGACCACTTGACTTTCAGAAATTTGATGGACTTGTTGCGGGTCTTGCGTTCGGTTTCTTCGAGAATGGCAACGGGATGCTCTCGGTAGGACAGGTCTTGTTGAAGATCAATCTCTTCAAACGGAATCATGCGCTCAAGTGCCTTGAAGCATTTGCGGAGTTGAGACACATGGAACACATCATGAACATTGGCGAAGTTGGGAGGGAGCTCAAGTTGATAGGCTAGGTCGCCTCTTTTGCCAAGAATCTTGAAAGGCCCGACGTATCTAGGAGCAAGCTTTCCTTTGATACCGAATCTTTGGGTGCCTTTCATCGGAGAAACACGGAGATAAAAATAATCATCAATGTTGAATGCCAAATCACGATGCTTGCCGTCATAGTAGCTCTTCTGGCGCGACTGAGCGGCCTTGAGATTCTCACGTATGACTTTGCACATTTCTTCGGCTTCTGAGATCAAGTCATTGCCAAGAAGTTGACGTTCGCCTGTTTCAAACCAGTTTAGAGGGGTACGGCACTTTCTGCCATAGAGGATTTCAAACGGAGCTTTGCCGGCACTTGCTTGAAAGCTGTTGTTGTAAGAGAACTCGGCAAATGGAAGGCAGTCTTCCCATTTCATGCCAAAAGATATGACACAGGCTCTGAGCATGTCTTCTAGAATCTGATTCACTCGCTCGACTTGACCACTAGTCTGAGGGTGAAAAGCAGTGCTGAACCTGATCTTAGTGCCCATGGCGGACTGAAAGGAGTCCCAGAACCTTGACGTGAACAAGCTTCCACGGTCTGAGGAGATAACTTGAGGAATGCCATGTAAGGACACAATTCTGGAAGTGTACAACTCTGCCAATTGAGCTGCATTGATTGATTCTTTGACTGGAAGAAAGTGAGCGACTTTGGTAAGCTTGTCAATCACCACGAAGATAGAATCATTTCCTCGCTTGGACTTAGGAAAGCCAGTGACGAAGTCCATTTCAATGTGGTCGAACTTCCACTCTGGAATCGGAAGAGGTTGGAGAAGACCGGCTGGACGTTGATGTTCTGCTTTCACTCTTCTGCAAACATCACATTCATTCACGAATTGAGCAATCTCCCTTTTCATGCGTGTCCACCAGTAAGATTGCTTGAGGTCTTGATACATCATGGAACTGCCAGGATGAATGGAAAGGAGAGAATCATGTGCTTCTTCCATTATGAGCTTCCTGAGATCACCTTTGGGAACAACGAGTCTGTCCACGAAGAACAAGGTATCTCTCTCATCAATACGAAAGCACTTGTATTTTGGAGTGCCCTTTGCAATACCATGTTTCACCTTCTTCACAATGGTATCACTGAGTTGGGCCTTGCGGACCTGATCTTCCAAGGTAGGAGCAACTTGAAGATTTGCAAGAAAACCCTGCGGAACAACTTGGAGGTTGAGTTTCCTGAATGCTTCACAAAGCTCAGGCTGGTACGGCTTGATAAGAAGGCTATTGCAATATGCCTTTCTGCTCAAAGCATCTGCAATCACATTCGCCTTGCCAGGTGTGTATTCAATGCTGGGATCATACTCTTGGATCATTTCAATCCAACGAGTCTGGCGGAGGTTCAGATGCGGCTGTGTGAAGATGTACTTCAAGCTCTTGTGATCAGTGAAGATGTCGACTTTTCTGCCCAACAACAGATGTCTCCACATAATCAAAGCATGTACCACAGCTGCTAGCTCGATATCATGTGTGGGATAGTTCTTCTCACTTGGCTTGAGCTGACGAGAAGTGTATGCCACAATTCTCTTATCTTGCATAAGCACACCACCAAGACCTTGAAGAGAAGCATCACAGAATACTTCATAGGGCTTGGATTCATCTGGAGGAGTCAGAACTGGAGCAGAGACGAGCTTTTCTTTGAGAGTTTTGAATGCCACTTCACACTCTGGAGACCAAAAGTATTTGACATTCTTCTGAAGCAAGTTTGAAAGAGGCTTGGCAATCTTGGAGAAGTTCTCAACGAACCTTCTGCAATAGCTGGCAAGACCCAGAAAACTGCGGAGTTGCTTGACGTTCTGAGGAGCTTCCCAGTTGACAATTGCTTCAACTTTCTCGGGATTAACCGCAATACCGTCAGCTGGGATGATATGGCCCAGGTACAAAAGCTTATCGAGCCAAAATTCGCACTTGGAGAACTTGGCATAGAACTTATGCTCTCGGAGTCGATCAAGAACCAGACGTAAGTGCTTTTCGTGATCTTCTTCATTCTTGGAAAACACCAGAATATCATCCAGATACACAAGCACAAACTCGCCAGTATAGGGGTTGAAGATGTAGTGCATCATCCTCGAAAAGGTAGGAGGGGCATTGGCGAGACCAAAAGACATGACGGTATACTCGTATGAACCGTAGCTCGTTCTGAAGGCCGTCTTGGGAATGTCTTCCTCGCGAATGCGAATTTGGTGATAGCCCATTCGGAGATCGAGCTTAGAGAACACTTTAGCTCCCTTGAGCTGCTCGAAGAGTTCATTGATGTTGGGGAGTGGATACTTGTTCTTTATCGTCTTCTTGTTCAATGGCCGGTAATCAACACAGAGACGCTCCGTGCCATCTTTCTTCTTGACAAATAAGACACCACAGCCCCATGGAGAAGTACTAGGCCTGATGAGACACATACTCTCCTGTTTATCAAGCTGCTTCTTCAATTCCTTCAATTCATCCGGAGAGAGCTTGTACGGACGCCGGCATGCTGGCTCAGTACCTGGCTCGAGTTCAATAACGACTTCCACCTGACGGTGTGGAGGCATGCCTGGAAGTTCTTCAGGAAAGACGTTTTGATATTCGTTCACCACCGGAATTTGAGATATGGCATTAATTTCGCCCTTATCATTGAGAGAGAAAAGCCTGATAGTGTTATCCCTGGAGGCAAAGATAATCACATCTTCATCAGGATGAGTCATCTTGACTTCCTTCTGTGCACAATCAATGTGAGCATCATGCTGAGAAAGCCAATCCATTCCGAGGATGAGGTCGATGTCAGAATTACCAAGAACCACCGGATTAGCCAGAAATCGATAATCACCCATGCGAATAGACACATTCGGAGCATATATACTGGAATGCATCTGCTTTCCCGGAGAAGAAACTGCCAACTGTCTTGGTAAAGCTGTTGTGGTCACACTATGCTTGGATGCAAAAGGGTATGACATGAAAGAATGTGAAGCACCCGAATCAAATAACACTTTAGCAGGGATAGAGTTCACTGGAAGGTTACCCAAAATGACATCAGAAGAATTCTCCGCTTGTGCTGCATTCATCAGATTGACCCTTGCAGCCTTTGGATCATGCTTGACCATAGCGGTACCGACGGGTGGAGGAGGCGGAAGGCGCCTAGGGTTGTTGCACTTGTTGGAATAATGACCCTTCTGGCCACACTTGTAGCAAGTCACCTCAGAAAGTGGACGAGTAGGAGGAGCACTTAGTCTTGGAGCTTGGAATTGTTGCTTGGACTGCTTGTTGGAGTTGGGTGGGTGGGAGAAACCACGTCCACCAGAGTTCTTGTTGTTGGAGTTGTTGGAGTTGTTGGAGTTGTTGTAAGGAGCTCGAATCACTGGAGGAGGAGGAAGCCAAAATTTCTGATGCTTCGAGACCATCTGAGACGATGAGGAAGAGTGAACGGCATCTCGAATTCTCTTTTTAGAAGCCTCCATCTTAAGCTGAGCTGCCTCTTGTTTCAAAGCCATGTTATAGAACTTGTCGAATTCATCCGGCTCGAACAAGGTGAGAGCAAGTTGAAGTTCATCTTTGAGACCTCCACGGAACTGGTAGATTTTGCTCTTAGCATCAGGAATGTCTTGCTTAGCATAGCGGGCGAGGTTTTGGAACTTGACATTATACTGATAGACTGTCATAGAGCCCTGCTTCAGATTGCGGAATTGCTCACGCATACCCTCGATGACACTTGTTGGAATGTGGTGCGAGCAAAAGTCCTTGCAGAAATTCTCCCAAGAGATCACTTGACCTGGCCTGGAGTCTTTGTACTGCTGCCACCAGTCAGCTGCTTGATCTTTGAGTTGGAAGGCTGCAAATTTCACATAGTCATCTTCCTTCACGTTATTGCACTCAAAATGCTTCTTTATGTCGGTTAACCAATCTTCAGCATCAAGAGGGTCGACACAGTAACTGAAAGCTTTTGGATTATTGGCCAAGAACTGGTTGAGAGTAGCATGGTGCTGCTGGTTGAAGAAGTTGCCTTTATTCCCTGGAACACCCTGATTAGCTTGATTAGCTTGCATCTGCTGCATCATCTGCATCAACAACTGGGTGTTCTGAGCTGTAGTCTGCATAATCGCTCTCCAAGCCTCAGACGGAGGAGGAGGGGAAGGAGGACGATCTGGGACCTCTTCACCCTCTGGGTTAGCGTTGGGAACTCGTTTCGGAGCCATCCTGAAAGAGATGACCACAAATCAGCAATTGATTGACAAATGGTATAAGCTGAATCAATGGAATGAATTGCAACAAGTCTTCACAATAATCATTCGAACAATAAGCACGAATGAAATCATTCGAACAAGAGGAACGAATGAAATTCTCAGTTAATGATAACATCAATCTTCACGAGAAGCCACATAGGGGACAAAAGGTAAAATAAAAAAACAACAAGGTACAGACGGGAACAAACACAAGATAGGAGCTTCGTTCTAACATCTTTGTGTTGAAAGCATATGAACGCGTTACGAAAAGGTTTTGCAATCCCCGGATCAGCATAGCCAAGGACCCTTTAAGATGCAACTCCTGATCGGAACATCGGTCGTAATACCACTTCACACAATGTAGAACCCCGAACTCGCTAACCTGCATTCGTTGGAAGAATGCCTACGATCTACTGGATAAACCCACCTATAAATTTCCGAAAGATTCCAGTTATGCAATCAGGTGTTGGGGATACACGGGAAGCAACGCGCAATCAACTCTAAACCTCCATCGAGGTGTATCCATCCTTCAACACATAACTAGTCTTTCTCGGAAACTGTCTACCTCGGACCTTCGAAAAGCATCCACTATAACAAGCTATGGCAATACTCCCGAACTACCACCCCAGTACTGGGTAATGTCGGGGTTATCTTGCCACTGGCCGTATAGGAGAGATTTTCGATGTCGGCCGTCTTAAGTATGTAGTACTGCCGCGATATGCTTGTGACGACAATACCCCAAAGCTCAACTCCCCGGGACACTGCGACAACCCCTAATGTCAGGAGGCATCGAGAACAATATTATCGTCACAAGAACATCAAAACAATCCCAGAATACTCGCGAGATTCCTAAAAAACATTTGTGCAATTTTTGAAGATAGGAGAGACAAGAGTAGTCGTCGGGAGTCCTCACCAGAGAGAAAGGGGATGAGAAGCAAAGAAATCCTACTCTCCGATATAATATAGGACTCAAAATATTTTCAGTGTGTGCCTAGACTCGACCGTCAACGATTCGATCAAACAGTGGGGGCTCCTAGGTCGGAGAAGGCTCTGAATACCAACTTGTAATGCCCAGGATGGAACTATACCTCCTACGTGTCGAGGCACGACTTAAAGGCATAAGTCCATCCTAGAATGATCTCAAGTTTGGTAATCTTTGCACATCTCATGTAAAAGAGGGGAATTGTAAACATAAATAGTTGGCTTACACTCGCCACGTCACACAAATACAATACATGTCTCAAACATCATACATTAAGAATATCACAACCCTCTAAGGGCAAAACCAAATGTCAAGATACCAAACTTAAATAAAATCCACAGGTCGGATCGAATCCTAGTAGAAGTCTCCACTACTGATCATCAGGATAACGAACATAGTATCGACTACGCTCCTCGTCGAACTCCCAGTCTAGCTCGATAGCATCACCTGGATAGCTCATAGCTGGACCTGCATCTGGTGGTGGTGAAGTAACTGTGAGCCACAGAGGACTCAGCAATCCCGTTCCCGGGTAACAAGACTATCTAAGCCTTGGGTGAGGATAAGGCTGAAGAAAAGAATAAGTGGTCTGCAGCAGCAACTAGCAACTAGCTTACGTGAGAGAGAGAGAGAAGAGAAAGCCTCGGACGAGAAGTGATCATGAAGTGATCCTAGCTACAAGCTCAACAAACATAACCCCTCCGTGTTCAACTCCCGAATCCCTATTCGGAAATTGACAGTCACGGAACGCACGCAGGTAGTGTATTGAAACATTGTGTCAAGTTATCTACAACCGGATATTAACAAGCTCCCATCTGCCACATAACCGCGGGCACGGCTTTCGAAAGTTCATAACCCTGCAGGGGTGTTCCAACTTGACCCATTACAAGCCCACGATCCGCGGAGTCGCAACTCCAAAGTGGGAAGACCCGAGTATTCTCGGAATCCCGTGCTCAAGATATACCGAACTAAGGTACGGCTAATCCAGCAAATCCTCCTGGCGTGTCGACACCCTGATAGTAGCCGCGCGTATCTAAGTCTCAGGACACGACCGGATGGGCGAGGCTACGGGTTTATATCAATCCTCGAGTTCCCTTGTGGTGACCCCGCAGGCTCCCCGTTTCGGACCAACACTCATGTGGAGCACTGGACCGGGGTTGTTGATTAAGAACTCGGGTCAATTACTCCCTATGAAAGTTATTTAGTTATTAGGCAAATAGTACCAATGTTGGGACTTGCTGGAAAAGACTTAGCACTTAGCGGTTTATCGAGGGGGTCCCATACACCCCAACCGTGTTAGGAACGCATAATCAAGGAACATAACACCGGTTTATACGGTTCCTAATGGCATGAGTGGAACAAATCACCAAGCAAAAGGCTTAGCCTTCCACCCTTGCCAATATATAGATGATTTCATTTTGAGCATTTATATAGTGTGATATAACCCAACCAAACTTCAACATGAAGCAAGCATCTTCGATCTTCACCTGCAACTAGCAATGCTATAAGAAGGGCTGAGCGAAGCGTACTTAGCCAAGCAACGGTTTGCATAGGTAGGGTGGTTAACATGGCAATGGTTACAAGTAGGAGGCTGACAGGAAGAACATGGGCATCGAGGCAAAACTATAGAACGGAACTACTAGCAATACGCAAAGATAGTAATGTTATCGGGGTTCGGTCATCTTGCCTGAAGTGTAGTCGTTCGGATCGTAAGAAGGGTCCTCGTGCTCAACCTCGTTGGTAACCTCGTGCTCGTACTCGTACTCGGTCTCAGCTTCCGGCTCTAAACAATACAATCACACAAGGCACGAATCAACAAGATGCAATGCGCACTCGAAAATGATGGATGCATGATGGATGCACTAAGGACGCACACGGAGCACGGAAAATAGCACTCAAGCAAAACACCTCAAAACATGATAACAATATGATATTATGAATCTACACAGAAAATCAATCAAGTTTCATATAAGACTCGGTGAAATCGGAGCTACGGGCTAAAAGTTATGCCCGAAACAAGAAATGAGCGAAAGCTGAAAATTACAGCAACATAGCAACTTCGGAGCACAAAATAATTAAGCTACAGCACTCAAACATCATGGCAAAGGACATGAACACAAACTAGACATATACTACAGCAAATAAGTCCAAAGGTGCACCCCCAAAGGAGCCACGGATCAATAGCAATAAGCTTGGACATATTGAACTTGACAATAAAATTCTGGCAGCAGAATTTTATTGAAACTTTGGAGCAAAATTTAAACATGCTACAGCCACTTAAATAGGCATGTAAGAACATGAATGGAAAGCCAACAATATATACTACAAGGAACAATAAAGATCCACCCCAAAACTATCATGGTATCGGAACGTTACAGATTTCAGACTTAGTGAAAAACCACTAAGTCCTAAAACAGCAGTTTCATCATGGCATCTAAAAGAGCAAGTTTAAGTCACCTCGAAACTAAACATGGCAAGTGGTAAGCACCTCATCAAAGTACACATGATGGTGATTCCGAAACATACAAGCATGCATCATGGAGATAAACACAACGATAGCAACGAGCTCAACAAGATGGCAATTCATAACAAGTGAAACAACATCACAGCCACATGGCACTTTGCAACGATGATAAACATGGCAAGAATAAATCTATCATGCAACCTATCACCAACAACCTGTAGAGCATGGCAAGACGAACACGTGGACATGTCATTTACATCATTCGGACAAACGAGCTAAAAGTTATCACATGGCAAAGATGGCATAAAAAATATCACATAGCAGCAATTATATCGGGATGCACTCTTGCAACGGGAAAACAAGCACCTAGATGATCTCTAACATGCATGACACAATGACATGAAACATAGAGCTAGTCATCACGAACGTCTGGACATCTCATTTGCGCAAATCGGAGTAACACACACAAAGTTACAGCAGTTTGAAATTAGCATCACAGAACAAAAGAACAGGGACTTAGATGAAATTAGGGGTCAACCTCTCACACAGATCTGGAAAAAAAAGGAGCACGGGCCTGGTCTGGATCCGGCCCGACTGGAGGCGCGGCTGGGCTCGGGGCAGCGGACGGGCGAGGGAGCGGCCCGGCACGGCCCGCGGGATGGAGGCGGCGGCGGCCTGGGCGGAAGCTGACGAAGAGGCTGCGGCCCGGGGCGGCTGGCTGGAGGAAAGCCCAGCGGCGGGCGGCGCGTCGGGCCGGTGGGAAGCCTCGGCCCACCGGGCGCCGAGGGGAGGCGGCTGCGGCCTGGTGCGGGAGGCGATGCGGGAGGCCAGGAGGAGCTGCGGCGCAGCGCCTCGCGGCTTGGTGCGGTGGGCCGCTGCGGAGCTGCGGGAGGAGGGAGGCCCACGCTCCGGCGCGGCGAAGTGGTCCTGGTCTTCAGGCCTGGATCTGAAGGAGGCGATCGATCGGGGGAGGGATGAACTGGCCGAGGCCTGCCGAAGGATCGATCGATGCGGGCGTTGACTTGGCTCTAGCGAAGGAGAAAAACGGCGGCGGTCGGCTGGTTTCTTCGGGAGCCTAGCAAATCGGGGGTTCGGCCGGCGGAAGCTGCCAAGTGGCTGGGGGGAATAGCCAGATCCAAAATTTGAGGTGGAGATGTGGGGAACAAGGAGCTAGGGTTAGGGATGCCAAAATAGACTAGGGGGTTCTATCATATAGCAGATTTTTAGGGTTAGGGGTGTTAGGATTTACACGACAAGTCCCGCGGTACACCGGTAACGTTACACGCCCAAACACCAAAGTAGGCCTACGGGACGTCACGGACACGTGAGGGAGCTCCGGAACGCGAAACGGACAACGGGAAGGAACGCGTGGAACCGGATGCAACCGACAACACAAATGCAATGTGATGCACATGTCTACATGATATGAATGAATGCCACACACGCACACAACAAAACGACGAAAACCCGAAAGACAAAGAACCCGGAATGGAAATAGATGAAGCCGGAGATATATTATATGCCCAAAAGGGAAACTATTACATCCGAGGCATTACAAACTCTCCTCTACTACAAAAATATCTCGTCCCGAGATCTAGGACTGGAAAAAGGAAGGGTACTCGGAACGAAGATGATCTTCTCGTTCCCACGTAGCCTCTCGGTCGGTGTGATGTGACCACTTGACTTTCAGAAATTTGATGGACTTGTTGCGGGTCTTGCGTTCGGTTTCTTCGAGAATGGCAACGGGATGCTCTCGGTAGGATAGGTCTTGTTGAAGATCAATCTCTTCAAACGGAATCATGCGCTCAGGTGCCTTGAAGCATTTGCGGAGTTGAGACACATGGAACACATCATGAACATTGGTGAAGTTGGGAGGGAGCTCAAGTTGATAGGCTAGGTCGCCTCTTTTGCCAAGAATCTTGAAAGGCCCGACGTATCTAGGAGCAAGATTTCCTTTGATACCGAATCTTTGGGTGCCTTTCATCGGAGAAACACGGAGATAAACATGATCATCAATGTTGAATGCCAAATCACGATGCTTGCCGTCATAGTAGCTCTTCTGGCGCGACTGAGCGGCCTTGAGATTCTCACATATGACTTTGCACATTTCTTCGGCTTCTGAGATCAAGTCATTGCCAAGAAGTTGACGTTCGCCTGTTTCAAACCAGTTTAGAGGGGTACGGCACTTTCTGCCATAGAGGATTTCAAACGGAGCTTTGCCGGCACTTTCTGCCATAGAGGATTTCAAACGGACAACGGGAAGGAACGCGTGGAACCGGATGCAACCGACAACACAAATGCAATGCGATGCACATGTTTACATGATATGAATGAATGCCACACACGCACACAACAAAACGACGAAAACCCGAAAGACAAAGAACCCGAAATGGAAATAGATGAAGCCGGAGATATATTATATGCCCAAAAGGGAAAGTATTACATCCGGGGCATTACATTAATAGTTATGACTGTTTGTGTAGCTTCTCATCTTTCTATTGAAATCATAAGTTAGCTACCATACAAATTCTTAGCAGCTGCTGCAACCTCACCACTTATCCTTTCCTTACCCATTAAGATTTGCTAGTCTTGATACCCATGGTAACGGGATTGCTGAGTCCTCGTGGCTCATAGATAGTACAACAACAGTTGCAGGTACAGGTATTCAATGACTTGACATGAGAGCGATGTTTACTTGTGTTGGAGTTCTTCCTTCTTCTTCTTCGTCGATCTTGGGATCTGGAACAACAGGATGGATGTCGTTGTGTTGTTCATGTGTTTTCATCCGTAGTTGGATGTCTTGTGAAAGTATCCCCATTTATTTATGTAATGGTATGATGTAATGATATCCATCTTGCTAAACGCCCAAAATGCGGCTGTGCCCCAATCATGAGTTTATCATGTGATTGGGAGAGAATCGCATCCTGGGCGTGAAAGCTTCCGAGGCCAAAGCTATGCCTGGGATCGAGACCGAGACGCGCCGGCAAGGTCTCCAGGGCCGCAAGGCCCAAGAAAGACCTCAAGGAATAGGCCCGGTAGGTGCCGTGCCAGCAAAACCACCACTAGTTGCCACCGCTCCACCTCATCGAGACACCAATCACTAATCGGGGCGGTGTCGAGCCCTCAGGTAACTAGGTGGATCGTGCGGAGCACATGGCGGTGCTACTTCCTGAGCTTGCATTGATTTTTCCCTTGAAGAGGAAAGGGTGATGCAGCTAAGTAGAGATAAGTATTTCCCTCAGTTAAGAACCAAGGTATCAATCCAGCAGGAGGCACAAGCAAGTACCCAATGGATGCACCTGCACAAACTAACAAACACTTGCACAACGTGAAAAAGGTGTTGTTCATCCCTTCACGGTCATTAGCAAGAGTGAAATCTAATATAGATAGATTTTAAATATAAATAAAAGGTAAAATAAAGTAAACACAAATAAATTGCAGCAAGGTATTTTGGGGGTTTCGGTTTATAGATCTGAAAATATATGATAAGGAATAGATCCAGGGCCATAGGTTTCACTAGAGGCTTCTCTCTCATAGAAAGCATACGGTGGGTAATGAAATTGATGTTGAGCAATTGATCGAAAAGCGCAAAGTTATGATGATATCTAAGGCAATGATCATGAATATAGGCATCACATCCATGACAAGTAGACCAAAACGATTCTCCATCTATTACTTTTACTCCACACATTGACCGCCTCCTTCCTGAATCTAGTCTATTAAGTTCATAAGAACATATCAACGCTTTAAGCAAGATGACAGGATGCTGAGGGATAAACTCAAGCAATATGATATAAACCCCATCTTGTTATACTTAATGGAAACAATACAATACGTGCCTCGCTACCCTTTCTATCACTGGGTGAGGACACCTCAAGATTGAACCCATCACGAAGCAACTCTCCCATTGCAATAAAAACCAGTCTAGTTGGCCAAACCAAATCAATAGATCAGAGAGAAATACAAAGCTATCTTAAACATGCATAAAAGAGTTCAGGGAAGACTCAAATAATCTTCATAAATAATCTGATCATAAATCCACAATTCATCGGATCCCAACAAACGCACCGCAAAAAGAAGATTACATCAAATAGATCTCCAACAACATCCAGGAGAACATTATATTGAAGATCAAAGAGAGAGAGGAAGCCATCTAGCTAATAGCTATGGACACATAGGTTTGTTGTAAACTACTCACACATCATCGGTAGAGCACAAGGTTGATGTAGATGACCTCCGTGATCAAATCCCCCTCCTACGGAGTACTGGAAAAGGCCCCAAGATGGGATCTCACGAGAACAGAAGCTTGCTGCAGTGGAAAAGTATTTTTGGCGTCTCTTTGGCATAGGGGGAATATTTTGGTTATTTATAGAGCTGAGATTAGGGTTAGAAGAGCCATGAGGGGCCCTCAAGTCCTAGGGCGTGCCCTAGTGGCATGTAGCCACCTCGTGGGTCTTCTGGCCTCTTCCCGAAGCTTCGTGGATGTATTTTGGTAAAAAAAATCACTGTAAAGTTTTATTCCATTTGGACTCATTTTGATAATGATTTCCTGTAAAAGTCCGCTACGGCAAGTCCTATGGCCAACATCCCGCGCCTTTAAGCCTGGGCTACCAGAGAAATACGATGGGAAGATGAACCCGGCAGAGTTCTTGGGCATCTACACGATCGTCGTTCAAGACGCCGATGAAAGAGATGAGAAGTTGCTCGCCAACTACTTTCCATTGGCACCGGCACATCTTCGTTGATGCACCTGCCTGAGAATTCCATTTCCTTGTGGGCTGACTTGTCCAATGAGTTTGTTGGCACCTTCACGGGCGGCCACCAGGAGCTCGGGCACCCTCGCGACTTGCAAATCCTCCTGTATAAGGAAGGGGAAGTCTACGCAAGTATCTGCAAAGAGTTAGTTGAGTACACTGCAACATCCCAGAGATACAACCGACATCAGTGATTGCTGCGCTCCACACTAACGTGCGCAATCAAAGGATGCGTGCTAAGATGAATGTCCGGCTGCCGAATACCGTCTACGAACTTTACACGTTGGCAGACAAGTGTACTCGTGGTGAAGAAGGGAGGTGACCCCCAAGGGAGGAGGCTAGTGTCGAAGTCGATTCTGAAGATGTTGATGATGCCGCCACCCCAAGAAAGAAAGGCCGCCAGGACGGTGCTAGTGGGAAGGGTCATGGCGGCCGTGGAGGTCGCCAAGACAAGGCCAAGGAGCAGAAAAGCCCGCCAGGTGCCGCTAAAATTAAGAAGAGGAGGATGAAAGTGAAGAAGATGACGATGATGAATCCAGTGAATGTGATTCCAAATAGGCTACTGAGGCCATGTGCATTGACAGGGGTGCATCGTTGCACTCCTCTCACCGCCAAGTTAAACAGTGCCCACATTTGGTCAATGCAGCAGAGCCAGCAATGAGTGCTCAGAAGCCACTTAAATGGTCTCGCACGCCCATCATCTTTGATGATGTTGATCATCCAGAATGCACCACTGTGGTCGGATGCCTGTCATTGTTGTTTTCCCCAATGATTCTCAACCTCAAGGTCACAAAGATGCTGGTTAACGCTGGGGCAGGTTTGAACTTGATTTCCCCTGAGGTGATTGAGAAACTCTAGATTCCTATTGAAGATCTCAAGAAAACTGGTACATTCCAAGGGATCAACCAGGGAAGTAGCCATCCTAAGGGAAAAATAACGTTGCCGGTGACATTTGGCAGGGAGCTGTACTACTGGACCAAGAAGGTTGTGTTAGATGTTTTCAACCTTCCTCCGCTATTCAACGGGATTCTTGGTCGCCCAGCCTTGGTCAAGTTCATGGCGGCATCTCACTACGCATATAACACCTTGAAGATGTCAGGAACATTGGGAGTCATTTCCATTGCATCAAACAAAAAGGACGCAATCATACGTGTCGATAGGATGTACTGAGATGTGGTAGCAGTAGAGGCTACCAAGGCCCCAGTTCCCGGCAAGGAAACAAAGAAGGGAAAGAAATCTAGCAAGTACATTGGCAAAGTCCCCGGGTAGCACGCCTCTCCAGAGTGCACTACGCCCGATGGTGACTTGCTGGAGTGTTCAACTAGCAAGAAATCTAGGGCTGCTCCCCCTGCAACAAAGAAGGTTCCAATGAGGTAGGATGGCACTGACGTTACCTTTACCATCAGTGACACCCTTGATGACAAATAGGAAAGCGTGTTCGTTACCTTCATGTGGGTGAATGTTCACGTGTTTGCATGGCAGTCATCTGACAACCACCGCATTCACAAGGACATAATTGAGCACCACCTTGCGTGTGTCTTCGTGCTCATCCCATCGAGCAGAAGGTCGGGTAGCAAGCCTTGGAATGACAACAGTTCATCACCGACGAAATTAAGCATCTTGAAGCAGATGGCCTGGTCAGAGGGGTGTTGCATCCAACATGGCTAGCAAATCTGGTGGTGGTTCGAAAGGCAAATGGAAAGTGGAGACTTTGCATTGACTTCACAGACCTGAACAAAGTATGTCCAAGTGATCATTTCCCCTTGCCGTGCATTGATGAGATCGTTGATTCCACTTCAGGATGTGATTTTCTTTTATTTATGAATGCATACTCTGGCTATCATCAGATTTCATGGCCAAGGAGGATGAGGAGAAAACCATGTTTATTACTCCATGTGTCATGTACTGCTTTGTACGTATATAGTTTGGGTTAAAAAGCACAGGTTCAACATTCGCAAGGGCTATGTAGGTTGGTTTTAAACCACGGCTACACCGAAATGTGGAGGCAAACATGGATGACATAGTTGTCAAATCCAAAGACAAGTCATCACTCATTCAAGACCTAGAAGAGACTTTTGCAGTCCTGCGAAAGATCAACCTGAAGCTCAACCCTAAGAAATGTGTATTTGGTGTTCCGTCCAGCAAGCTCCTCGAATGTTTTGTGTCTCAGCGATGGATAAAAGCAAACCAAGATCAAGGCAATAGAGCAAATCCGGACACCAAAAAGTGTCAAGGATGTGAGGCATCTAGTTGGTTGCATCGCTACACTGAGTTGGTTCATTTCAATGTCTGCCGAGGGAGCCCTGTCGCTTTTCAAAATATTGAAAAGGCAGGTCCAATGATATCAACCCCGGAGGCGGAGGCCACACTGCAGGATTTGAAAGCTTAACTTTCCTCTACACCATCATTAGTCGCACCTAAGCCTCAAGAGCCATTGCTGCAATACCTAGCCGCAACAAATCAAGTAGCTAGTGCTACACCGGTGGCGCAGAGGGAAGTTGATAGCGAAGGAGCCGAGGCAGCGGAATCACCCAGTGATGAGCAAAGATCGTCCTCGGCTTAACCTGGCATTAGTAGGGCAGAAGTGACACAGGCAGATACTGGTAACCAGAAAGTGCTAGCGAAGAAGAAAGTGGTGAAGTGGCCAATTTACTTTATTAGCTCCCTCCTGCAAGGGGCTAGTTAAGGTACTCTAGAATGCAAAGCTGATCTTCGGCCTTCTCATGGCTTGGAGGAAACTGCGCCATTACTTCCAAGCACACAAGATCACATTTCTCACCCATTTCCCGCTGCAGCGAATTCTGAGGAATCCAGAAGCAACTAGCGGGATAGTAGAGTGGGCTTTGCAACTATCCAGTTTTGCTGTGAAGTTTGAAAGCACGGCAACTATCCGAAGCAGACAACTAGCAGATTTTATTGCAAAATTGACACCAACGCTAGATAAAGAAGTGCCAGAAATGGATCTCCCTGGCAAAGAAGCTCCTAATGAATGGGTCATGTACTTTGATGGTGCTATCTCGTTGCAAGCCGCTGGTGCTGGAGTGATGCTTGTCGCACCCACCTAAGAACACCTCAAGTATGTCATCCAAATGCAATTTCCAGGGGAGGAATCCACCAACAACACAGCAGAGTACGAGGGGCTCCTTGCTGTCCTCATGATTGTAGCGGAGTTGGGAATAAAGATGCTAATCATTCATGATGATTCTCAACTTTTTGGGAAGCAAGTAAATACGCATTAATAGAGCCCGTTGATGGAGGCATATGTTGAAGAAGTAAGGAAGTTGGTGGTGCACTTTGACGTGCTACATAAAGGAAATATGCCCCAGAGGCAATAATAAAGTTATTATTTATTTCCTTGTATCATAATAAATTTTTATTATTCATGCTAGAATTATATTAACCGGAAACTTAGTACATGTGTGAATACATAGACCAACAGAGTGTCACTAGTATGCCTCTACTTGACTAGCTCGTTAATCAAAGATGGTTAAGTTTCCTACCCATAGAGATCAGTTGTCATTTGATGAACGGGATCACATCATTAGAGAATGATCTGATTTACTTGACCCATTCTGTTAGCTTAACACTTGATCGTTTAGTATGTTGCTATTGCTTTCTTCATGACTTATACATGTTCCTATGACTATGAGAATATGCAACTCCCGAATACCGGAGGAACACTTTGTGTGCTATCAAACATCACAACGTAACTGGGTGATTATAAAGATGCTCTATAGGTGTCTCCGATGGTGTTTGTTGAGTTGGCATAGATCAAGATTAGGATTTGTCACTCCGATTGTCGGAGAGGTATCTCTGGGCCCTCTCGGTAATGCACATCACTATAAGCCTTGCAAGCAATGTGACTAATGAGTTCGTTGTGGGATGATGCATTACGGAGCGAGTTAAGAGACTTGTCGGTAACGAGATTGAACTAGGTATGATGATATTGACGATCGAATCTCGGGCAAGTAACATACCGATGACAAAGGGAACAACTTATGTTGTTATGCGGTGGGACCTGTAAAAATATTTGTAGAATATGTAGGAACCAATATGAGCATCCAAGTTCTGCTATTAGTTATTGACCAGATAAGTGTCTCGGTCATGTCTACATAGTTCTCAAACTCGTAGGGTCTGCACGCTTAATGTTCGATGACGATTGGTATTATGAGTGTATGTGATTTGATGTATTGAAGGTTGTTTGTGAAGGAAATATGCCCTAGAGGCAATAATAAAGTTGTTATTTATATTTCCTTATATCATGATAAATGTTTATTATTCATGCTAGAATTGTATTAACCGGAAACTTAGTACATGTGTGAATACATAGACAAAACAGAGTGTCCCTAGTATGCCTCTACTAGACTAGCTCATTGATCAAAGATGGTTATGTTTCCTAACCATAGACATGAGTTGTCATTTGATCAATGGGATCACATCATTAGGAGAATGATGTGATGGACAAGACCCATCCGTTAGCTTAGCACTATGATCGTTTAGTTTTACTGCTATTGCTTTCTTCATGACTTATACATGTTCCTATGACTATGAGATTATGCAACTCCCGAATACCGTAGGAACACCTTGTGTGCTATCAAACGTCACAACGTAACTGGGTGATCATAAAGATGCTCTATAGGTGTCTCTGAAAGTATTCGTGGTGTTGGCATAGATCAAGACTAGGATTTGTCACTCCGAGTGTCGGAAAGGTATCTCTGGGCCCTCTCGGTAACACACATCATAATAAGCCTTGCAAGCAAAGGACTAATGAGTTAGTCACGAGATGATGTGTTACGGAACGAGTAAAGAGACTTGCCGGTAACGAGATTGAACTAGGTATAGATATACCGACGATCGAATCTCGGGCAAGTAACATACCGATGACAAAAGGAACAACGTATGTTGTTATGCGGTTTGACCGATAAAAGATCTTCGTAGAATATGTAGGATCCAATATGAACATCCAGGTTCCGCTATTGGTTATTGACCGGAGATGAGTCTCGGTCATGTCTACATACTTCTCGAACCCGTAGGGTCCGCACGCTTAACGTTTGATGACGATCGGTATTATGAGTTTATGAGTTTTGATGTACCGAAGGTAGTTCGGAGTCCCGGATGAGATCACGGACATGACGAGGAGTCTCGGAATGTCCGAGACATAAAGATTGATATATTGGACGACTATATTCGGACACCGGAAGTGTTCCGGAAAAGTTTTGGATTTAACTGGATTGCCGGAGGGGGTTACCGAAACCCCCTACGAGGGGGGATGGTCCATAGTGGGCCTTGAGGAAAGGAGAGAGGCAGCCCATAGAGGCTGGCCGGCGCCCCACCTAGGGATCCTAGTTGGACTAGGATTGGGGGGGGCGCCACCTCTCCCTCTTTTCCTTTCCCTCTCTTCCTTCTTGATGGACTCCTACTAGGAATATGATTGCAATCCTATTCCTAGTAGGATTGCCCTACCCGCAACATAGGAGGCCGGCCGGCCCTCCCCTCCTGCTCCTTTATATACGGGGGCAAGGGGGCACCCAAAGACACACAAGTTGAATTGTTCCAGCCGTGTGCGGTGCCCCCCTCCACAGAAAGACACCTCGGTCATACCATCGCAGTACTTAGGAGAAGCCCTGCGCCGGTAGATACATCATATCTGTCACCACGCCGTCGTGCTGACGAAACTCTCCCGTGAAGCTCAACTGGATCAAGAGCTCGTGGGACGTCATCAAGCCGAACGTGTGCTGAACACGGAGGTGCCGTACGTTCGGTACTTGATCGGTTGAATCGCGAAGAAGTTCGACTACATCAACCGCGTCACTTGACGCTTCCGCTTCCGGTCTACGAGGGTACGTAGACACACTCTTCCCTCTCGTTGCTATGCATCTGGTAGATAGATCTTGCATGATCGTAGGAAAATTTTAAAATACTACGTTCCCCAACAGTGGCATCATGAGCTAGGTCTATGCGTAGATGATATGCACGAGTAGAACACAATGAGTTGTGGGCGATACTAGTCATACTGCTTACCAGCATGTCATATTTTGCTTCGGCGGTATTGTGAGATAAAGCGGCCCGGACCGACATTACGCGTACGCTTACGCGAGACTGGTTTCACCGTTAGGAGCACTCGTTGCTTAAAGGTGACTGGCGGGTGTCTGTCTCTCTCACTTTAGCTGAAACAAGTGTGGCTACGCCCGGTCCTTGTGAAGGTTAAAACATCACATACTTGACGAAACATCGTTGTGGTTTTGTATGCGTATGTAAGAATGGTTCTTGCTAAGCCCGTAGCAGCCACGTAAAACTTGCAACAACAAAGTAGAGGACGTCTAACTTGTTTTTGCAGGGCATTTTGTGATGTGATATGGTCAAGACATGATGAGTTATACGGTTTTGTATGAGATGATCATGTTTTGTAATGTATCGGCAACTGGCAGGAGCCATATGGTTGTCGCTTTATTGTATGAAATGCAATCGCCATGTAATTGCTTTACTTTATCACTAAGCGGTAGCGATAGTCGTAGAAGCAATAGTTGGCCAGACGACAACGACGCTACGATGGAGATCAAGGTGTCGCGCCGGTGACGAAGGTGATCATGACGGTGCTTTGGAGATGGAGATCAAAAGCACAAGATGATGATGGCCATATCATATCACATATTTTAATTGCATGTGATGTTTATCTTATTATGCTTCTTATTTTGCTTAGAACGACGGTAGCATTATAAGATGATCCCTTACTAAATTTCAAGGTATAAGTGTTCTCCCGGAGTATGCACCGTTGCGGAAGTTCGTCGTGCCAAGACACCACGTGATGATCGGGTGTGATAAGCTCTACGTTCAAATACAACGGGTGTAAGCCAGTTTTGCACACGCAGAATACTCGGGTTAAACTTGACGAGCCTAGCATATGCAGATATGGCCTCGGAACACTAGAGACCGAAAGGTCGACCGTGAATCATATAGTAGATATGATCAACATAAGATGTTCACCATTGAAACTACTCCATTTCACGTGATGATCGGAGATGGTTTAGTTGATTTGGATCACGTGATCATTTAGATGACCGGAGGGATGTCTATCTAAGTGGGAGTTCTTTAAATAATATGAATATATTGAACTTTAATTTATCATGAACTTAGTCCTGGTAGTATTAGCATATCTATGTTGTAGATCAATAGCTTGCGATGTTGCTCCCCGTTTATTTTATATGTTCCTAGAGAAAACTAAGTTGAAAGATGTTAATAGTAATGATGCGGAATTGTTCCATGATCTGAGGATTATCCTCATTGCTGCACAGAAGAATTACGTCCTTGATGCACCGCTAGGTGACAGACCTATTGCAGGAGCAGATGCAGACGTTATGAATGTTTTGACAAAAGCTCGGTTTGATGACTACTTGATAGTTTAAGTGCACCATGCTTTACGGCTTAGAACCGGGACTTCAAAAACGTTTTGAACGCAACGAAGCATATAAGATGTTCCAAGAGTTGAAATTAGTATTTCATACTCATGCCCGTGTCGAGAGGTATGAGACCTCTGACAGTACTTTGCCTACAAGATGGAGGAGAATAGCTCAACCAGTGAGCATGTGCTCAGATTGTCTGGGTACTGCAATTAATTGAATCAAGTGGGAGTTAATCTTCCAGATAAGATAGTAATTGACAAAGTTCTCTAGTCACTATCACCAAGTTAGTAGAACTTCGTGATGAACTATAATATGCAAGGGATGACGAAAGTAATTCCCGAGCTCTTCGCGATGCTGAAATCGGCGAAGGTAGAAATCAAGAAAGAGCATCAAGTGTTGATGGTTAACAAGACCACTTGTTTCAAGTAAAGGGCAAAGGGATAGAAGGGGAACTTCGAGAAGAATGACAAGCAAGTTGTCACTCCCATGAAGAAACCCAAAGCTAAACTCAAGCCTGAAACTAAGTGCTTCTACTGCAAAGGAAATGGTCACTGGAAGTGGAACTGCCCTAGATACTTGGCGGATAAGAAGGATGGCAAAGTGAACAAAGGTATATTTGATATACAGATTATTGATGTGTATTTTACTAGTGTTCATAGCAAACCATCGGTATTTGATACTGGTTTAGTTGCTAAAGAGTAGTAACTCGAAATGGGAGTTGCATAATGAACAGAAACTAGTTAAAGGATGAAGTGACGATGTGTAATGGAAGTAGTTCGAAGATTGATATGATCATCATCGCACACTCCCTATACTTTCGGGATTAGTGTTGAACCTAAATAAGTGTTATTTGGTGAACATGAATATGATTTGATCATGTTTATTGCAATATGGTTATTCATGTAAGTTAGAGAATAATTGTTGTTCTGTTTACATGAATAAAACCTTCTATGGTCGTACACCCAATAAAAATGGTTTGTTGGATCTCGATCGTGTGATACACATATTCATAATATTGAAGCCAAAAGATGCAAGGTTAATAATAATAGTGCAACTTATTTGTGGCACTGCCGTTTAGGTCATAATGGTGTAAAGCGCATGAAGAAACTCCATAGTGATGGACTTTTGGAATCACTTGATTATGAATCACTTGGTGCTTGCGAACCATGCCTCATGGGCAAGAGGACTAAAACTCCATTATCCGGAACAATGGAGCGAGCAACAGATTTGTTAGAGATCATACATACAGATGTATGTGGACCAATGAGTGTTGAAGCTCGCGGCGGGTATCGTTATTTTCTGACTTTCACTGATGATTTGAGAAGATATGGGTATATCTACTTAATGAAGCACAAGTCTGAAACATTTGAAAAGTTCAAAGAATTTCATAGTGAAGTGGAGAATCATCGTAACAAGAAAATAAGAGTTTCTACGATATGATCGTAGAGGTAAAATATTTGAGTTAGCGAGTTTGGCCTTCAGTAAAAACAATGTGAAATAGTTTCACTACTCACGCCACCTGGAACACCACAGTGTAATGGTGTGTCCGAACGTCATAACCGTACTTTATTAGATATGGTGCGATCGATGATGTCTCTTACCGATCTACCACTATCGCTTTTGGGGTTATGCATTAGAGACAACTACATTCACGTTAAATAGGGCACCATCTAAATCCGTGGAGATGACACCGTATGAACTGTGGTTTGACGAGAAACCTAAGCTGTCATTTCTTTAAGTTTGGGACTGCGATCCTTATGTGAAAAAGCTTCAACCTGATAAGCTCGAACCCAAGCCGGAGAAATGTGTCTTCATAGGTTACCCAAAAGAGACTGTTGGGTACACCTTCTATCACAGATCCGAAGGCAAGATATTCGTTGCTAAGAATGGATCCTTTCTAGAGAAGGAGTTTCTCTCGAAAGAAGTGAGTGGGAGGAAAGTAGAACTCGATGAGGTAACTGTACCTTCTCCCGAATTGGAAAGTGGAACATCACAAAAACTAGTTCCAGTGATCGTACACCAATTAGTGAGGAAGCTAATGATGATGATCATGAAACTTCAGATCAAGTTTCTGCTGAACTTCGTAGATCAACCAGAGTTCGTTCCACACCAGAGTGGTACGGCAACCCAGTTCTGGAAATCATGTTACTGGACCATGATGAACCTACGAACTATGAAGAAGCGATGATGAGCCCAGATTCCGCAAAATGGCTTGAGGCCATGAAATCTGAGATGGGATCCATGTATGAGAACAAAGTATGGACTTTGGTTGACTTGCCCGATGATCGGCAGGCCATCGAAAATAAATGGATCTTCAAGAGGAAGACTGACGCAGACGGTAATGTTACTGTTTACAAAGCTCGACTTGTTGCGAAAGGGTTTCGACAAGTTCAAAGAGTTGACTACGATGAGACCTTCTCACGTGTAGCGATGCTTTAATCTGTCCGAATCATGTTAGCAATTGCCGCATTTTATGATTATGAAATCTGGCAAATGGATGTCAAAACTGCATTCCTGAATGGATATCTCAAAGAAGAGTTGTATATGATGCAACCAGAAGGTTTTGTCGATCCAAAAGGTGCTAACAAAGTATGCAAGCTCCAGCGATCCATCTATGGACTGGTGCAAGCATCTCGGAGTTGGAATATACGCTTTGATGAGGTGATCAAAGCATATGGTTTTATACAGACTTTTGGAGAAGCCTGTATTTACAAGAAAGTGAGTGGGAGCTCTGTAGCATTTCTAATATTATATGTGGATGACATATTCTTGATTGTAAATGATATATAGAATTTCTGGATAGCATAAAAGGATACTTGAATAAGAATTTTTCAATGAAAGACCTCGGTGAAGCTGCTTATATATTAGGCATCAAGATCTATAGAGATAGATCAAGACGCTTAATTGGACTTTCACAAAGCACATACCATGATAAGATTTTGAAGAAGTTCAAAATGGATTAGTCAAAGAAAGGGTTCTTGCCTGTATTACAAGGTATGAAGTCGAGTAAGACTAAAAGCCAGACCACGGCAGAAAAATATAGAGAGAATGAAAGTCATTCCCTATGCCTCAGCCATAGGTTCTATAAAGTATGCAATGCTGTGTACCAAACATGTTGTGTACCTTGCCATGAGTTTGTCAAGGGGGTACAATAGTGATCCAGGAGTAGATCACTGTACAGCGGTCAAAATTATCCTTAGTAACTGGATAACTAAGGAAATGTTTCTTGATTATGGAGGTGATAAAGAGTTTGTCGTAAAGGGTTACGCCGATGCAAGATTTGACACTAAATCCAGATGACTCTAAGTATCAATCTAGATTCGTATTGAAAGTGGGAGCAATTAGCTAAAGTAGCTCCATGCAGAGCATTGTAGACATAGAAATTTGCGAAATACATACGGATCTAAATATAACAGACCCGTTGACTAAACTTCTCTCACAAGCAAAAACATGATCACACTTTATTACTCTTGGGTATTAATCACATAGCAATGTGAACTAGATTATTGACTCTAGTAAACCCTTTGGGTGTTGGTCACATGGCGATGTGAACTATGGGTGTTATTCACATAACGATGTGAACTATCGGTATTAAATCACATGGCGATGTGAGCTAGATTATTGACTCTAGAGCAAGTGGGAGACTGAAGGAAATATGCCCTAGAGGCAATAATAAAGTTGTTATTTATATTTCCTTATATCATGTTAAATGTTTATTATTCATGCTAGAATTGTATTAACCGGAAACTTAGTACATGTGTGAATACATAGACAAAACAGATTGTCCCTAGTATGCCTCTACTAGACTAGCTCATTGATCAAAGATGGTTATGTTTCCTAACCATAGACATGAGTTGTCATTTGATCAACGGGATCACATCATTAGGAGAATGATGTGATGGACAAGACCCATCCGTTAGCTTAGCACTATGATCGTTTAGTTTTACTGCTATTGCTTTCTTCATGACTTATACATGTTCCTATGACTATGAGATTATGCAACTCCCAAATACCGTAGGAACACCTTGTGTGCTATCAAACGTCACAACGTAACTGGGTGATCATAAAGATGCTCTACATGTGTCTCTGAAAGTATTCGTGGTGTTGGCATAGATCAAGACTAGGATTTGTCACTCCGAGTGTCGGAGAGGTATCTCTGGGCCCTCTCGGTAACACACATCATAATAAGCCTTGCAAGCAAAAGACTAATGAGTTAGTCACGAGATGATGTGTTACGGAACGAGTAAAGAGACTTGCCGGTAATGAGATTGAACTAGGTATAGATATACCGACGATCGAATCTCGGGCAAGTAACATACCGATGACAAAAGGAACAACGTATGTTGTTATGCGGTTTGACCGATAAAAGATCTTCGTAGAATATGTAGGATCCAATATGAACATCCAGGTTCCGCTATTGGTTATTGACCGGAGATGAGTCTCGGTCATGTCTACATAGTTCTCGAACCCGTAGGGTCCGCACACTTAACGTTTGATGACGATCGGTATTATGAGTTTATGAGTTTTGATGTACTGAAGGTAGTTCGGAGTCCCGGATGAGATCACGGACATGACGAGGAGTCTCGGAATGTCCGAGACATAAAGATTGATATATTGGACGACTATATTCGGACACCAGAAGTGTTCCGGAAAAGTTTCGGATTTAACTGGATTGCCGGAGGGGGTTACCGGAACCCCCTACGAGGGGGGATGGTCCATAGTGGGCCTTGAGGAAAGGAGAGAGGCAGCCCATAGAGGCTGGCCGGCGCCCCACCTAGGGATCCTAGTTGGACTAGGATTGGGGGGGCGCCACCTCTCCCTCTTTTCCTTTCCCTCTCTTCCTTCTTGATGGACTCCTACTAGGAATAGGATTGCAATCCTATTCCTAGTAGGATTGCCCTAGCCGCACCATAGGAGGCCGGCCGGCCCTCCCCTCTTGCTCCTTTATATACTGGGGCAAGGGGGCACCCAAAGACACACAAGTTGAAAATTGTTCCAGCCGTGTGCGGTGCCCCCCTCCACAGAAACACACCTCGGTCATACCATCGCAGTACTTAGGAGAAGCCCTGCGCCGGTAGATACATCATATCTGTCACCACGCCGTCGTGCTGACGAAACTCTCCCGTGAAGCTCAACTGGATCAAGAGCTCGTGGGACGTCATCAAGCCGAATGTGTGCTGAACACGGAGGTGCCGTACGTTCGGTACTTGATCGGTTGAATCGCGAAGAAGTTCGACTACATCAACCGCGTCACTTGACGCTTCCGCTTCCGGTCTACGAGGGTACGTAGACACACTCTTCCCTCTCGTTGCTATGCATCTGGTAGATAGGTCTTGCGTGATCGTAGGAAAATTTTAAAATACTACGTTCCCCAATAGTTTGGATTCCCGGATGAGATCACGGACATGACGAGAACTCTCGAAATGGTCAAGATGTAAAGATCGATATATTGGAAGACTATATTTGGACATCAGAAAGGTTCCGAGTGATTCTGGTATTTTTCGGAGTACCGAAGAGTTACGGGAATTCGTATTGGGCCTTAATGGGCCATATGGGAAAGGAGTGAAAGGCCTTAATGGTGACTGCGTCCCTTCCACATGGGCTGGTCTAAATTGGACTAGGGAAAGGGGCCGCCCCTTCCTTCCTTCTCCTTCTCCCTTCCCCTTTTCCTATTCCGTGTGGGAGGTGGAATCCTACTACGACTAGGGATTCCTAGTAGGACTTCA
This sequence comes from Secale cereale, assembly GCA_902687465.1. Classification (NCBI taxonomy): domain Eukaryota; kingdom Viridiplantae; phylum Streptophyta; class Magnoliopsida; order Poales; family Poaceae; genus Secale; species Secale cereale. Next base: position 180,094,265 of record LR738709.1, on the reverse strand, counting down.
CACTTTCGGCGCGCCCTATGACGGCCGGCCTCCTCCTCCCTCCATCCTTTATATACATGGCCAGGACGCACCCCATAGACACACAAGTTGATTTTAGCCGTGTGTGGTGCTCCTCCCCACAGTTACACACCTCGGTCATATTGTTGAAGTGCTTAGCCGAAGCACTAGGCCGGTAGCTTCATCATCACTGTCACCATGTCGTCGTGCTAACGAAACTCTCCCGTGACGCTCAACTGGATCAAGAGCTCGTGGGACGTCATCGAGCTGAACGTGTGCTGAACACGAAGGTGCCGTACATTTGGTGCTTGGATCTGTTGGATCGCGAAGATGTTCAACTACATCAACCGCGTCACTAGACGCTTCCGCTTTTGGTCTACGAGGGTACGTAGACACACTCTCCCCGCTCGTAGCTATGCTTCTCCTAGATAGATCATGCGTGATCATAGGGGAATTTTTGAAATACTACGTTCCCCAACAGTGGCATGAGAGCCAGGTTTATGCATAGAAGATATGCACGAGTAGAACGCAATGAGTTGTGGGTGGTAATAGTCATACTACTTACCAGCATGTCACACTTTGATTCGGCGGTATTGTGAGATGAAGCGGCCCGGACCGACATTACGTGTACTCTTACGCGAGACTGGTTTCACCATTACGAGCGCTCGTTGCTTAAAGGTGGTCAGCGGGTGTCTGTCCCTCTCACTTTAGTTCAATCGAGTGTGGCTATGCCCGGTCCTTGTGAAGGTTAAAACAACACACTTGACGAAAAATCATTGTGGTTTTCTGTATGCGTAGGTAAGAACGGTTCTTGCTAAGCCCATAGTAGCCACGTAAAACTTGCACCAACAAAGTAGAGAACATCTAACTTTTTTTTGCAGGGCATGTTATCATGTGATATGGTCAAGACGTGATGAGTTATACGTTAGTGTATGACATGATCATGTTTTGTAAATTATTTGCAACCGGCATGAGCCTTATGGTTGTCTCGTTATTGTATGAATTGCGAAGGCCATGTAATTGCTTTACTTTATCACTATGAGTTAGCGATAGTAGTAGTAGAAATAGTTGGAGAGACGACCACGACTCTACGATGGAGATCATGGTGTCAAGCTGGTGATGATGGAGATCATGACGATGCTTTGGAGATGGAGATCAAAAGCACATGATGATTATGGCCATATCATGGCACATATTTTGATTGCATGTGATGTTTATCTTATTATGCTTCTTATTTTGCTTAGTTCGGTGGTAGCATTACCAGAGCACCCCTTAGAAAATTTCAAGGTACAAGTGTTCTCCCTGAGTATGCACCATTGCGAATGTTCTTCGTGCTGAGACACCACATGATGATCGTGTGTGACAGGCTCTACGTTCACATACAATGGGTGCAAGACATTTTTGCACATGCGGAATACTCGGGTTAAACTTGACGAGCCTAGCATGTATAGACATGGCCTCGGAACACTGGCGACCGATAAGTCGAGCATGAATCATATAGTAGATATGATCAACATAAGATGTTCACCATTGAAAACTACTCCATCTCACGTGATGATCGGACATGGTTTAGTTTATTTGGATCACGTGATCATTTAGATGACTAGAGGGATGTCTATCTAAGTGAGAGTTCTTTAGTAATATGATTAATTGAAATTTAATTTATCATGAACTTAGTCCTGGTAGTATTAGCATATCTATTTTGTAGATCAATAGCTCGCGATGTAGCTCCCCTTTTATTTTTATATGTTCCTACAGAAATATAAGTTGAAAGATGATAGTAGCAATGATGTGGACTTGTTCCATGAATTATGTCCTTGATGCACCGCTAGGTGACACACCTATTGCAGGAGAAGATGCAGATGTTATTAACATTTTGACAAAAGCTCAGTATGATGACTACTTGATAGTTTCGTGCACCATGCTTTACGGCTTAGAACCAGGACTTCAAAAATGTTTTGAATGCCACAAAGGAAATAAGATGTTCCTAATAGTTGAAATTGTATTTCATACTCATGCCCATATCAAGAGGTATGAGAACTATGATAGTACTTTGCCTACAAGATGGAGGAGAATAGCTCAACCAGTGAGCATGTGCTCAGATTGTCTGGGTACTACAATTGCTTGAATCAAGTGGGAGTTAATCTTCCAGATAAGATAGTAATTGACAAATTTCTCTAGTCACTATCTCCAAGTTACTATAACTTTGTGATGAACTATAATATGCAAGGGATGACAAAAGTAATTCCCGAGCTCTTCGCGATGCTGAAATCGACGAAGGTAGAAATCAAGAAAAAGCATCAAGTGTTGATGGTTGACAAGACCACTAGTTACAAGAAAAGGGCAAGGGGAAGAAAGGGAACTTCAAGAAGAATGTCAAGCAAGTCGTCACTCCCATGAAGAGGCCCAGTGTTGAACCTAATCCTGAAACTGAGTGCTTCTACTGCGAAGGAAATGGTCACTGGAAGTGGAACTACCCTAAAAACTTGGTGGATAAGAAGGATTGCATAGTGAACAAAGCTATATTTGATATACATGTTATTGATGTGTACTTTACTAGTGTTTATAGCAACCCCTCAGTATTTGATACTAGTTTAGTTGCTCGTAGTAGTAACTCAAAATGTGAGTTGCAGAATGAACAGAGACTAGTTAAGGGTAAAGTGGTGATGTGTGCTGGAAGTGGTTCCAAGATTGATATGATCATCACCGCACACTCCCTATACTTTCGGGATTAGTGTTGAACCGAAATAAATGTTGTTTGGTCTTTGCGTTTAGCATGAATATGGTTTGATCCTGTTTATTGCAATATGTTTATTCATTTAAAGTCAGAGAATAATTGTTGTTCTGTTTACGTGAATAAAACCTTCAATGGTTATACACCCAATAAAAGTAGTTTGTTGGATCTCGATCGTAATGATACACATATTCATAATATTGAACCCAAAAGATGCAAAGTTAATAATGATAGTGCAACATATTTGTGGCACTGCCGTTTAGGTCATATTGGTGTAAAGGCATGAAGAAACTCCATGCTGATGGGCTTTTGGAATCACTTGATTATGAATCATTTGATGCTTGTGAACCATGTCTCATGGGCAAGATGACTAAGACTCCGTTCTCCGGAACAATGGAGCGAGAAACTGACTTATTGGAAATAATGCATACTGATGTATACGGTCCGATGAGTGTTGAGGATCGCGCCGGGTATCGTTATTTTCTATGCTTCACAGATGATTTGAGAAGATATGGGTATATCTACTTGATGAAACATAAGTCTGAAACATTTGAAAAGTTCAAAGAATTTCAGAGTGAAGTGGAAAATCATCGTAACAAGAAAATAGAAGTTTCTACGATCTGATCGCGGCGGCGAATATTTGAAGTTACGAGTTTGGCCTTCATTTAAAACAATGTGAAATAGTTTCACAACTCACGCCACATGGAACACCAAAGCGTAATGGTGTGTCCGAATGTCGTAACCGCACTTTATTAGATATGGAGCGATCTATGATGTCTCTTACCGATTTACCACTATCTTTTTGGGGTTATGCATTAGATACAGCTACATTCATGTTAAATAGGGCACCATCTAAATCCATTGAGACGACACCGTATGAACCGTGGTTTGGCAAGAAACATAAGCTGTCGTTTCTTAAAATTTGGGGCAGCGATGCTTATGTGAAAAAGTTTCAACCTGATAAGCTCGAACCCAAATCAGATAAATGTGTCTTCAGAGGATACCCAAAGGAAACTGTTGGGTACACATTCTATCATAGATCCAAAGGCAAGATATTCGTTGCTAAAAATGGATACTTTCTAGGGAAGGTGTTTCTCTCAATCGGAAAGTGAGTAGGAGGAAAGTGTAACATAATGAGGTAACTGTACCTTCTCCCAATCGGAAATTAGTACATTACAGAAACTAGTTCTAGTGATTCCTACACCAATCAGCGAGGAAGCTAATGATGATGTTTATGAAACTTCATATCAAGTTACTACTGAACCTCGTAGGTCAACCAGAGTGCATTCCGCGCCAGAGTGGTACGGTAACACGGTTCTTGAAGTCATGTTACTAGACCATGATGAACCTACGAACTATGAGGAAGCGATGATGAGCCCAGATTCCGCAAAATGGCTTGAGGCCATGAAATCGGAGATGGAATCCATGTATGAGAACAAAGTGTGGACTTTGGTTGACTTGCCCGATGATCGGCAAGCCATTGAAAATAAATGGATCTTTAAGAGGAAGACTCACGCCGATGGTAATGTTTCTGTCTACAAAGCTCGACTTGTTGCAAAAGGGTTTCGACAAGTTCAAGGTGTTGACTACGATGAGATTTTCTCACTCGTAGCGATGCTTAAGTCTGCCTGAATCATGTTAGCAATTACCGCATTTTATGAAATCTGGCAAATGGATAACAAAACTGCGTGCTTTAATGGATTCATTAAAGTAGAGTTGTATATGATGCAACCAGAAGGGTTTGTCAACCCTAAAGATGCTAACAAAATACGCAAGCTCCAGCGATCCATCTATTTACTGGTGCAAGCATCTCAGAGTTGGAATATACGTTATGATAAGTTGATCAAAGCATATACTTCTATACAGACTTGCGGTGAAGCCTGTATTTACAAGAAAGTGAGTGGGAGCACTGATACGTCTCCAACGTATCTATAATTTTTTATTGTTCCATCCTACTATATATTCTGTTTTGGATGTTTAATGGGCTTTATTACACACTTTTATATTATTTTTGGGACTAACCTACTAACCCAAGGCCCAGTGCAAATTGTTGTTTTTTGCCTATTTCAGTGTTTCGCAGAAAAGGGATATCAAACGGAGTCCAAACAGAATGAAACCTTTGGGATGATTATTTTTGGAACCGTATCTGCACGAGAGACTTGAGGACCAAGTCAGAGAAGAAACGAGGTGCCCACGAGCGGGCAGGGCGCGCCCAGGCGGGTAGGCGCGCCCCCACCCTCGTGGGACCCATGTTGCTCCACCGACGTACTTCTTCCTCCTATATATGTCCACGTACCCTGAAAACATCAAGGAAACAGAGAAAACCCTAATTCCACCACCGCAACCTTCTGTTCCCGTGAGATCCCATCTTGGGGACTGTTTCGGAGCTTCGCCGGAGGGGGGATCTACCATGGTGTGCTTCTACATCAACAACATAGCCTCACCAATGAGTTGTGAGTAGTTTACCACGGACCTTTGGGTCCATAGTTATTAGCTCGATGGCTTCTTCTCTCTTTTTGGATCTCAAGACAAAGTTCTCCTCGATCTTCGAGGAGATCTATTCGATGTAATCTCTTTGCGGTGTGTTTGTCGAGATCCGATGAATTGTGGGTTTATGATCAAGATTATCTATGAAAAATATTTGATTCTTTTCTGAAATCTTTTATGTATGATTATAATATCCTTGCAAGTCCCTTCGAATTATCGGTTTGGTTTGGCCTACTAGATATATAGTTCTTGCAATGGGAGAAGTGCTTGGCTTTGGGTTCAATCTTGCGGTGTCCTTTCTCAGTGACAGCAGGGGCAGCAAGGCATGTATTGTATTGTTGCCATCGAGGATAAAGAGATGGGGTTCATATCATATTGCTTGAGTTTAACCCTCTACATCATGTCCTCTTGCTTAAAGCATTACTCCGTTCTTATGAACGTAATACTCTAGATGCATGCTGGATAGCGGTAGATGTGTGGAGTAATAGTAGTAGATGCAGAATCGATTCAGTCTACTTCTCATGGACATGATGCCCATATATAATGATCATGCCTAGATATTCTCATAACTATGCACTTTTCTATCAATTGCTCGATAGTAATTTGCTCTCCCATCGTAGAATTCTGCTTTCATGAGAGAAGCCACTAGTGAAACCTATGGCCCACGGGTCTATCTTTATCATATTAATTTCCTTCAATTTTCTCCTGCCGTTTCTTATTTGCTTTATTTACTTTCTATTCTTATACCAAAAACACCAAAAATATTATACTATCCTATCTATCATATCTACCTTTCGTAAGTGACTGTGAAGGGATTGACAACCCCTTATCGCGTTGGCTGTGAAATTCTTATTTGTTTGTGCAGGAGCGAGCGACTCACGCTTGGTCTCCTACTGGATTGATACCTTGGTTCTCCAAAACCGAGGGAAATACTTATGCTACTATGTTGCATCACCCTTTCCTCTTCGAGGGAATACAACGCAAGCTCGAGAAGTAGCAAGCACTACAACCTTTCTGATAAGTATATGCGAATGACATATTGTCAATCGAAAATGATGTAGAATTTTTTGGAAAGCATAAAGGAGTGTTTGAAAGGAGTTTTTAAAGAAAGACCTCGGTGAAGCTGCTTACATATTGAGCATCAAGATCTATAGAGATAGATCAAGACGCTTGATAAGTTTTTTCGATGAGTACATACCTTGACATGTTTTTTAAGTAGTTCAAAATGGAACAATCAAAGAAAGAGTTCTTGCCTATGTTGCAAGGTGTGAAGTTGAGTAAGACTCAAATCCCGACCACAACAAAAGATAGAGAGAGAATGAAAGTCATTCCATATGCCTCAGCCATAGATTAAATAAGGTATGCCATGTCGTATACTAGACCTATTGTATGCCCTGCCCTAAGTTTGGAAAGGGAGTACAATTTTGATCTAGGAGTAGATCACTGGACAGCGGTCAAAATTATCCTAAGAGGACTAAGGAAATATTTCTCAGTTATGGAGGCGATAAAAAGTTACGTTGATGCAAGCTTTGACACTGATCTGGATGACTCTGAGGCTCGATCTGGATACATATTGAAAGTGGGAGCATTTAGCTAGAGTAGCTCCGTGCAGAGCATTGTAGACATAGAAATTTGCAAAATACAAATGGATCTGAAAGTGGCAGACCCATTGACTAAACCTCTCACACAAGCAAAACATGATCACACCTTAGTAATCTTTGGGTGTCCATCACATGGCGATGTGAACTAGATTATTGACTCTAGTAGACGTTTTGGGTATTGGTCACATGGCGATGTGAACTGTAAAGTGTTAAATCACATGAGGATATGAACTATTGGTGTTAAATCACATGAGGATATGAACTATTGGTGTTAAACCACATGGTGATGTAAACTAGATTATTGACTCTAGTGCAAGCGGGAGACTGAAGGAAATATGCCCTAGAGGCAATAATAAAGTTATTATTTATTTCCTTATATCATGATAAACGTTTATTATTCATGCTAGAATTGTATTAATCGGATGCTTAGTACATGTGTGAATACATAGACAAACAGAGTGTCACTAGTATGCCTCAACTTGAGTAGCTCGTTTATCAAAGATGGTTAAGTTTCCTAGCCATAGACATGAGTTGTCATTTGATGAACGGGATCACATCACTAGAGAATGATGTGATTGACTTGACCCATTCCGTTAGCTTAGCACTTGATCGTTTCGTATGTTGCTATTGCTTTCTTCATGACTTATACATGTTCCTATGACAATGAGATTATGCAACTCTCGAATACCGAAGGAACACTTTGTGTGCTATCAAACGTCTCAACGTAACTGGGTGACTATAAAGATGCTCTACAGGTGTCTCCAATGGTGTTTGTTGAGTTGGCATAGATCATGATTAGTATTTGTCACTCCGATTGTCGGAGAGGTATCTCTGGGCCCTCTCGGTAATGCACATCACTATAAGCCTTGCAAGCAATGTGACTAATGAGTTAGTTGCAGAATGATGCATTACGGAACGAGTAAAGAGACTTGCCGGTAACGAGATTGAACTAGGTATGATGATACCGACGATTGAATCTAGGACAAGCAAAATACCGATGACAAAGGGAACAATATATGTTGTTATGCGGTTTGATCTAAAAATCTTCGTAGAATATGTAGGAACCAATATGAGCAGTCAGGTTCCACTATTGGTTATTGATGAGAGAAGTGTCTCGGTCATGTCTACATAGTTCTCAAACCCGTAGGGTCCGCACACTTAACGTGTGATGAAGATTGGTATTATGAGTGTATGTGATTTCATGTATCAAATGGTGTTTGGAGTCCCAGATGAGATCACGGACATGATGAGGAATCTCGAAATGGTCAAGACGTAAAGATCGATATATTTGAAGGCTATATTCGGACATCAGAAAGGTTCCGAGTCATTCCGGTATTTTTCGGAGTACCGGAGATTCACAGGAATTTGTATTGGGCCTTAATGGGCCATACGGGAAATGAGAGAAAGGCCTCAAGGGTGGCCGCGCCCCTTCCCCATGGACTGGTCCGAATTGGACTAGGGAAAGGGGGCGCCCCCTTCCTTCCTTCTCCTTCTCCCTTCCCCTTTTCCTATTCCATGTGGGAGGTGGAATCCTACTAGGACTAGGGAGTCCAAGTAAGACTTCACACTTTGGGCGCGCCCTATGAGGGCCGGCCTCCTCCTCCCTCCATCTGTTATATACGTGGCCAGGGGGCACCCCATAGACATGCAAGTTGATTTTAGCCGTGTGTGGTGCCTCTCCCCACAGTTACACACCTCGGTCATATCGTTGCAGTGATTAGGCAAAGCCTGTGCTGGTAGCTTCATCATCACCATCACCAGGCTGTCGTGCTGAAGAAAATCTCCCGTGACGCTCAACTGGATCAAGATCTCATGGGACGTCATCGAGCTAAACGTGTGCTGAACGCGGAGGTGCCGTACGTTCGGTGCTTGGATCGGTTGGATCGCAAAGACGTTCAACTACATCAACTGCGTCACTAGACGCTTCCGCTTTCGGTCTACGAGGGTACGTGGACACACTTTCCCTGCTCGTTTCTATGATTCTCCTGGATAGATCTTGTTTGAACGTAGGGAAATTTTTGAAATACTACGTTCCCCAACACTATAAACAGGACATGTACCATGTGCAGATAATAGTATTGCTCACTACCTGTCCAAGTGTGCTGCTCAAATGCTCCCTGTGGAACCGGGAACATTTATACTCCACTTGACTCAACCATCAGTCTTCCCTTCAACGCGGGCTAGGAAATGAAGAAAGCTGAACACCAGCAAGCATATCCTGGAAGAACTCCCCAGAGTCACTGGTGAGGAAGCTGCTAGGGGAAGCCCTACCTTATTTGGTGAGTAGCATCCTCCCGCAGGCCCTCAAGTCCTCACCATCGAGGTTAGCGCTCCCATCACAGAGGAAATGCCTTTGGTCCTCGTCGGTGAGCCACAGGCTCCAGCATTGGAACAACACATAGTCCACTTCCTGCAAACAGGAGAACTTTTCGATGACCAAGAAAAAGCTGACAGAGTAGCCCGCCAATCGAGTATATATCGGTTTGTGGACAACACTCTATACAAAAAGAGGCCAAACGGTGTCAAATTGAAGTTTGTCAGCCGGGAAGATGGCCGAGGGCTGTTGGCAGAGACAAACAGGGGCGTGTGCGGCTCACACATATGATCAAGAGCACTTGTCGGGAAAGCTTTCCGACAAGGTTTCTATTGGTCCACCGCCTTCCCAGATGCAACCGGGCTAGTCACAAAGTGTGAAGCATGCCAGTTCCATTCCAAAAACATCCATCAGGCATCACAGGCCATGTAGACGATCCCTTTATCTTATCCCTTCTTAGTCTGGGGGCTCGATATCTTGGGCCCCTTTCCCCGTGTTGTTAGAGGCTTTGAATTTTTGTACGTTGCAATCGACAATTTTACGAAGTTGCCTGAGGTAGAGCCACTGAGAAAGGTGACCGTGCAATCAGCCGTTAAGTTCTTTAAAGGATTGGTATGTCATTTTGGAGTACCCAATAGAGTGATGAACAACAACGGCACCCAGTTCACGAGCCGCACCTTCATGCAGTACATCTAGAGTCTTGGAAGAAAGGTCTCTTTCGCCTCTATCGCTCACCCAAGGAGAAACATATAGGATAAAGGGATGGATGTTGAAATGTTTTGTGAGCTCAAGACAAGGACCTTTGAAAAATTGCGAAAGTGTAGAAAATGCTCGATTGAGGAGTTGCCGGTGGTTCTTTGGTCAATCAGGACGACACCAAATCAAGCTAGTGGAAAGACTCCCTTCTCCGTAGTATATGGTGCAAAAGTAGTGCTCCCCACGGAACTCACATATGGGTCACCTTGAGTACTTGCCTACGATGAGGTAGAGCAAGTGCAGCTGCAGCATGACGATGCCATGCTCCTCGAGGAAGATTGTCTCCGGGCAGCTGTGCGTGTTGCATGCTACCAGCGAGCTCTGCGCCGCTATCATAGCCACATGATTCATGCCCAGAGCCTTGATGAAGGTGACCTTGTCCGTAGGTGCATTCAGTTTGCCAAGGGAACAAACAAGTTGACGCCGAAGTGGGAAGGCCATTACAGGGTATTACGAGTCACCAGACCTAGTGCAGTCCAACTTGAGACCGAAGATGGCATCCCAGTGCAAATCTCATGGAATATTGACAATCTTCATAAGTTCTGCCCATAAGGCACGATTGTCGGGCCTTGCCCCACAACCAATTTAGTACAAGCCTATCCTCAAAGGCTTGTAACCCTTTGTACAAAGGCAGGCGAAGACCCTGTGAACATCTGAATAAAACCATCTGTTTTTTTACAAAATTGCATGCATATTTACTTATATGCTATAGCATGAATTATATACACACTTGTTTAAATAAGTTGATTAATGTGCTGCCAAGGCCCCATTTACCTCCGTTTTTCCCTTTTCGATCAGGACAGAAGGACTCCTCACGGGCAACTTTCCTGGGGGAAGAGTGGGGTTGTACTATGCTTGGTCCCATAGCAGCCTCTTTTACATCCAGGAGATGATAAGTACATCAAAGAAATATAAGTCAAATATTTGTTTCATTTTTAAAAAATCCCATTGATCCAAATTACATTTGCAAATGAGAAACTTGCATGCGAGGAGACCTTGCCGCATCCTTCCCCCGCGCTCTTGTCCCTACCTCAAGTTTGCTCGACAAGATCAATTATAACTGCGTTCGAAAATAGACAAGAGACCGGCCACCATCCGCACTCCTAAGACTTGCCTCGAACCAGCTCGGCGAAGCATAGTTGTAGCTGCGTTTGGGGCTGGCAAGAGGCTTTGCTAGGTATCTTACACGCTGAAAATCGTTGGGCGTTATCCCTTCAAGCCGTCTAAGGAGAGTACGTGTCCCCAACAAACTCTCTCCCTCAACATTGCGTGAATCAAAAATTATAAATCATGCAAGTGCAAAGATGGTAGGGAAATATTTGCATTTGATTCAAACATGGTAAATGGTTACATGTTTTTCTAAAAAAGGTAAAGTGCTCCATCATTCCATTCTTGTCCCTCGCCTATCAAGGTTTAGCATGAGTACAATGAAGATGAAAGGAGCACCTAGGTGATGCCCAGGTCACCCCCGCCAGGACCAGAAGGACGCAGCCCGACAATATCATGAGAGCGCCCTGTCAGGCTCGATTCCACAATAAATCATAGAATAGCCCAAAGTCACATCAGCATAATGATCACGAGAGCTGGTGGACTTCCTTTATATTGATAACCAGTCTATACATAATATTACATCGGGTTGAGCCGGAGTGCATAATATTCTGTCACAAACTTGCAATAAATGTGGTAGAGGAATATGTCAGTGGATGACGGTGGTACAACACTGATATAATAAAGTAAAGCCAAGCGTCAGGGTGAGACTTGCCTATTTATTTGTGTAGCGGAAGCACTGTGGATGATACATCACTTCTTCAGGATGCTGCTAATGTGACACTACAATCAAAGACCCGTCGACAAAACTATGTGCAATGCATTAATCACAAACGTTGATGTAAAAAATGTCAAAAAAGATGTAAAACATTTGTGATGGTGGATACATCAAACATGGTTCAGATTTTAGATCCATGTGTATTGTGGGGCATACAATTGATCCATAATAACTGTTTGCGATGAGACAGAACAACAGAAACGGGCAGCCGGATGAAGGTGTGTGCGATATACGGCATACAGTTCACTTGGATGAACTGTTTGTGATTAGGCAACACAAAACAAATGGTCAGCCCGATGAATGTGTGTGCAATATACGGCATACAGTTCACTCATATGAACGGTTTGCGTTGAGCCAAGAGAACAAAAACGGTTCAACTTAACAAGATGTGTGTCATACGCGGAAAATAGATGTGCAAACGGAAATATGTGGGAATACCGATAACAACACACACTATTCCTGTTAACAAGTCGTGTGTGTTGTGAGCAAACGATTGCTGGTATACAATTGTGAGTGATTGATGAAAATATCACCGACGGGTTTCATTGTTTAGTCTGTGTGTGAAGTGATTTGCTGTGTCCACACAGCATCTATGCTCTGTCTACAGAGCATCAACATATATACTTAAAAAGACAGCATTGCATAATCAAATTAAGCATACAATTACACAAGTGACTGCACACATAACTTTTCCACACACCAATGTAAACAATTACATGCATACTAAACTAGGTGAAACGAGGATCTAATCATCTACTTGTTGTTGCGATGACGCTTGCCATTGCTCTGCTTCCAGCTGGATCCATGACCGTTTTGGGGAAGGAGACACTTCTTCATGTCAATGATCCACCTGTACATATCGTAGCTCGTGTACGCCTCCTTGGCCGCATACACGACTTGAGCTTTGTCGAGTTTCTCCATCCAAGGCGAGTGCCAGGCATGCTTGTCCTTGTTGTAGGAATCCTTCATGTCTCTGTTGTAGGGATCGATGATGGCCTCGGCGAGGTGAACCCGTGAGTCCTTCTCATGCTCGTTCCTGCCCCAGATCTTGTATTAGCCCTAGATGTTGACAAGATTCTGGCAGGCGATGCCTGAATTCTTGAGCACCTTTACATCATTGGTGCTGTCCACCATAGCGAACATGTAGTGGAGGCTTTGACAAACCTAGCGAAATGCTCGAAAGGCCTTGTGGCTAGGCAATAGTGGTGGACGAGGACGTGATTGCGCACACACATCTAGACGACAGCAACCTTGGGACCAGACCTGGAACAAGCGTGGGTGTACTCGAGGTCGAACCCGACCACCTTGTACTTTTCCTCAGCAAGCAACATCTCCATGACGTGGATGGAATGCTCCTCCCTGGCCGGGTCGTTGTTGTTCACCACCGAGAGCTTCATGAACCTTCTATGTGTGTCCACCACGACATGCATGGTGAACTGATGCTCGTCGTCGACAGCCGCTCGGAGCGCCATTGGAGCCGTGCAGCATACCCTCGAAGAATTTGTCGTGGTGGGTGTGCTTCTTGCAATAGTGGGGCACGATCGAAAGGTTGAAGAGACACAAGGCTTAAGTGGACGTTGCAATAAATGGGGTCTAGCCGGCCTATAAACGTCATGTCTTGTCACCGCGTTGATAGCAGAGGATTCCAGTGCATGCTTGAGAAGACCGCACACGTTTTGTTTAACCACACGTGGGCTCGAAGAGGCGCCAACTATATCGTTGCTGAGCTGGTTCCCGCGCAACCACGCAGCTTACCATGCAAGCTTACGCCCGGCTAGTTTGGCCACTCGTCGTCTAGAAGAGGGACAAATCATGGGTGTTTATTGGCAAAAAGCTTTGTAAAAACAAAGTGTGTGGAATGACTTCTGTCATAAGTTTTCCCATGGGTGATGAGGTCAAAGTTACAGAGAAGGGTGATGATGGAAACTCGAGTGTGATAATTAATTCCACGCTCTAGAGGGCACAAGGTTGAAGCTGTGTGCAATAATGTCGAAGACTGCAGTCGAGTGAGCTATACAAATCATGTGTTATGAGATCAACAAGGTAAACACATTCGAGAATGGTTTATAAAATCTAAGTCCATTGCATATTAAGGTCAAAATAGTGCTACCAATATACGAGTCCCATATGATGCCAATTTCAACGAGTGTACCACAAAAGCTCGAAATATTATCAGGTTCAAATTACATAGTTATGTGGCTCAAATTCAAAGATTACAAGGTTCAAACTGATATAAGAAATGAAATTTAGCTCATCAGCTATAGATGCCTGAGCTGATCCGCTGAACATGGATATAAGAGTGGTTCAAATTAATATTACCACTTGTAAGGCTGGTTTCCAAACCTCATAATTTTTGCAAAGATGTCAGCCACTAAGAAGTCATGTATGGGGTTGACACGATGACTTCCGTTTACTCTGTCATATGAAGGTCCAAAATGAAATTCAGGTTTTTTGGAGCCTATTCCATTCTGCTGCAGCCAACATCGTTGATCAACAAACCATTCATTTTTGTGAAATAAATGTAGGGCAAACTTCATTACCTTCGGCATCCTTGCTCCGACAAGAAAGAACCTGGAGAATATAATCTCTGGTAAGTTCCCCCGGTAGTTTGTGAGAGATGAAGTTCTAGGAATTCTATGTGATTGTTATATTGTATCACATTATCCACCACCAGGCCTACTCTTATCTGCAAAAGAAGAAAACATGTTAGTGCCTACATGTAGTTTTGAACACAACTACATGCCTATTTAGTTTGTTGGATTTTTAATGATTACAATCTAGAAAAATGTAACCTTCTTCACAATAGGTTGGAGTGGATGAAAAGTTCCTTAAGAAAACTAGTACAGATGAATCCAAAGGAGAAATTCTTATGGATTGTAACCATATGGATGAAGCAAGCAATATGGGGGGACATGTATGTACTGAAATCCTCCAAAAATCCTGCAGAAATCGTAGTACATTGTCATTGTAAACTTGGAAAAAGGTGTCAAAAATTGAACTCCCTTGTGGTTAACATTTAACATGAAAAGAACATCACCTCGATATATAGCTTCTACAGGCACGGAGATTCTAGGTTGGGGCCGGTAGATTCTAGTGCCAAGACCTTCATTGTGCGCAGTTTCTGGGTCAAGCTTGTCGGAATCATTTTCTGGATGACAAACGAACATACATCTTCAAAATTAGAAATAATGTTAATTTCTAGAAGGAGAAGTAGAAGGCGGCTGTTGTACCTGAACGGGTGTGGATCAAATAGCAAGTGTGGAGTATTTGTCACACGAGTAGCCCACCACTATCAATTTTGGTGCGGAAATGATATTGATTCTTGTGGGACCTTCTTGATCAACTAGAAGTAATCTCACAATTGAAGGTGTGTCCTCAATGACCAACCATGGTTCACATTTTTTGATGTCTTCATACAGCACCAGCAACACACATAAATAGTCTGGAGAGTCATGGAGATGATGTGGAAGCTACTCAACACATTGATCGCTTGAAGGTACTCGAGTGCAGTACAACCACAGAGAAGGCACTCCATGTCACCGTTTGGGAGGCAGACGGTGACAAGCTCGAGGTGCTTCAGTCGTGGGAAAATTAGAATGGGCGCATCATTAAGGGGGGATGACAGTTCCTGAACTTGGCGACGCGCAGCGTGGGCCCGCGGGGGAGTGCGGACGTTGGCAGTGAGCGCATATGCCCATCATCAAAAGTGAGCTCCTCGAGCTGATTCAAGGCGGGGGACCGGAACCACTCGTCAACCTTGGCTCGGTTCTTGCAGCTGGAATCGAACTTTCCCATGATAAGGCCTCTGGTTGGGCCACGGTGATTGTCGAGGATCTTGGAGAACGCATCCAAGATTTTGTGATAGCCATGGCAAAGCTCGTGGGTGTCGATGTGGTCAAGAGGGGTGTAGTTCCATAAGGGGCACCACTGCTGGGAAAGGACGGTTGTCCGCGTCCCATATTTGATTGGGAGGAGGGAGATGATGAATATCAACATATCATCGAGGAGACTGCTGAGGAAGTCTATGCCTCCTGGAGTCGCTTGCGGTTCTTGCTTGACCCGGCTCCACTTGTTGGTAGTCCCGTTCTCCACCTTCGAAGTCTCCTCGTCAGTGGCTCTTACTGATAGAATTGGGAGTACAAGAAATATTTAATTAAAACAGGGCAATTGAAAAGTGTATTGGTAACTACAAGTTAGTAGGTGGGAATAGAGTAAGAAAATGGAATAACAATTGGTAGCTTAAACTACACAATTCCTTTGATATTGCCGGGTGAGTCAACATGCAGATACTTGAAAAGAACACTTACTTCGGACAAAGTCTGGAAGGATGATATCGTCGGGGAAGTTAGCATATATATCATGACCAGGCTCTTTTATGTGTAGTTCAATTTTAGTGTGAGCTTTTAGTACATAGAACTTATAATTTTTTTTCCAAAGGCCCGTGACAAAATAGGAGTGACCACATTCATCAAGTCTTATGGAAGCAACGATTGTAAATCCATGGTTTGTGTTCAGTATGACATCTTTGCAATCTTGATTTATGTAAAGGGGCGGGAGTGTGTACTACAGATTCTATTGCATAACAAGGGACGCGCTGCAGAAAATGGTAGGATTATAAAAAAATATGGTAAGATGCAAATATGGGCGAAATTCAAAGAATTGTACAACAGTTGAAATCAAAGGATAAAAATCAATAATTAAATAGATAGGGCAACCATGATGTCATGAAAATATGAGAGTAATCAAAAGAACAATACATCATTAATTTTTCTAATATAGAAAGAAGAGAAAAAAATACCCTTTGACGTATATGCTTCATGAGACACCTTTTATCCAAATGCAGCAATATATAGTATATGTTCAGGAAAGTAGGCCATGCCAACCGATTTAGGCTGAGAGCTGACATACCACACTACGGGAATCAGGATCTTTGCCGTCAGCCATAATGGACGGCAAAGGCATGCCTCGTGGACGGCAAAAACCTTTGCCGTCAGCCGGCACACGGCAAACCGTCCGGCTGAACGAGCTATGGTAAAGTGTACTTTGCCGTTTGCTAGTGGACGGCAAATATGCAAAGGCCTTTGCCGTCAGCCTGAGAAGGCAAAGAGGTTGGACGGCAGGTAAGGTCCGTTAGGGGTTAACGGCGTGCTTTGCCGTCTGCGAGCAGACGACAAAGATGCAAAGGTATTTGTCATCTGCTGGCGTACGGCACAGTGGATATACATACCAAATCATATCCCTTCCATATGGATATTATTATCCAACACATATACATACCAAATCGAAAGTCCGTATAAAGCTAGCCAACATATCCAACAACAAGCATACAATGGTTTCATCCATACATACATATATAGGTAGCAAGTTTAACATTGTTCATCTTACAAAATCTAAAGAAAAAGGACGCACAAGGAGAAGAGTAGACTCCATCAACGCAAGCCTTCCTCATCTAAAGCAAATCTTCAAATTGGGAAAGAAGAAAGTTAGAAGAAGAAGAAGAAGAAGACTAGAAGAAGAATACAAGCTAGAAGAAGAAGAAGAAGACTAGCTAGGTAAATAAGCTAAGTATGCATTTGTTAAGCAAAACACTAGAGAAAACTTACCCTCATCACAACAAATGCGATGAAGATCACAACAAAGGTAACAATTGATCCAACGGCATAATGATACCAAGCCTCATTATCAATGGCATATTTTCTAATCTTCTTAATCTTCAAGTGCATTGCATCCATCTTCAAGCACATTGCATTAATATTCATCTTGCGATCGTCGATGACATCAGCAACATACAACTCCATTATCATCTTCTCTTCTTCAATTCTTTTAATTTTTTTCTTTCAAATACTCATTTTATTTTTCAACTAAATTTAACTTCTCGACAAGAGGGTCGGTTGCAATTTCCGTTTCACATACCTCCTAGATAAAAATATCTCTATGTCAACTTGATGGCCATAATTGTCATAAATGCGAAATGCAACAAATAGTTATAAAAGAGAATTTACCACATCTGAATCATAAAGCGGGCGAGGGCCGACGGGGACGGATATAAAGACCATGGCACTATGAATAACAAACAATCATACAAAGTACGAAAATTATAAAAGTAACTATAAAAATCACAGAATCATAAAAGTATCTATATAAATCAAGTACAACATAAAAAATTGAATACCTAATAATAATCTGCATCATCGGGTTCAATAAATGCGCCGGGATCAAGAAATGCATCATCGTCAGCACTATCAGTAATGATGTGCTCATCATCATCATCAATAAATGCATCATCATGTGGAAGGACACCTTTACATAATCGGTCAAGCATTGACAAGTCATCCACAACAGTAACCTATTCTAGTTCAGGCTCTTCTTGTTCCGGCTCATGGGTGATGTCGCGTTCACTATCGTTGTCTACTTCAATGTTCTGGGGTGAAGTAGAGCATTTCTTGAAACATTTTATTGGAAAGATGTGTTTCTTGGAAGAATTCTCCTTCATATGTGTCTGGGTTAATGTGATGTTCATAATCCTCTTCAGTGGGGGGAGGTGGTCTAACACGTGGCGGCATTTCATAAAGGACAACCCAACCATTGAGATTTGGATCACTTTGACAGGCCCACGATAGATAGAAAACTTGGGTTGCCTATTGAGCCATTATATAGATATCGGGAACATCCAAATCGGTGCTTTGTTTGATTTCCACTAGCCCTAAGTGTTCACGAGTCCTTCTAGTCTCCTTCGACTGGAACCAATAACATTTGAAGACTACGACGTTTGGTGGGTTTGCACCATAAAATTCAAGTTGATAAATTGCTTCAGCTCTTACATAATACTCGGTATCTCCTTCGCCCATAGCAGAGACACAACAATTTGTAGACTTTCGGTCGGCCATAGGTAGCTCTTTGCCATAGGTACGAAAGCGATACCTGTTGATGTCGTATTTGTCAAATGAACGAACCTTAATGTCAAAACCATTAGCGACTTGTCTCAATTCGGCGCCCATAATCTCTGAATTAACCTACAAGTTTAATACGAAATGGATTGTTGCATTAGCCACAAATTAGACGAAGAAATGAAATGGTCTAATGGAAATTACCGTTCGTTTGAACCAAGAGATGAAACCGGGATATCCGCCTCCATGATTTGCCAGAACCTCGTACTCTTCAACCGAATCCTTTTGGATCACCGCTCCATACAAGAATTTGGCTACGTATCGACTGCATCAAATTTGAATGGGAATAAGAGCAGTTCAAAGGAATTAGAAGTTGTGAAACAATGTACCGAGAACTTACTCAATGTACGGCTGCACTTCTATTAGGTTGGTGTAGATACACAATGAAATAATCTACCATTCTTCGAAGTCCAACGTTAAAGAAATGAAGCACCAGCTGTTGTGAGATCCCCTTTGAATAGGCTGAGGTTGGATCCACCCTTTTTAGGGTTGTCAGCATTGTATCGAGGCTTCGGATTATGCAAATGATGATTTTTGGCTTCGTAGTGTGCTGTCACGAAGTTTGTCGCCTCCTCAGCAATGAATGCCTCAGCCATCGAGGCTTCAATTCTATGTTTATTTTTATATTTTGCTCGTAGCGTCTTCTGCATCCTCACAGTTGTGTCGCACCAACGATTTTGTAGGGCCTCCCCAATCTTGCCTCGGTTGGGAGATGCAAAATCAAGTGCTGCATTGGATTAAAGAAGCCCGGCAGAAAGATCTTCTCTAACTTGTAGATCAACTTCGGCGCCAACTCTTCCATTTCTTCTAGCAGGCCAGGCGATAGTTCTTTCGCACAAAGAACACGGAAGAACCAGCTCAGCTCTGCCAATACTAGCCATTCATCCCTAGGGATGAAGCCACGCAACATCACGGGCATTACCCGCTCAATCCATATGTGCCAATCACGACTCCTCATACCAAATATCTTAAATTTATCAAGACTCGCTCCCCTCTCCAGATTCACTGCATACCCATCAGGGAACATCAACTGCTATTGCACCCTCAAGATAATTTCCCTCAAAGTTGGCCTTCCAAGATTGAACCATGCCTTTGGCTTCATCCAGTTCTACTTTCCTTTCGGTTCTCTCATGTTTTGTAACGGCCTATCACATAGCGCCTTCAGATCAACTCTAGCCTTAGTATTATCCTTTGACTTCCCCTCTATGCCGAACAATGTACCAAAAAGTGCCTCGGCGATATTCTTCTTAGTGTGCATCACGTCGATGTTGTGTGGGGAAAGGAGGTCTTCGAAGTAAGGAAGATCCCACAAGCATGTCTTGTGAGTCCAGGCGTGTTTCAAATTATACCCCTTGAAATACCTTGGACGCTCTGGATCTAGC
Organism: Secale cereale; assembly: GCA_902687465.1. Lineage (NCBI taxonomy): Eukaryota > Viridiplantae > Streptophyta > Magnoliopsida > Poales > Poaceae > Secale > Secale cereale. Next base: position 180,074,222 of record LR738709.1, on the reverse strand, counting down.
TCGAGAGCTTTTAAATGATCCAGGGTCTCTTGGCCTGTCAATGTAGGTGGTGCAGAGTTTTTGACAAATCTACCTTTGATGAAGTTCTTCTTGTCTTTCCTGAACTAATGGCAAGGAGCCAGGAACTATCTATGCATGTCGAACCAAGAAAACATGCGACCGGCCTAAAGCCAACAAAACTCAAGAGCTCCCTTGCATGTGGGGCACGGGAACCTTCCATGCACACACCAGCTAACGATAGCGCATACACCAGCAAGTCATGCGTCGAGTACATGTACCAGACAGGCATTATGAAGTCCCGTTTTCTAAAGACGTCATATGTCTTGAACCCATTATGTCAGGATTCTTGCAATTTGTCCTTCAGCGGCTACATGTACACATTCATATTCTTCCCCGGATAGTTGGGCCCTGGAATTATCAACGCGGGGAAAATGTTCTTTCTTTCAATAATCTGTCCGGGGGGATTGAGTGGATAGACAAATATGGGCCAACAACTGTATTGGGTTGTTGTCAAACCAAACACAATGAACCCATCCGTGCTTATGCCAACTCGAGGATGCCTTGGATTTGCCGCTTTGTCCTCATGTAATGCATCGAAGCGCTTCCATGCTTCATCGTTCGATGTGTGCACTATCATCTGTTTCCCATCTGCATCTAGTTGGGTTCTTTTACCCGTTTTGTGCCATGTCATCTATCTGGCCATCTCTTCGACCATGAAAAGACGTTGAAGTATTGGTATGATTGGCATATACCGAAGAACATTAACGGGGATTTTGGTTTGCATCTTCTCACCCATATTTTTGTCTACCACAACATACCTAGATGACTTGCAAATGAGACAATAGTTCATGTCCGCATACTGAAGCCTAAATAAGGCACATCCTTTCTCATAGGTATGTATCTTCTCATACGGCATCTTAAGAGCATGGAGGAGTTTATCTGACTGGTACAGGTTTGCAGGTAGTACATGGCCTTTGGGTAGAAAATGTCCAAATACGGTCATCATTACGTCGTAGAATTCTCCACCCAAGTTGAATTGAGCCTTCAGAGCCATTATTTGTGAGATGACATCCAACTGTAAAAGCTTAGTGTGCTCGTGGAGAGGATGTTTTGAAGACTCCAACATTTCATTGAAGGCCTTTGCAGATTTCTCCATCTCATCGTCCGAGTCGCGAGCATCATTAAAGTCTTACACCATGTCTTGCATCCCGATACGATGCTTGTCGGTGCGACGACGAAGCACCTCAGCTCTGACACATTGGGTAGACTTGCCATGAAATGTCCACACCGTATAATCTGGCGTAAAACCCCTCTTTTGCAGGTGTTTGCCCATTTCATCCTCTGTCCTCTTGTGCCAATTGTTGCACCCGGCACAGGGGCACCAGGTTGTCCTCTGGCCATGTGCAAATGCGGCCCTCACAAACCCCTTGGTTTTTGTGAGCCATTCAGTGGTCATGTATTTCTGACTAGTGTGACTGGTATGTCGGCGTCCTGGGAACCAGGTACCCAGACTTGCCTGTCTGCCGGCCGCATCACGCTCCTGCCACGGCCTGGTACGGCCTAGCTGATCGACCAGCTGCTCAAGACCCTCGCGAGGAGAATGACGTCAAGACACCCTCAGGAGCGGCCTCGGCGAGGTTGCTCCGGAGGGGCGGAGAATCCAAGGCCAAGCCTGCCTCAGGAGGAGGCAATGATGCACCATGCCAGAGGGTGCCAGCGCGTGCCAGTGGCGCAGTTGCCGTTTTGGTGCAAGGGAGACCGTGCACGCGCAGGTTCCGGAGGAGCAGGACAAAGGTTTCCCCATTGGTGCATCAAGACCGAAGACCGCAACGACGACGGGGAGGATGTCACCACCGAGCCCACCACTGCGTCATCACCGGATCCCTTTGCAGGCGAAGACTGCTTTTGTCAGGGTAGGAACGTCCTTGTGTTCCCACTCAAAATGGCCGTTGTGGGATCCCTTCCCGCCTAAACATTTCGGGGGAAGAGGACCATGGACGCCTATATAAGTAGCTAGAATCTCCACTATGGAGGGGATCAGATCCAGAAACTCTGCCCTCGCATAAGGAAGCAAGAACTATTGCCTCCTGACCCTCCTGAGCTCTCCTCCTGAGCTTATGAACCACTGTATTCATCCATACTCAAGCCCTCCCGAGGCCAATCCACCAAAGCAGGAAGTAAGGTATTACACTGCAAGGTGGCCCGAACCTGGGTAAACTCTTGCGTGTTTTAGTTGTTGTTCGCTTGAATCTCTTCACTGGACGAGGGCGAGACACCAGGTAGACATGAGTGGGAGAGATCTTTGTTTACGCCCCTATGTTCAAACTTCTTGGGTTTGCGGAGCCCGTAATCCGACATTTGCTGCGCCAGGTTGGGGGCGTGTCGAGATCTCACCTCTCCGACGACCTCGTCCAACTCTCGTCGTCGAATTCGCTCCACTGCCATGGTGGACACACACCGAGCACGCACCGCATGCCGCACCGCGTACGTCGCTCAGACGGCGCCCGCGGGCAATGGTGCGCCACTCCGCCCAAAATCGTCGGTCGCCCACGCCGCCACAAACCCGGTCGCCCACGAGCAGCAGGACTCGTCCCTGACGCTGTCCGTGCGGCGTGATGGCCGCACAGCGACGCCGTCACCCTCGCCGGCCGCGGCATCGTCCTCGCTGATCCGCCGTGGGCCGGACTACCAGCAGCCTGTGGTATTGATGGCGCGGGAGCTCCTGTGCTACCTACCGGAGGACGACCTCTATGATGAGTGGCTCCACCGCATAACCGAGCTCGTCAACACCGCCGGGGATGTACCTGTACCAACTCACTCCTCCCGTCCTTCGTCACCCATGGCAGGGAATGAGGGCCACGGTGTCCCGGCTCCACCTCCATTCTACGGCGCCGGCCAAGAGGACAGGCGCGAGGCTCCGCGACGTTAGCCGCCCTGCAGTGCCCCTGCGCACGACGAGGATAGCTGCCAGGTGATCCCACATCCCTAGGTAGGAGCTTGCGGGCGCCCAGTCCCGCAGCACCAAGACCGCGCACCACACGAGGTGGTAGCACCAGCGCCCCAAGAACTAGCACCGCAGGCGCAGGGGGCGCCTGCAATCATGAATGTGACTGGATGTCGTGCCTTAGCTCCCGAGCTACGGCGCCTCGTCTGGCCTGGTAAGTTTAAGCTGGATCTGCCTCCGCGCTATGATGGCACCACCGACCCCACGGAGTTCCTCCAACTCTACGACCTGAGCATCGAGGCGTCCAACGGCACTGAGCAGGTCATGGCGAACTGGTTCCCCATGGCTCTCAAGGATGGCGCCCGCTCCTGGCTCCTAAACCTCCACATGGGATCCATCTCCTCGTGGCGGGAGCTTTGTGAGCGTTTCATCGCCAACTTCCAGGGCGCCCGCGACCAAGCCCCGGACGGATGGGTGGTATACTTCGATGGTGCCTTCTCGCGCCTTGGCGCGGGGGCTGGCACCCTGTTAGTATCTCCCACTCAGGACAAGTTATACCACGCTGTGCAGCTTTGCTTCCAGCAAGGCGAGAAGGTCTCCAACAACATCACAGAGTACGAGGGCCTAATTGCTGGGCTCAAGGCCGCCGCTGCACTGGGGGTCAAGTGTCCCACCATGAGAGGTGATTCGCAGCTCCTCGTCAACTTCTCCAACAAGAAGTACAAGCCCAAGGACGAGCACATGGAGGCATATCTGGAGGAGGTCCGCAAGATGGAGAAGCGATTCCGAGGACTGGAGGTGCAACACGTACCAAGAGGCACCAACAAGGAAGCGGATAACATCGCTAAACGAGGATCCAGACGGGAGCCTCATAGGTCGTGCATCTTCGAGGAGCATCTGCTCAAACCGTCGGCAACACCGCCCATTCCTGAGCCAGCGTCCCCTCAGCAGGGGCTACCTGCGGCGCCTGCGGATGGAGCCCCGCCCTGCAGACCAGCCTCTGGAGCCCGCCTGCTACTCGCCGTGGAGCCGGAGGAGGGTTGCTAGACCCAAGATCTCAAGATGCACCATCAACACGACACCCTACCAGATAAGGAGGAAGACGCAGAGCGCGTTATCCGACAGGCCTCGGCTTACTACATCCAAGACGGCGAACTCTACAGGAGGCGCCCCAACGACGTCTCACTAAAATGCATCTCGAGGAAACAAGGGCGCGAGCTATTGGCTGACATCCACGATGGGGACTGCGGTCACCACTCATTGTCCCGCACGCTCGTGGGCAACGCCTTCCGCAGCGACTTCTACTGGCCCACGGCGCTCAGCGACGCCACGGAGCTTGTGCAATCTTGCAAGGCATGCCAATTTCATGCCAAGTAGATCCACCAGCCAGCGCAGGGCCTCCAGATGATCCCGCTCTCTTGGCCCTTCACGGTCTGGGGATTGGACATCCTGGGTCCATTTCCCCGGGCAGCGGGGGGCTACCACTTCCTGTACGTCGCCATCGACAAATTCACCAAGTGGGCAGAGGTGGAGCAAGTTCGCGTGATCCCAGCCGGGTCGGCCGTCAAGTTCATGCAGGGCCCCGTAAGGCGATTCGGGGTCCCCAGCCGCATCATCACGGATAACGGTTCGTAGTTCACAAGAAATCTCTTCAGGTCATATTGTGCTAACCTTGGAACACAGATCTTCTACGCCTCGGTGGCTCACCCCAGGAGCAACGGTCAGGCCGAACGCGCCAACGCAGAAGTCTTGTGTGGCCTCAAGACGTGCAGCTTTAGGAAGTAGCTTGAGGCTTGTGGCAGGGGTTGGATTGACGAGCTCTAGTCCGTGTTGTGGTCAATCCGAACCACTGCCACCAAACCCATGGGGGAAACTCCTTTCTTTCTCGTCTACGAGGCGGAGGCGGTCCTCCCTCATGAGGTCAAGCATCCCTCCCCATGGCTCTTGGCTTTCAATGAGGAATGCCAGGACGCCGCCTGACGGATGGACCTCGTGCTCGGCAAGGAGGGCCGCCGCCGAGCTGCCCTCAGGGTGGCGTGATATGAGCACGCGTTGTGGCGGTACCATTTCTGCAGCGTCCGTGCAAGAAAACTTGAAGTTGGTGACTTGGTCCTGTGGAGGGTCCCCTCCAGGGAGGGGTTACACAAGCTCTCGCCCATGTGGGAGGGCCCTTTCAGAATCGCCCTTGTCTCTAGGGCTGGTGTTGAGCACCTCAGGACGTTCTATCCGTAATCAAGGCTCCGTGCCCGTGAAGGTCTCCGCTCGTGACACTCTCACGTAATAATGAGTTGGGTTTGTACACGCCTCAGAGTCTCCTGTGCGTTGCCTACTGGCCCTCAGACAGGGCTCCCACCCACGTCCCAGTGGCAGTCCTTAGCTCCACACTGGGAAGAATACGTAGTGTAGGGGTCAGATGCGACCTTTTTCCTTTTTTGGCTTGGTGTTTGGCTGTCAGCCTTTTCTACTTCCTTGGCTATGAGCCCTTCCTCTACCCCATGCTATGAAGTTCTCGTGTTTCCTGCATTTGGTTGGAAGTCCTGCTTGGGATTTTCTCGCCGGTTTTAAGTTCAGCTTGTTAAGCAGGGGCTGCGCCTCTCGCTCTCCTTTGCGTGCCTCGCGCGTGGGGGCTAGGACACGGTCGGTCACAGGCTTTCGTCTGCCACGGTCTCGTGACCTCACCCGGCCAAGCCTGCTCAGGCTTTGGCATCGGGCTTTTCAGTCCACACAATCTATCATGCCGAGCCGACTCAGGCTTTGGTGCCTTAATCCACGCTCGGCGCTCTCAGCAGCTCTCAGCGGCTCACCCATACTCGGGGGCTGCGCAAGTTCTCCGAATTCAGCCGTCCCCATGACCCGTTGGGGGCCCATGACGCCAATGAGTCAGGAGCACTCCGCCTCAAGACGTCGCAACGCATAAGCTAAGTAATCTCACCAAGACCAAAAACATGATAGCAAGTTCTCCCTTCATACATATGTCACAGTCCATTACATGTCTTCTCGAGGCAACTTAAAGTTTTGACATAGGAAGGACATGAAGAAAAAAAAGAAGCAGAGGCCGCTCCCACTCAGTCGGAGTCTCCCAATTCCTCCGGCTTCACCGAGCCACAGTGGCGCAGCGACCCCCTCCCCACGCCGAGCCGAGCTCGGCGGCGTGGTGGCTCATTGTAGCCGCTGCTGCTGGAGGAGCTGCTGCTGCCATAGAGGGGGGCCCGCGGCACCCCCAGGACCAAGATCATCTCCGGAGGAGGAGGTTCTCCTCCGGACGTTGTCCCCGCCATCCTCTTCGTCATCAGCTTCAGGACAGCACCCAAGGCGCCTCCCTTCCTTCGAGAAGACCCTGACGAACAGCATGGAGGCACCATCATACCTAAAGTGGAGCGTACACCTCCCCCGCAGTCGGCGCACACGTGCAAACGATTGCCAGCCGCGCTCCAGGAACACGTCGCCCGAGCGAGCCACATCAACCTCCACCCAGGACGCACCACTACAGCAACCATCGTTCTGCTGCCGGACGCCACTAGGGCCTCCGGCTGGTAGCACATTGCCGAACGAGCGGGGAAGCCGGAGCCACGAGACGCCAGGCTTCTCCGCTCACACCACGAACTCCGACGACACATCGAAGGAGTGGAGCTGCGGGCGCAGAGGACGCACGACCGCCGAACGCCGCCTCGCGCCTCCTCTCCCACCACGGCCGCGACCACCTTCACCGCGGGAAGAGGCACCGCGCCTCTCACCGGCGACCGCGACGAGACTTGGAAGGCCGCGCCCGCTCTCTCGAGGAGTCGCTGCGGGCGCAGCGGCGTGCTTACGGGGACAGCTTCCTCGACGGCGCCATAAAGACCTCCCGGCAAGAAGAAGAGCGGAGAGCAAACAAGGAGGCAGACGGGGCTGGCTAGAAGATGGCTTGGGGGCTTCCCCCCTACCCCTAGTCCCATTTATATGGCGGAGGAGCCCAACCGCTAGTCACTAACGTCGCAACCATAACTGCCCCATCGTCTGTGCTGGGGAGTTGTCAAGCCACGCGGTTACCAAGACTGCATGGGGAACAGAGTTGCCACGTCCCATCAAACCGTCACGCGCCAGCCTGACCTGCAGCCTTTTGGGGCCCGCGGCGCTTCGTCCTCGACTAAGGCTTCTCCTCCAAGCCAACTCCACGCGCGCCTTGGGCCCGGGGGCTACTGTGGGCGTCCTGGGAACCAGGGTACCCAGACTTGCCTGTCTGCGGGCCGCAGCGCGCTCCTGCCATGGCCTGGTATGGCCCAGCTAATCGACCAGCTGCTCAAGACCCTCACGAGGGGGCTAGACCCCGTGAGGAGAACGACGTCAAGACCCCCTCAGGAGTGGCCTCGGCTAGGTTGCTCCGGAGGGGCGCAGAATCCAAGGCCAAGCCTGCCTCGGGAGGAGGTAGTGACGCAAGCAGTGACACACCATGCCAGCGGGTGCCAACGTGTCCCAGTGGCGCAGTTGCTGTTTTGGTGCAAGGGAGACAACGCAGGCGCAGGTTCCCGAGGAGCAGGACAAAGTTTTCCCCATTAGTGCAACAAGACAGAAGACCGCAAGGACGACAGGGAGAATGTCACCACTGAGCCCACCACCGCGTCATCACCGGATCCGTTTGCAGGCGAAGACTGCTTTTGTCAGGGTAGGAATGTCCTTGTGTGCCCGCTCAAAATGGCCATTGTGGGATCCCTTCCGGCCTAAACATTTAGGGGGAAGAAGACCCTGGCCGCCTATATAAGTAGCTAGGATCTCCAGTATGGAGGGGATCAGATCGAGAAACTATGCCCTCGCATAAGGAAGCAAGAACTCTTGCCTCTTGACCCTCCTGAGCTCAGGAACCACTGTATTCATCCATATTCAAGCCCTCCCGAGGCCAATCCACCAAAGCAGGAAGTAGGGTTTTACACCGCAAGGTGGCCCGAACCTGGGTAAACTCTTGTGTGCTTTACTTGTTGTTCCCTTGAATCTCTTCACTAGACGAGGGCGAGACGCTAGGTAGACATGAGTGGGAGAGATCTTCGTTCACGCCCCTGTGTTCGAACTTCTTGGGTTTGCGGAGCCCGTAATCCAACATGGTATACATCCAAGCACCATCACTCATCTTCCCTAGCTACATGACACATAAGAAATATATATAAATTAGCATGTATATATTCACCAGTTAATGGAGTTTGTCACTTTTATTACATCCATGCAACCTAGACGGTAATAGGTAAAGATAGGTCCTAATCCAACCCGAGTATGTGTAGATTGGATTCGTTTTCCCAAGCTCTGCTCTGGATCCGACACAAAATTACGGCAACACTTCCCCGCTCTTCTCCTGATCCACCTCTCGGCAATCAGCAGAGAGGATGTGTACCCAGAGAACAACATGGAGGCACTAACGAAATTCAGCATCAAATCTGGAGTAGAGCATATGGGAAAATGAACCCAATCTACACATAATCGGGCTGTCCATGGATAACGTTGGACAATTGGAAAGAATCATATATATAAATATGCAAATGCATGCATATTTATATATATAACCCTTTCGAATGGGAGACGCATATGATACGTCTCCAACATATCTATAATTTTTTATTGTTCCATGCTATTATATATATATATTTTGGACGTTTAATGGGCTTTATTATACACTTTTATATTATTTTTGGGACTAACTTACTATCCCAATGCCCAGTGCAAATTGTTGTTTTTTTGCCTATTTCAGTGCTTCACAGAAAAAGAATATTAAAACGGAGTCGAAACGGAATGAAACCATCAGGAGAGTTATATTGGGAACGATGTCAACACAGAAGACTTGGAGTACATGCCTAGAAGCGAGAGAGGCGGCCACGAGGGCAGGTGGCGCGACTAGGGGGTAGGTGCGCCCCCACCCTTGTGGGCCCCCTCTGGCTCCCCTGATGTGCCTCTTCAGCCTATATATACTCTCATACCCTGAAAACATCGAGGAAGTCGACAAAACCCTAATTCCATCACCGAAACCTTCTGTACCCGTGAGATTCCATCTTGGGGCCTGTTTCGGAGCTCCTCCGGAGGGGCATCGATCACGGAGGGCTTCTACATCAACACCATATCCTCTCCGATGAGTTGTGAGTAGTTTACCATAGACCTTCGGGTCCATAGTTATTATCTAGATGGCTTCTTCTCTCTCTTTTGATCGCAATACAAAGTTCTCCTCGATCTTCGAGGAGATCTATTTGATGTAATCTTTTTGCAATGTGTTTGTCGAGATCCGATGAATTGTGGGTTTATGATCAAGATTATCTTTGAACAATACATGATTATTTTCTGAAATCTTTTATCTATCATTATAATATCCTTGCAAGTCTCTTCGAATTATTGGTTTGGTTTGGCCTACTAGATCTGTAGTTCTTTAAATGGGAGAAGTGCTTGGCTTTGGGTTCAATCTTGCGGTGTCCTTTCCTAGTGACAGCAGGGGCAGCAAGGCACGTATTGTATTGCTGCCATCGAGGATAAAAAGATGGGGTTTATATCATATTGCTTGACTTTATCCCTCTACATCATGTCATCTTGCTTAAGGCGTTACTATGTTCTTATGAACTTAATACTCTAGATGCATGTTGGATAGCGGTCGATGTGTGGAGTAATAGTGGTAGATACATAATCGTTTCGGTCTACTTGTCACAGACGTGATGCCTATATATAATGATCATGCCTAGATATTCTTATAACTATGTGCTTTTATATCAATTGCTCGACGGTAATTTGGTCACCCACCATAGAATTCTTCCATCATGAGAGAAGCCACTAGTGAAACCTATGGCCCCCGGGTCTATTATCATCATATTTATCTTCCATCAACTATTTACTTTACTTTGCATTATTTACTTTCAATCTCTATACTAAAAATACGAAAAATATTATCTTATCATATCTATCAGATCTCACTCTCGTAAGTGACCGAGAAGGGATTGACAACACCTTTTATCGCGTTGGCTGCGAGGTTCTTATTTGTTTGTGCTGGCGCAAGGGACTCGCGCGTGGTCTCCTACTGGATTGATACCTTGGTTATCGAAAACTGAGGGATATACTTATGCTATTGTGCAGCATCACCCTTTCCTCTTCGAGGGAATACAACACAAGCTCGAGAAGTAGCAAGAAGAATTTCTGGCACCTTTGCCGGGGAGATCTACGCAAAAGTCATATACCAAGTACCTATCACAAACCCTTATCCCTCGCATTACATTTATTTGCCTCTCATTTCCTCTCCCCCAGTTCACCCTTGCCATTTTATTCACCCTTCTTTCTCTGTGTGTTTTATAGTTTTCTTTGTCGTCATGGCTAGCACACCTATCATTATCAATACTCACGAGAGTGAGGTTCTTAATTTTAAGAAAAAGGAGGAAGAAAATCTAAAAGATGCTTGGTATAAAATTTGCAATGCTCAAAATTGATCTACTAGGAAGCTTTCCACTTCCGTGCTTCTTCGCTATTTTTATGTTCGCATCACTCCTTGGAATAGATATATTATTGATACTATTACCGGAGGGAATTTCTTGGGTAGCCATACTTTTGATTCTTATAATTCTATGACAAAATTGTTTGGCCGACCACCTCTTCGGGTTAATGGAACTATTTTTACTTTAGAACATTTTATGTAAAGGCTAGAAATTATTGAAAAGGAAGTTGCCACTGTGGAGTTGGTTGAGAGTATGGATAAAAAGATTCATGACCAAATTACCTAATATGGATCTAATGTAGGAGTTATTCTAAAAAAATTAAAGAAAAAAAAACCATAGTTAAAGAGAGAATAGATCAAGATTCCACTAGAATTGATAAACTTGAGGATATTATCACTAATGTAGGATCTGCTTTTTCTGCTGTGAAAAATACTTCAAACCCCTCCATTACTAAAACGGCCAAGTTTATGTATGTTCCTAAAAATAAGGGTGGATCTTCTAGTAAGGAAACTGGGGATCTCAAATCCATAAGTGTTCATCCCAACTTTCTCACTTTCGTAAGGGAACCTTTTGCTACAAACGAATTTCTTGATTTCTTGCCTAGAAGTTTGATTATTAATAGGAAGGAATAAATTCCAAAGAATTATAAGTGTTTAATTGCAGAATTGCCTACCGAAGATGGCAATGCGTATATCTATTCTTATATCATGCCTAGCTAGGGGCGTTAAACAATAGCGCTTGTTGGGAGGCAACCCAATTTTATATTCTTTGCTTTTGCTTATTTTTAGGAATAAATATTGCATATAGATAATGTTTAGATGGGGTTTTATGATTTAATTAGCGTTTGTGCCAAGTAGAACCTTTGGGAAGACTTGTGTGAAGTTTAAGCAATCATGCTATAAAATACTGAAACTTTAGCGCTCACGAGATTAGCTACCATTGTTTACTGGAGAGTTCTTTTTAGTTGATTCTTTTTGCAGATGATTAATATAAAAATCCTCACGTCCACAAATTAATTTCAATATTTCTAGAGTTACGGAAGTATTTGAAAGTTACAGATTGCTACAGACTATTCTGTTTTTCAAAGATTCTGTTTTTCGTGTGTTTTTTGCTTATTGTGATGAATCTATGAGTAGTATCGGGGGTATAAATCATAGAGAAGTTGGAATACAGTAGGTTTAACACCAATATAAACAAATAATGAGTTCATTACAGTAACTTTGAGTGGTGGTTTTTTTTGTAATACTAACGGAGCTCATGAGATTTTTGGCTAAGTTTTGTGTTGTGAAGTTTTCAAGTTTTGAGTAAGGATTTGATGGACAATGGAACAAAGAGTGGCAAGAGCCTAAGTTTGGGGATGCCCAAGGCAGCCTAAGGTAAAATTCAAGGACAACCAAAAGCTAAGCTTAGGGATGCCCCGGGAAGGAATACCCCCTTTCGTCTTCATCTATCGGTAACTTTACTTGAGACTATATTTTTATTCACCACATGATATGTGTTTTGCTTGGAGCGTCATGTATGATTTGTGTCTTTGCTTTTTAGTTTGCCACAATCATATTTGCTGGACACACCTTTTGAGAATGATACACATGTATCGGAATTTATTAGAATACTCTATATGCTTCACTTATATCTTTTGAGCTAGATAGTTTTGCTCTAGTGCTTCACATATATGTTTTAGAGCGCAGTGGTTGTTTTATTTTGTGGAAATTATTGATCTCTCGTGCTTCACTTATATCTTTTTGAGAGTCACTTAGAATAGCATGGTAATGTGCTTTGGTTATAAAACTAGTCCTAATATGATAGGCATCCAAGATGGGTATAGTAAAAACTTTCATATAAAGTGCATTGAATATTATGAGAAGTTTGATACTTGATGATTGTTTTGAGATATTAGGAAGGTGATATTAGAGTCATGCTATTAGAGTAGTTGTATATTTGAGAAATACTTGTGTTGAGATTTGCAAGTCCTGTAGCATGCACGTATGGTAACCGTTGTGTGACAAATTTGAAGCATGAGGTATTTCATTGAGTGTCATCCTTTGTGTGGAGGTCGGGATCGCGTGATGGTTAACTCCTACCAACCCTTCCCCTAGGAGCATGTGTGTAGTACTTTGTTTTGATGAATTCTTGATTTTTCAATATGTATGTGAGTTCTTTATGACTAATGTTGACTCCATGGATTATACGCACTCTCACCGTTCCACCATTGCTAGCCTCTCTTGTACCGCGCAACTCTCGCCGGCACCATACACCCACCATATACCTTCCTCAAAACAGCCGCCATACCTACCTATCATGGCATTTCCATAGCCATTCCGAGATATATTGCCATGCCACATTCCACCGTTTCCTTATTATGACACGCTTCATCATTGTCATATTGCCATGCGTGATCATGTAGTTGATACCGTATTTGTGGCTAGGCCGCCACGCATAATTTTCATACATGTCACTCTTGATTTATTGCACATCCCGGTACACCGCCGGAGGCATTAATGTAGAGTCATACTCTGTTCTAGTATCGAGTTGTAATATCGAGTTGTAAATCAATAGAAGTGTGATGATCATCATTATTAGAGAATGTCCCGAAGAAAAAGAAAAAAAGGGAAGAAAAAAAATGCCAAAGAAAAAAGGCCCAAAAAAAGAAAAAATGGAAAAAAAGAAAAGAAAAGAGGGACAATGCTACTATCTTTTTCCACACTTGTGCTTCAAGGTAGCACCATGATCTTCATGATAGAGAGTCTCTTGTTTTGTCACTTTCATATACTAGTAGGAAATTTTCATTATATAACTTGGCTTGTATATTCCAACAATGGGCTTCCTCAAATGCCCTAGGTCTTCGTGAGCAAGCAAGTTGGATGCACACCCACTTTGTTTCTTTTGTTGAGCTTTCATACATTTATAGCTCTAGTGCGTCCGTTGCATGGCAATCCCTACTCACTCACATTGATATCTATTGATGGGCATCTCCATAGCCCATTGATACGCCTAGTTGATGTGAGTCCATTTTCCTCTTTTGTCTTCTCCACAACCAGCACTCTATTCCATCTATAGTGCTATATCCATGGTTCACGCTCATCTATTGCGTGAAAGCTGAAAAAGTTTGAAAAAGTTTAAGTATGAAACAATTTCTTGGCTGAAACCGGGGTAGTGCATGATTTGCGTATTTTGTGTGACGAAGATGGAGCATGGCCTAACTATATGATTTTGTAGGGATGAACTTTCTTTGGCCATGTTATTTTGAGAAGACATGATTGCTTTGATAGTATGCTTGAAGTATTATTATTCTTATGTCAATATAGTGTAATGCCCCACATGTAACACTTTCCCAATATGGCAATATATAAACTTTGGCTTCATCATTTCCGTTCTGGGTTCTTCTTTCTTTTCGGGTTTCTCGTTTTGTCGTGTGCGTGTGTGCATTTCATCCATGTCATGTTGTCATGTGCATTGCATTGCATTTGTGTTGTCACTTGCATCCGGTCGTGGCGAGTGTAAGCCAACTATCTCTTTTCCTTTTCATCCCTATTTTTACATGAGATGTGCAAAGATACCGAACTTGAGACCATTCCAGAATGGGCTTATACCTTTAAGTCATGCCTCGACACGTAGGAGGTATAGTCCCATCCTGGGCATTACAAGTTGGTATTCAGAGCCTTCTCCGACCTAGAAGCCCCCACTGATTGATCGAATCGTTGACGGTTGAGTCTAGGCACACACTTAAAATGTTTTGAGTCCTATATATATATATCAGAGAGTAGGATTTCTTTTGCTCCTCATCTCTTTTCACTCTGGCGAGGACTCCTGACGATTACTCTTGTCTCTTCTACTCACAAAATTCACCAAATTATTATTTTTTGGAATCTCGCGAGTATTGTTTGGATTGTTCCGATGTCTTTGTGACGAGAACATTGTTCTCGATGCCTCCTGTCATTTAGGGGTTGTGGCAGTGTCACGGGGAGTTGAGCTCCGAGGTGTTATCGTCACAAATATATCGCATCAGTTCTGGAATACATAAGACGGCCGACATCGAAAACTCTCCTATGCGGTTAGTGGCAAGATAACCCCGACGTCACCCAGTACTGGGGAGGTAGTTCGGGAGTATTGCCATAGCTTGTATAGTAGATGCGTTTCGAAGGTCCGAGGTAGACGGTTTCCGGAAGTAACTAGTTATGTGTTGAAGGATGGATACAGCTGGATGTAGGATTAGAGTTGAGTGCGCGATGCTTCCCTGTATCCCCAACACCTGATTGCATAACTGGAAACTTTCGGAAATTAATAGGTGGGTTCATCTAGTAGCTCATAGGCATTCTTCCAACGGATGCATGATATGGAGTTCGGGGTTCTACATTGAGTGAAGTAGTTTTATGGCCGTTGTTCCGATCGGGAGTTGCATCTTAAAGGGTCCTTGTGTACGCTGATCCGGGGATTGCAAAACCCTTTTGTAACACGTTCCATAAGCTTTCAGCATGAATATGTCGAACGAAACTTCTATCTTGTATTTGTTCTATCTGCTCCTTGTTGTTTTTATTTACCTTTTGTCTCCCAAGTAGCTTCTCGTGAAGATTGTTGTTACTATTAAACTGTGAATTTCATTCGTTCCTCTTGTTCGAATGTTCTTGTGAAGACTTATGTTGCAATTCTAGCCGTTGATTTAGTTTATATATTCTTTCAATCAATGGCTAATAGTTGTCATCTCATTCAGGATGGCTCCTAAAAAGGTTCCCAACGCTAACCCAGAGGGTGAAGAGGTTCCTGATCGTCCTCCTTCACCTCCTCCTCCGTCTGAGGCCTGGAGAGCAATTATGCAAGCGACAAACCAGAACACCCAGATGCTTATGCAAATGATGCAGAACATTCAAGCAAATCAGGGTGCTCATGGGAACCAAGGCCAAGGCAATTTGTTCAACCAACCTCACTTTGCTTCGCTCAACCAGTTCCTGGCAAACCAACCGAAGGCATTCAGTTACTGTGTTGACCCTCTAGATGCTGAAGACTAGATAACAGATATCAAGAAGCATTTTGAGTGCAGTAACGTCAGGCCCGAGTACTATGTGAAGTTTGCAGCCTTCCAACTCAAGGACCAAGCCGCTGATTGGTGGCAGCAGTAGAAAGACTCCAGAGAAGGACGTGTAATCTCCTGGGATGACTTCTGCAAGGACTTTCATTCTCACCACATTCCAACAAGTGTCATCGAGGGTATGCGTGAGCAATTCCGCAACCTGAAGCAAGGCTCAATGTCTGTCTACCAATATAATGTCAAGTTCCAGAACCTTGCCCGCTATGCCAAGCAAGACATCCCAGATGCCAAGAGCAAGATCTATCAGTTTCGCGGTGGTCTGAAGGATGAACTCCAACTAGCTCTCACCTTGTTTGAGCCTGATGAGTTTGATCAATTCTATAACATGGCACTTAAGCAAGAGGCAGCCCAGCTCAAGATGGAAGCTTCCAAAAAGAGGATCAGAGACGCTGTTCACTCCTCCTCTTCTCCCAAGTGGTCGCAAAGCAACAGAAGTTTTGGCTTCCACCTCCTCCAGTGATCCGAGCTCCCAACAACAACAACACGAATTCTGGTGGCCGTGGTTTCTCCCACCCACCCAACCCAAGCAATCAGTCAAAGAACCACTTTCAAGCTTCAAAGTCAAGTGCTCCTTATCAACGTCCTCTCTCAAAAGTGGTGTGCAACAAGTGTGGCCAGAAGGGTCATTATTCTAACAAGGGCGCCAACCAGAGGCGCCTTCCGCCTCCTCCACCTGTCAGCACTGCTATTATCAAGCACAACCCCAAGTCAGCAAGAGTGAATCTGATGAATGCAGCTCAAGCAGAGAATTCTTCAGATGTGATACTTGGTAACCTCTCTGTTAACTCAATTCCTGCAAAAGTATTATTTGACTCTGGTGCATCACTCAGTTTCATGTCAAGGCCATTCTTTACCAAGCATGAGTTCTCATCATCTTATTTGGATAAACCTTTGCACATTATTTCTCCGGGTTCTCTGTTGAGATCCAACTCAGTTGTTCAGGACGTATCTAATCGCATGGGTGATTACCGCTTTCTGGCTTCTGCGGTTGTTCTTGGCAATTCCGACATTGATCTTATTCTTGGGATGGATTGGCTTTCTCAGCATGATGCTCACATTGATTGTGCAAATAAGGAAGTCAAGATTACTCATCCTAACGAAGACGTGATTATTTTTGCCTCTCGAGATAACACAATCAGGCTATTCTCTCTCAATGACAAGGGCGAGATTAATGCCATCTCTCAAATTCCGGTGGTGAATGAATATGAAGATGTTTTCCCTGAAGAGCTTCCGGGCATGCCTCTGCATCGTCAAGTTGAATTTGTCATTGAACTCGAGCCTGGTACTGAGCCAGCATGCCGGAGTCCATACAAGCTTTCCCCTGAAGAGTTGAAGGAGTTGAAGAAACAGCTCGATGAGCAAGAGCGTATGGGTCTAATCAGGCCTAGCACTTCTCCTTGGGGCTGTGGTGTCTTATTTGTCAAGAAGGAGGATGGCACGGAGCGCCTTTGCGTTGATTACCAGCCATTGAACAAGAAGACAATAAAGAACAAGTACCCACTCCCCAACATCAATGAATTGTTCGAGCAGCTCAAAGGAGCAAAAGTGTGCTCAAAGCTCGATCTCCGGATGGGTTATCACCAGATCTGCATTCGTGAAGAAGATATTCACAAGACTGCATTCAGAACAAGCTACGGCTCCTATGAATATATAGTCATGTCTTTTGGCCTCGCTAATGCTCCACCTACCTTCTCGAGAATGATGCACTACATTTTCAATCCCTACACCAACGAATTTGAGCTTGTGTATCTGGATGACATCTTGGTATTCTCCAAGAATGAAGAGGATCACGAAAAGCACCTCCGTCTGGTTCTCGATAGACTCCGTGAACATAAGTTCTATGCCAAGTTCTCCAAGTGCGAATTCTGGCTCGATAAGGACTTGTATCTGGGCCATATCATCTCCGCTGACGGTATTGCGGTCAACCCCGAGAAAGTTGAAGCAATTGTCAACTGGGAACCTCCTCAGAACGTCAAGCAACTCCGAAGCTTCCTTGGTCTTGCTAGCTATTGCAGAAGGTTCGTTGAGAACTTCTCCAAGATTGCCAAGCCTCTCTCCAACTTGCTGCAGAAGAATGTCAAGTACAACTGGTCTCCGGATTGTGATGTGGCATTCAAAACTCTCAAAGAAAAGCTCATCTCTCCTCCGGTTCTTACTCCTCTAGATGAGTCCAAGCCCTACGAAGTATTCTATGATGCTTCTCTTCAATGACTTGGTGGTGTGCTAATGCAGGACAAGAAGATTGTGGCATACACTTCTCGTCAATTGAAGCCAAGTGAGAAGAACTACCCCACACATGATCTTGAGCTAGCAGCTGTGGTACGTGCCATGATCATGTGGAGACACCTTCTGTTGGGCAGAAAAGTCGACATCTTCACCGATCACAAGAGCTTGAAGTACATCTTCACACAGCCGAACCTGAACCTTCGCCAGACTCGTTGGGTTGAAATGATCCAAGAGTATGATCCAAGCATCGAATACACACCTGGCAAGGCCAATGTCATTGCAGATGCGTTGAGAAGAAAGGCATATTGCAATAGTCTCCTTATCAAGCCGTTTCAGCCTGAGCTTTGTGAAGCTTTCGGGAAGCTCAACCTCCAAGTTGTTCTGCAAGGCTTTCTTGCAAATCTTCAAGTTGCTCCTACCTTGGAAGATCAGATCCACGAGGCCTAGCTCAGTGATGCTATGGTGCAGAAAGTGAAACATGATATTGCAAAGGGTACTCCCAAATACAAGTGCTATCGCGTTGATGAGAGAGATACCTTGTTCTTTGAGGACAGACTTGTGGTTCCCAAGGGTGATCTCAGGAAGCTCATAATGAATGAAGCACATGACTCCCTCCTCTCGATTCATCCTGGAAGTTCCAAGATGTACCAAGACCTCAAGCAATCTTACTGGTGGACTCGCATGAAAAGGGAGATTGCCCATTTCGTGAATGAATGTGATGTCTGCAGAAGAGTGAAGGCAGAGCATCAACGTCCAGCCGGTCTTCTCCAACCTCTTCCTATCCCCGAGTGGAAATTCGACCACATTGAAATGGATTTCGTCACTGGGTTTCCCAAGTCCAAGAAGGGGAATGATTCTATCTTTGTGGTGATTGACAAGCTTACCAAAGTAGCTCACTTCCTTCCAGTCAAAGAATCCATCAATGCAGCTTAACTGGCAGAGTTGTACACTTCCAGAATTGTGTCCTTACATGGCATTCCTCAAGTTATCTCCTCAGACCGTGGAAGTTTGTTCACATCCAAGTTCTGGGACTCCTTTCAGTCTGCCATGGGCACTAAGATCCGTTTCAGCACTGCATTTCACCCTCAGACTAGTGGTCAAGTCGAGAGAGTGAACCAGATTCTAGAAGAGATGCTCAGAGCTTGTGTCATATCTTTTGGCATGAAGTGGGAAGATTTCCTTCCGTTTGCCGAGTTCTCTTACAACAACAGTTTCCAAGCAAGTGCCGGCAAAGCTCCGTTTGAAATCCTCTATGGCAGAAAGTGCCTTACTCCTCTCAACTAGTCCGAGACTGGTGAACGTCAACTTCTTGGCAATGACTTGATCTCAGAAGCCGAAGAAATGTGCAAAGTCATAGGTGAGAATCTCAAGGCCGCTCAGTCGCGTCGTAAGAGCTACTATGACGGCAAGCATCGTGATTTGGCCTTCAACATTGGGGATCATGTCTATCTCCGTGTTTCTCCTATGAAAGGCACCCAAAGATTCGGTATCAAAGGCATGCTTGCTCCTAGATATGTGGGCCCTTTCAAGATCCTTGGCAAAAGAGGCGATCTAGCCTATCAACTTGAGCTCCCTTCCAACTTCGCTAATGTTCATGATGTGTTTCACGTGTCTCAACTCCGCAAGTGCTTCAAGACACCTGAACGCACTATTCCGTTTGATGAGATTGATCTTCAACAAGACTTGTCTTACCGAGAGCACCCCATTGCTATTCTCGAAGAAACCGAGCGCAAGACCCGCAACAAGTCAATCAAGTTCTTGAAAGTTAAGTGGTCACACCATACCGACCGAGAAGCTACGTGGGAACGAGAAGATCACCTTCGTTCTGAGTATCCTTCCTTCTTCCAGTCCTAGATCTCGGGACGAAATCTTTTCGTAGTAGAGGAGAGTTTGTAATGCCCCAGATGTAACACTTTCCCAATATGGAAATATATAAACTTTGGCTTCATCATTTCCGTTATGGGTTCTTCTTTCTTTTCGGGTTTCTCGTTTTGTCGTGTGCGTGTGTGCATTTCATCCATGTCATGTTGTCATGTGCATTGCATTGCATTTGTGTTGTCACTTGCATCCTGTCGTGGCTAGTGTAAGCCAACTATCTCTTTTCCTATTCATCCCTATTTTTACATGAGATGTGCAAAGATACCGAACTTGAGATCATTCCAGAATTGGCTTATACCTTTAAGTCGTGCCTCGACAAGTAGGAGGTATAGTCCCATCCTGGGCATTACATATAGACTTTTGTCTTGAATCTTTCGGATCTGAACATTCATGCCACAATAATAAAAATTACATTGAGAATTATGTTGGCTAGCATTCCACATTAAACATTCTATTTTTATCATTTACCTACTCGAGGACGAGTAGGAATTAAGCTTGGGGATGCTTGATACATCTCCAACGCATCTATAATTTCTGATTGTTCCATGCTATTATATATATTCTGTTTTGTATGTTTAATGGGATTTATTATACACTTTTATATTATTTTTGGGACTAACCTGCTAACCCAAGGCCGAGTGCAAATTGCTGTTTTTTGCCTATTTCAGTGCTTCACAGAAAAGGAATATCAAACGGAGTCCAAACGGAATGAAACCTTTAGGAGAGTTATGTTTGGAAACAATATCAACACAGAAGACTTGGAGTACACGCCTAGAAGCGAGAGAGGCGGCCACGAGGGCGGGGCCTCGCCCAGGGGGTTAGGCGCGCCGCCCACCCTTGTGGGCCCCCTCTGGCTCCCCTGACGTGCCGCTTCAGCCTATATATACTCTCATACCCCGAAAACATCAAGGCAGTCGACGAAACCCTAATTCCACCGCCGCAACCTTCTATACCCGTGAGATCCCATTTTGGGGCCTGTTCCGGAGCTCCATCGGAGGGGGCATCGATCACGGAGGGCTTCTACATCAACAACATAGCCTCTTCGATGAGTTGTGAGTAGTTTACCACAAACCTTTGGGTCCATAGTTATTAGCTAGATGGCTTATTTTCTCTCTTTGGATCTCAATGCAAAGTTCTCCTCGATCTTCGAGGAGATCTATTCGATGTAATATTTTTGCGGTGTGTTTGTCGAGATCCGATGAATTGTGGGTTTATGATAAATATTATCTTTGAACAATATTGGATTCTTGTATGAAATATTTCATGTATGATTATAATATCCTTGCAAGTCTCTTCGAATTATTGGTTTGGTTTGGCCTACTATAGTTCTTGAAATGGGAGAAGTGCTTTGCTTTGGGTTCAATCTTGCGGTGTCCTTTCCCAGTGATAGCAGGGGCAGCAAGGCACGTATTGTATTGTTTCCATCGAGGATAAAAAGATGGGCTTAATATCATATTTCTTGAGTTTATCCCTCTACATCATGTCATCTTGCTTAAGGCATTACTATGTTCTTATGAACTTAATACTCTAGATGCATGTTGGATAGCGGTCGATATGTGGAGTAATAGTGGTAGATACAGAATCGTTTCGGTCTACTTGTCACGGACCTGATGCCTATATATAATGATCATGCCTAGATATTCTTATAACTATGTGCTTTTCTATCAATTGCTCGACAGTAATTTGGTCAGCCACCATAGAATTCTGCCATCATGAGAGAAGCCACTAGTGAAACCTATGGCCCCCGAGTCTATTCTAATCATATTTATCTTCCATCAACTATTTACTTTACTTTGCATTATTTACTTCCAATCTCTATACCAAAAATACCAAAAATATTATCTTATCATATCTATCAGATCTCACTCTTGTAAGTAACCGAGAAGGGATTGAGAACCCCTTTTATCGCATTGGCTGCGAGGTTCTTATTTGTTTGTGTGGCGCGAGGGAATCGCGCGTGGTCTCCTACTGGATTGATACCTTGGTTCTCGAAAACTGAGGGAAATACTTATGCTATTGTGCTGCATCACCCTTTCCTCTTCGAGGGAATACAACGCAAGCTCAAGAAGTAGCAAGAAGAATTTCTGGCACCGTTGCCGGGGAGATATACGCAAAAGTCATATACCAAGTACCTTTCACAAACCCTTATCCCTCGCATTATATTTATTTGCCTCTCAATTCCTGTCCCCCCACTTCACCCTTGACATTTTATTCACCCTTCTTTCTTTGTGTGTTTTATCGTTTTCTTTGTCATCATGGCTATCACACCTATCATTATCAATACTCACGAGAGTGAGGTTCTTAATTTTAAGCAAAATGAGGAAGAAAATCTAAAAGATGCTTGGTATAAAATTTGCAATGCTCAAAATTGATCTACTAGGAAGCTTTCCACTTCTATGCTCCTTCGCAATTTTTATGTTGGCATCACTCCTTGGAATAGATATATTCTTCATACCATTACCGGAGGGAATTTCTTGGGTAGCCATACTTTTGTTCTTATAATGCTATGACAAAATTGTTTGGCCGACCACCTCTTCGGGTTAATGGAACTGTTTTTACTTTAGAACATGTTATGTAAAGGCTAGAAATTATTGAAAATAAAGTTGCCACTTTGGAGTTGGTTGAGAGTATGGATAAAAAGATACATAACCAAATTACGTAATATGGATCTAATGTAGGAGTTATTCTAAAAAAAATTAAAGAAAAAAGAACCCATAGTTAAAGAGAGAATAGATCAAGATTCCACTAGAATTGATAAACTTGAGGATATTATCACTAATGTAGGATCTCCTGTTTCTGCTGTGAAAAATACTTCAAACCCCTCCATTACTAAAATGGCCAAGTTTATGTATGTTCCTAAAAATAAGGGTGAATCTTCTAGTAAAGAAATTGCGGATCTCAAATCCATAAGTGTTCATCCTAACTTTCTCACTTTCGTAAGGGAACCTTTTGCTACAAACGAATTTCTTGATTTCTCTCCTAGAAGTTTGGTTATTAATAGGAAGGAATAAATTACAAAGAATTATAAGTGTTTAATCGAAGAATTGCCTACCAAAGATGGCAATGCGTAGATCTATTCTTATATCGTGGCTAGCTTGGGGCGTTAAATGATAGCACTTGTTGGGAGGCAACCCAATTTTATTTTCTTTGCTTTTGCTTCTTTTTAGGAATAAATATTGCATCTAGATAATGTTTAGATGGGGTTTTGTGTATTAATTAGTGTTTGTGCCAAGTAGAACCTTTGGGAAGACTAGTGTGAAGTTTAAGCAATCATGTTGTAAAAAAACTGAAACTTTAGCGCTCACGAGATTAGCTACCATTGTTTACTGGAGAGTGATTTTTAGTTGATTCTTTTTGCAGATGATTAATAGACAAATTCCTCACGTCCACAAATTTATTTCAATATTTCTAGAGTTACAGAAGTATTCGAAAGTTACAGATTGCTACACACTATTCTGTTTTTGACAGATTCTGTTTTTCGTGTGTTTTTTGCTTATTTTGATGAATCTATGAGTAGTATCGGGGGGTATGAATCATAGAGAAGTTGGAATACAGTAGGTTTAACACCAATATAAACAAATAATGAGTTCATTACAGTACCTTTAAGTGGTGGGTTTTTTTCTTATACTAACGGAGCTCATGAGATTTTTGGCTAAGTTTTGTGTTGTGAAGTTTTCAAGTTTTGAGTAAGGATTTGAGGGACAATGGAACAAAGAGTGGCAAGAGCCTAAGTTTGGGGATGCCCAATGCAGCCTAAGGTAAAAATTCAAGGACAACCAAAAGCCTAAGCTTGGGGATGCCCCGGGAAGGCATCCCCCCTTTCGTCTTCATCTATCGGTAACTTTACTTGAGACTATATTATTATTCACCACATGGTATGTGTTTTGCTTGGAGCTTCATGTAAGATTTGAGTCTTTTCTTTTTAGTTTGCAACAATCATCCTTGCTGGACACACCTTTTGAGAGAGATACACATGAATCAGAATTTGTTAGAATACTCTATGTGCTTCACTTATATCTTTTGAGCTATTTAGTTTTGCTCTAGTGCTTCACATATATCTTTTAGAGCACAGTGGTGGTTTTATTTTGTAGAAATTATTGATCTCTCGTGCTTCACTTATATCTTTTTGAGAGTCACTTAGAACAACAAGGTAATGTGCTTTGGTTATAAAACTATTCCTAATATGATAGGCATCCATGATGGGTATAGTAAAAACTTTCATTTAAAGTGCATTGAATATTATGAGAAGTTTGATACTTGATGATTGTTTTGAGATATGAGGATGGTGATATTAGGGTCATGCTAGTAGAGTAGTTGTAAATTTGAGAAATACTTGTGTTGAGGTTTGCTAGTCCTATAGCATGCACGTATGGTAACAGTTGTGTGACAAATTTGAAGCATGAGGTATTTCATTGAGTGTCATCCTTTGCGTGGAGGTCGGGATCGCGTAATGGTTAACTCCTACCAACCCTCCCCCTAGGAGCGTGCGTGTAGTACTTTGTTTTGATGAATTCTTGATTTTTCAATATGTATGTGAGTTCTTTATGACTAATGTTGAGTCCATGGATTATACGCACTCTCAACCTTCCACTATTGCTAGCCTCTCTTGTACCGCGCAACTCTCGCCGGCACCATACACCCACCATATACCTTCCTCAAAACAGCCACCATACCTACCTATCATGGCATTTCCATAGCCATTCCGAGATATATTGCCATACCACTTTCCACCGTTTCCTTATTATGACACGCTTCATCATTGTCATATTGCCATGCATGATCATGTAGTTGACACCGTATTTGTGGCTAGGCCGCCACGCATAATTTTCATACATGTCACTCTTGATTCATTGCACATCCCGGTACACCGCCGGAGGCATTCATGTAGAGTCATACTCTGTTCTAGTATCGAGTTATAATATCGAGTTGTAAATCAATAGAAGTGTGATGATCATCGTTATTAGAGAATGTTCCGAAGAAAAAGAAAAAAAGGGAAGAAAAAAATGCCAAAGAAAAAAAGGCCAAAAAAAGAAAAAAGGAAAAAATGGAAAGAAAAGAGGGACAATGCTACTATCTTTTTCCACACTTGTGCTTCAAGGTAGCACCATGATCTTCATGATAGAGAGTCTCTTGTTTTGTCACTTTCATATACTAGTGGGAAATTTTCATTATATAACTTGTCTTGTATATTCCAACAATGGGCTTCCTCAAATGCCCTAGGTCTTCGTGAGCAAGCAAGTTGGATGCACACCCACTTAGTTTCTTTTGTTGAGCTTGCATACATTTATAGCTCTAGTGCGTCCGTTGCATGGCAATCCCTACTCACTAACATTGATATCTATTGATGGGCATCTCCATAGCCCATTAATACGCCTAGTTGATGTGAGTCCATTTTCCTATTTTGTCTTCTCCACAACCAGCACTCTATTCCACCTATAGTGCTATATCCATGGCTCACGCTCATGTATTGCGTGAAAGCTGAAAAAGTCTGAAAAAATTTGAAGTATGAAACAATTGCTTGGCTGAAACCGGGGTTGTGCATGATTTGCATATTTTGTGTGACGGAGATGGAGCATAGCCTAACTATATGATTTTGTAGGGATGAACTTTCTTTGGCCATGTTATTTTGAGAAGACATCATTGCTTTGATAGTATGCTTGAAGTATTATTATTCTTATGTCAATATAGACTTTTGTCTTGAATCTTTCGGATCTGAACATCCATGCCACAATAATACAAATTACATTGAGAATTATGTTGGCTAGCATTCCACATCAAAAATTCTGTTTTTATCATTTACCTACCCGAGGACGAGTAGGAATTAAGATTGGGGATGCTTGATACGTCTCCAACGCATCTATAATTTTTGATTGTTCCATGCTATTATATATTCTGTTTTGTATGTTTAATGGGATTTATTATACACTTTTATATTATTTTTGGGACTAACCTACTAACCAAGGCCAAGTGCAAATTGCTGTTTTTTGCCTATTTCAGTGTTTAACAGAAAAGGAATATCAAATGGAGTCCAAACGGAATGAAACCTTCAGGAGAGTTATTTTTGGAAACAATAGCAACACAGAAGACTTGGAGTACACGCCTGGAAGCGAGAGAGGCGGCCACGAGGGCAGGGCCTCACCCAGGGGGTTAGGCGCGCCCCCCACACTCGTGGGCCCCCTCTGGCTCCCCTAACGTGCCTCTTCAGCCTATATATACTCTCATACCCTGAAAACATCGAGGCAGTCCACGAAACCCTAATTCCACTGCTGCAACCTTCTATAACCATGAGATCCCATCTTAGGGCCTGTTCCGGAGCTTTGCCGGAGAGGGCATCGATCACGGAGGGCTTCTACATCAACACCATAGCCTCTTCGATTAGTTGAGAGTAGTTTACCATGGACCTTTGGGTCCATAGTTATTAGCTAGATGGCTTCTTCTCTCTCTTTGTATCTCAATACAAAGTTCTCCTCGATCTTCGAGGAGATCTATTCGATGTAATATTTTTGCGGTGTGTTTGTCGAGATCCGATAGACTGTGGGTTTATGATCAATATTATCTTTGAACAATATTGGATTCTTTTATGAAATATTTTATGTATGATTATAATATCCTTGCAAGTCTCTTCGAATTATTGGTTTGGTTTGGCCTACTAGATCTATAGTTCTTGCAATGGGAGAAGTGCTTGGCTTTGGTTTCAATCTTGCGGGGTCCTTTCCTAGTGACAGCAGGGGCAGAAAGGCACCTATTGTATTATTGCCATCGAGGATAAAAAGATGGGGTTTATATCATGTCATCTTGCTTAAGGCGTTACTCTGTTCTTATGAACTTAATACTGTAGATGCATGTTGGATAGCAGTCGATGTGTGAAGTAATAGTAGTAGATGCAGAATCGTTTCGGTCTACTTGTCACGGACGTGATGCCTACATATAATGATCATGCCTAGATATTCTCATAACTATACGCTTTTCAATCAATTGCTCGATAGTAATTTGTTCACGCACCGTAGAATTCTGCTATCATGAGAGAAGCCACTAGTGAAACCTATGGCCCCCGGGTCTATTCTCATCATATTTATCTTCCATCAACTATTTACTTTACTTTGCATTATTTACTTTCAATCTCTATACCAAAAATATTATCTTATCATATCTATCAGATCTCATTGTCGTAAGTGACCGAGAAGGGATTGAAAACCCCTTTTATCGCATTGGCTGAGAGGTTCTTATTTGTTTGTACAGGTGCGAGGGACTCGCGTGTGGTCTCCTACTGGATTGATATCTTGGTTCACAAAAACTGAGGGAAATACTTACGCTACTATGTTGCATCACCCTTTCCTCTTCGAGGGAGTACAACACAAGTTCGAGTAGTAGTAGCATTGTGGTCACGCATACTGATGATTGGGGACACCTATATGTATCAAGTTTCATCGGCACGAAGACCGAAACAGAGAAAATAAAGGGGGAGGAGATGTGATCTGTGCTCACCCACAAACGCAGGGGCGGAGCTCATCGAACACTGGACCCTCGCAGCGAGGAAAAAACTACACATTTAAATCGTCATCGCAGAGGCTGCAAGAAAAATTTGGAAAGGTGTTCGACCGCCATCGACTCAGAGAATTGTTGTTGTGGGACGCCAGACGCCGGCGTCCCTTGTGGGACGTGGATGTAGTGTTCGACACCGACGTCCACATGTATCTCGCACCAACGATACTTGCTATTTAGGGTTCCATCAACATTCAGGAACCCCCTAACACGCTCATACCCGGGCGCCCTCTGGTATGGTGAGGCACGGTCGACGGGTCAGCACTCGGACCGGGGGGTTCTCGACATGGGCGTCGGGACCGGCTAGACCCACTGGCTCCACCATCTATTCTTTTTTTTCAATGTTTTTCTTCTTCTAATTATCTAAACCTAAACCTAGCACTAACCTAATCCTACCACTATAACCTAAACCTATTAATAACACATAAACCTAAACACAAATTACAGTAGAAAAAAACAAAAAAATCACCTTGGCTCAAGCGGTGGTGGAGGAGCCGCCGGGCGCCGGGGCGGCTGTAACATCCCAAATTTTCAAATTTGGAATGTCATACATAAATCATAATTGCATTTCATGTTTTTGCTTTTGTTCGTGGAGTTCCTCGAAAATTCTAAGCAACTCAAGGACCTACGGAGAGAGTTGGGAATTTTACCGTTTTCGTATTTGAGTTCGCTCGAATACCGGTATGAGGACAGTGTGATTCTAATTATTTTTCTCTCCTAAAAATATTTCTAAAAACAAAATATGAGCGGAGATAATATGACTTCTCCAAAATAACAGAAATATTGGAGGAAAATTGTTAAAATCACTTTTGGTATTTTTCTGGATTTATTTGCGGATTTATTTGCATAGGAAAAATACGTGTTTTTCAAAATTGCCTTTAGGTCCGGGAAAAATGTTCACTTTGTCCTAAATGTTATTAGAGGACGGCGAAAATTTATTTAGGGAATTTTGGAGTCCGTTTGGTATTTCTTTCGTTAGTTTTTCTGCGCCGGGACTCATTTAGAAAAAAAAAACAGAAACCGACTTAGACTCGTGAAGGACCAGGACTCTGGGCTTTATATAGCGCCATAGCCGGCCCGTTTCGCTCAGCCCGCCAGCGCCGAAACCCTAGCGCCTGAGCCAGCCGCGCCACCCCTCGCCAGCCCGCCGCCGCGCCGCCACCGCGCCGCCGCCTCGCCAGCCCGCCGCCACGCCGCCGCCCGCCGCGCCGCCCGCCGTCGCCCGCCGCACCGCCCCGCCGCCCGCGTGCCACGCCGCCGCCGCCGGAGCACCGCCACCTCGCCCCGCCGGAATCCCGCCGGAGTTGTTAGAGAAGAGGTAGTTTTTTTTTCGTTTAACCGATCGGTTTAGAAAATAAACCCGTAGATTCGTTTTTTTTATTATTAGATTAGATCGGTTCGGTTTTTTTCGGTTTAGCTATTTAGCGGACGTTCGTCCGTACGTTCGTTTTAACGAATGGTTTTCGTTAGTTAACCGCAGACAGCGAACGTTCGTTCGTTAGCCTGTTCGTCCGTTTTTCTTTTTCGGGGTATTTATCCGCGATTATTCCGATCGCGATTTCTGCCCTGATCTTGTTTCGCGTTTTTCTTTTCGCTCAAGAGTCGGAATCAGGTGATTCAAAATCCCAGATCTTCGTCTCGAAGCCCTCTTTACGTTAGATCAACTGGAACAAAGTTTTGGCTACTGTTAAATTTGACTTTAGGCCAATTAGTAATTCGGAGCTCGTTTCTTTTGCAGTTTGAGTTTCGTCGCTTCTTTCGAGTTGATTCTTTTTGCAAACCGGAGTTCTTAAGTTGAACTTTCTGGTTAGATATCTTATTTTAGTTTTACCCATGCATTAGTTAAGTACTTATTGTATGCTTGTTTGTTTGATTGCGATAGAGTACCCGGAGTGCGCCGCTTGCTACTTTGAGTCTCTAGGTTTTACGGATCATCAGCAAGGCAAGTAACACTTTGATCATACTTTCCAATTACCCAGTTTTCATTGCATTAGTCAAACCCTCACACATTGCATGAGTAGGATCAATTAACTTGTGGGATTGGGAAGTAGATTGAGGTAGTACCTATTACCTGCATTACACTCAAACCCTTGGGAGTTACTTCAACGTTTGCTGTTAGGACATGCTATGCTCGTAGACGTGGATTGGGTGAGTGAAATCCATGACAGATGTGAGATTGTTTAATTAATGGTTCAACTTAAGGTGGCAACATTAATACACATCTGGGTGGATTGAGGCATCTGGGTATTCCAGGATTGCCTGTTTTTCTTTTGGACCGCCACCCAGGCTCAAAGGGATCATGAGATTATTCATACTAGAAACTTTCGTGTGCAGCCACAATGCTATTATGGGCTCTAGCATAGTATGAGTAAGTCGTGCGAACTCTTACAGTGGTGGACTAGCAGATGTAGGGGATGTAGGATGGTACGGTCCGCCCGATCGTAAGGTGCTAGCGCTTCTGAAAGACTATGTCTCAGTCATCCGTTTCTCAAACACCATGCAGTGCGAGAAACCAAACGAAGGCGATCGAGTCTTGTGGGAAAAGTGCACAAACCTCTGCAGAGTGTACAAACTGATCATGATTAGCCTTGTCCCCGTCTATGGACGTCTTGAGTATCTAGTACTTGGAATTTCATGTGCATCTCAACATGTTACTTTAATTTAATTTTGTTGGGTTTAATGATGAACTTTAATTGGGGTTGAGAGGATGTCTATCTTCTCAACGATGTTTCACTACCATGATAGTTAATTAAAATGCATTCCTTTGAAGTAGGGAAAAATTGGCTTTACGCAAAAACTTAACCATAGAGCTTTCCACCAACCAAATATGCATATAGTATAGTTTTACTTTCATTGCATTCTCTTGCGTTACCTTGCCAGCATATTCCATGTGCTGACCCGTTTTCGTGCTGCAACGTTTCATGTTGGAGACTTTTCAGACGACGAGTAAGATGCCCTTTTAGGTCGTGGTTCTATACTCACTGATGCTGCTGGAGTTGATGGACTCACTTATCTTCCAAGCCTTCTACTGTTATCGTGTTAGATGGCTTTCAGCCATATTATTTGTAATAAATTCATCGTTGGACTATCGATGTAATAAGTGTGTGATTGCTACTCTGTTATAAATCCTTCAAGTATTGTGCGTGTCAGCATTACTGATCCAGGGATGACACTGATGCACAGAGATCAGACTGTTTGAGGTCTGGTCGCTACAAGATGGTATCAGAGCACACACTAACAATAGGACACGACCACTAAGACAAGCCCTAGAGCACTATTCACTCTTCTCTTTCTAACTCCTCATCTTGTCTACTCTTTAGGATGGTGGAAGCAAAGCACAAGTTCATGCAACCGGATGAAGAAACACCCTTTGGACGACACCTGAAGGAAGTCACAAGATATCTCAACATTGGATTACCAAGTTTCACTGGAACCTACAATGCCACTCTACCTGAGGAGGAGCGTTGGCTGATTCAAGATCAAGTTCCAGGAAGGACGTTCGCACCTGTCACCTCACTCATAGCATTTTCCTTTAATGCACCTACATGGAGCCTAGGAAGGAGTATGGCAGCCCACATTGCTATGGGAAGGATTGGAGAAAGTCTACCAGCAGGGCTAAAGGACACCATCTACCAGATTTGCGGATGCTGAGATGAGAATTGGGATATGATTAGCACTCGGAAGGGTATGTCCATTGCAGCATTCATCCAGGAGTTGAACCACCACATTCGTCACCAGGAGCACCAGATGTGTGCTGGGATGATAGATTTGAAGAAGGCCCTAAATAGGAATTTGGAGCTAGAGGAAGAACTCAAGTCTACACGCGACGGATATGAGGAGGAGATGAAGATACTTGTGGAGAATAATGATGATTTGACCCGGAAGTTAGGGATACTCATGGGAGAAGAAGAAGAGGAAGAAGAACCCAAGGAGATTCCATCGGAGGACTATATCATTATAGATGACACGGATTCGGAAGCTGAGGATAGCAAGGATGAAGACTATGAAGATGAAGCTGGAGCAGATATTATGGAATCCTCTACGGATCAATATTTTTAGATGAACAGCCTGTGACTAGTAGTTTACCACCAAGTATTAGTTTTAGAACACCTTTGTAACGATCGTTAGATTTGTAAGACCTTGTTTGAAATTGATTGGTGTGATATGATTGTGTGTTTGTCTCATGTGCATATGGGTAGTGATTTTCCCTTAGACCTCTGTTCTATTCTAATCTCTTCCCTCTACACCCATCAGATGCCTCCAAGACGTGAATTCAAGTTTCCCCTGAGCTCACTCAGTTGATCCAGCAGCAGAACACCCTGATGCAACTTCTTGTGCAGAACACTCAGAACAACCAGAACAACAACAACAACAACCCTCCACCACCACCACCTGTGGACAACCTGACACGTTTCTTAAGGTTGCAACCACCCGTGTTTGCTAGCAGCATCGAACCAATTGTGGCTGATGATTGGCTACGCAAGATTGGAAGGGATTTGACCACCGCCAATTGCTCGGATGCTGAGAAGGTGCGATTTGCCGCACACCAGTTGTCTGGACCAGCCGCGGCATGGTGGGAGAATTACACAGCCACTTACCCCGTAGCCAATGTCACTTGGGATCAGTTTCAGCAAGCTTTTCGTACCGCCCATGTCTCGACTGGAGCAATGAGTCTGAAGAAGCAAGAGTTCCGCAATTTGCGCCAAGGGAATCGTACTATGGCCTAGTATGTGGATGAGTTTAGTACCCTATCTCGTTATGCCCCAGATGATGTGGACACAGATGCCAAGAAGCAGGAGAGATTCATGGAAGGGCTGAATGATGAGATGAGTGTATAGTTGATGGTGGCAACTTTCAATAATTACCAGGAGTTGGTTGACCGTGCCCTGATGATTGAAAGGAAGCATCAACAGATTGAGAGTCGCAAGAGGAAGTATGGGCAAGGAAAGTATAACTCTGGAGCTCAGCAGAAGCCTCGCTTTACCCCTAAAGTGGTAGGACAGTTTCAGCATACCCATGGAGGAAGTAGCTCACACAATCACAATGGCACCAAGAATGGAAATGGGAATGGAGCCAATGGAAACCAGAACCGCCCTACACCATCCACACCCACCAAGAGGGATTTTAGCCATGTCACTTGTTACAAGTGCGGGAAGACTGGACATTATGCCAATGAATGCCCAGAAGTTAAGAATGGGAACGGCAATGGAAGTGCCGGGAAGAAGCCCAACCCGTTCAACAAAGGACAAGTGAACCACGTGACTGTGGAGGAAGTAGAAGAGCAACTAGA
Organism: Secale cereale; assembly: GCA_902687465.1. Classification (NCBI taxonomy): domain Eukaryota; kingdom Viridiplantae; phylum Streptophyta; class Magnoliopsida; order Poales; family Poaceae; genus Secale; species Secale cereale. The sequence continues at coordinate 180,041,832 of LR738709.1, read as the reverse complement.
TGCAGTTATAGGTAAGTTCTTAGTTAAGTCCTTCACTGCACTCATTCTTTTCGATACTGGTGCATCGCATTCATACATTTCAAGGGGATTCGTGGATAAGTATAAGCTGCCGACCCAAGCCCTTAGATCGCCCATGTTAGTAACCTCACCAGGAGCAGAGTATATGGCTAAGTCATGGTGTGAACAGTTGCCTTAAGGATTGGTAATTACATATTCCCTTCGGACCTAATACTATTGGAATCTCCATTCAAATAAAAATAGTATTGGAATCTCAAGGACTGGATGTGATATTAGGCATGGATTGGTTATCTAAGTATGAAGGGAATATTGAATGTGCCAGTAAGACCATTTTGCTTACTACGCCGGAAGGAAGAAGGATCAAGTATGTATCCCGGCATGAGTCAAAAAGGAGTAGGTTAAATTCCTTGTCAGGAGTTGTTCAGGAGGAAGTGCCGGTAGTGAAGGATTATCCGGATGTGTTTCCAGAGGAGTTACCCGGCATGCCACCAGATAGAGATATAGAGTTTTTGATTGAACTTTTGCTAGGCACCGGGCCAATTTCTAAGAGACCATATAGGATGCCCGCAAAGGATTTGGAGGAAATTAAGAAGCAGATTAAGGAGTTACTGGATAAAGGATTCATACGCCCAAGTTCTTCGCCTTGGGGTTCGCCAGTACCTCTAGTGGAGAAGAAGGATGGATCGTTAAGAATGGCTGTTGATTACCGTGGATTGAACGAAGTAACGATCAAGAACAAGTACCCATTGCCAATGATCAACGATCTGTTCGATAGATTGCAAGGAGCTCAGGTATTTTCCAGAATCGATCTGCGATCGGGGTACCATCAATGGAAAATCCGAGAGCAAGATATACCTAAGACGGCCTTTACCACTAGGTATGGGTTGTACGAGTATACCGTTATGTCGTTTGGTCTGACAAACGCACCGGCATACTTTATGAACCTGATGAACAAAGTGTTTATGGAGTATTTGGATAAGTTCATCGTAGTGTTCATAGATGATATTTTGATCTTCTCGAAGGATGAAGAGGAGCATGAAGAACATTTGCGTTTGGTATTGGAGAAGCTCGGAGAACATCAGTTATATACCAAGTTTAGCAAATGTGAGTTTTGGTTGAAGATAGTCGGATTCCTCGGACATGTTATACCCGGAGAAGGAATAGCAGTAGATCCCGCTAAGGTGGACACTGTGACCAATTGGGAAGCACCAACAATAGTTGGAGAGATCCGGAGTTTTCTTGGACTCGCAGGATACTACCATAGATTTATCGAGAATTTCTCGAAGATTGCAAAGCCAATGACGGAGTTGTTGAAGAAGGACACCAAGTTCTGTTGGTCCAAAGAATGTGAGACTAGTTTCCAGGAGTTGAAGAAAAGGTTGGTATCATCCCCTGTGTTGATTCTGCCATATCAACATAAGGATTATGAGGTGTACTGCGACACTTCACGTCGAGGACTTGGAGCTGTTCTTATGCAGGAAGGAAGAGTTGTTTCGTATGCTTCACGACAACTAAAACCTCATGAGATGAACTATGCCACCCACGATTTGGAGTTAGCAGCCGTAGTGCATGCATTGAAGACGTGGAGACATTTTCTCATGGGGAACCATTGTGAGGTATATACGGATCACAGGAGTTTGAAGTATATATTCACTCAGAAGGAGTTGAATCTTAGGCAAAGGAGATGGCTGGAACTCATTAAGGATTATGACATGACATTGCATTATCATCCCGGAAAGGCTAACGTAGTAGCTGATGCGCTAAGCCGTAAGAGCCATGTCAATACCCTAATGATGGAAGAATTTCCAAAGGAGTTAGCCGAGGACCTACGAGAACTACGTATGGAGATAGTTCCGAGAGGCTATGTAGCAACACTAGAAATCCAGTCTACCCTGATGGATAAAATCAGAGAAGCTCAGAAAGCTGACAAGGATATTGTCGCTATAAAGGAGAGGATGAGCGAAGGAAAAGCTAAAGGTTTTCGTGAGGATGAACACGACACCCTATGGTTTGAGGACCGAATCTACGTGCCCAATGACCCGGAGATTAGGAAGTTGATTTTACAGGAGGCCCATGATTCACCATACTCGATTCACCAAGGAAATACTAAGATGTATTTAGATTTGAAGGATATTTTCTGGTGGACCAGTATGAAGAAGGATATTGCGGAGTATGTAGCAGTTTGTGATGTGTGTCAAAGAGTAAATGCAGAACATCAGAAGCCAGCAGGATTGTTACAACCTATGCCAATACCCGAATGGAAGTGGGAGAAGCTTGGCATGGATTTTATCACCGGATTGCCCAAGACCAAAGCAGGATATGATTCAATCTGGGTAGTAGTAGACCGATTGACGAAGTTAGCCCACTTTATTCCTGTGAAAACCACATATACCAGTGCAAAGTTGGCAAAGATATACATGACCAGAATTGTATGTCTGCATGGAGTCCCGAGGACTATCGTATCAGATAGAGGAACCCAGTTTACCTCGAAGTTCTGGAATCAGATACATGAAACCTTGGGTACCAGACTAGAATTTAGCACAACATTTCACCCGCAGACTGATGGACAGACGGAGAGAGTCAATCAGATTCTGGAAGATCTGCTAAGAGCCTGTGCGTTAGATTATGGATCTAGTTGGGATGACAACTTTCCCTACGCGGAGTTCTCATACAACAACAGTTATCAGGCCAGTTTGAAGATGGCACCGTTCAAGGCATTGTATGGAAGGAGATGCCGAACACCGTTGTCGTGGGATGAAGTTGGAGACCGACAGTTGTTTGGACCAGACTTAATCAAAGAGTCTGAGGAGAAGGTGAAGTTAATCCGAGATAGACTTAAGGTAGCTCAGTCCAGGCAGAAGAGTTATGCAGACTCGAAGCGTAAGGAGATAACCTAGGCACGATATATGAAGGAAGGAAATATTAGATTCCAATTACCATATGAATCTATTATGAGATCCACTTATGCATTGCCTTCCTAGGATGACAATACATAAATCTATTTTGTATCGTGCCTAGCTAGGGGCGTAAAACGATAGCGCTTGTTGGGAGGAAACCCAATTTTTTGTCTGCTGTTAGGGAATAAATATTGCATCTAGCTTCTGTTTAGACGTGGTTTCTTGTTTTGCTTAGTGTTTGTGCCAAGTAGAACCTTTGGGAAGACTTGTGTGAAGTTTATGTGATCTTGCTGTGAAAAACAGAATCGTTAATGCTTGCTAGAATGGTCATCAGATTTTACTGGTGCATGCTATTTAGTTGATTATTTTTGGAGATGATTAATAGAAAATTCCTCACGTTTACCAACTTAGTTTGAATTTTTTGGAGTTACAGAAGTATGAGAAACCTGCAGATTACTACAGACTGTTCTGTTTTTGACAGATTCTGTTTTTCGTGTGTTGTTTGCTTATTTCAATCCATCTATGAGGAATATCGGGAGGTATGAACCATAGAGAAGTTGGAATACAGTAGGTTTAACACCAATATAAACAAAGAATGAATTCATTGCAGTACCTTTGAGTAGTGGTTTGCTTTCTTATACTAACAGAGCTCACGAGAATTTTTGTCTAAGTTTTGTGTTGTGAAGTTTTCATGTTTTGAGTATTGCTTTGATGGACTATGGAACAAAGAGTAGCAAAGGCCTAAGCTTGGGGATGCCCATGGCACCCCAAGTAAACTTCAAGGACAATCAATAGCCTAAGCTTGGGGATGCCCCGGGAAGGCATCCCCTCTTTCGTCTTCATCCATCAGTAACTATACTTGGAGCTATATTTTTATTCATCACATGATATGTGTTTTGCTTGGAGTGTCTTTTATAATTTGAGTCTTTGCTTGTTAGTTTGCCACAATTATCCTTGCTGGACACACCTACTTGAGAGAGTTAAATATGGCCTAGGAATTGTTAGAACACTCTATGTGCTTCACTTATATCTTTTGAGTTGAATAGTTTTGCTCTAGTGCTTCACTTATATCTTTTAGATCATGGTGGTGATAATATTTTGAAGAAATTGTTGAACTCTCATGCTTCACTTATATTCATTTGTGAGTATATTAAAACAGCATGGTAATGTGTTTAGGCTATAATACTAGTCTTCACATGATAGACATCCAATATCAATGTAGTAAAAACTTTCACACTAAGTGCATTGAATATGATGAGATGTTGGATGCTTGATAATTGTTTTGAGATATCAGGATAGTGATATTAGAGTCATGCTAGTGGAGTTATTGTGAAATTGAGAAATACTTGTGTTAAGGTTAGTGATTCCCGTAGCATGCACGTATGGTGAACCGCTATGTGACGAAGTTAGAGCATGCGTTATTTGTAAAGTGTCAACCTTTGTGTAGAGGTCGGAGGCATGCGATGGTTAACTCCTACCTACCTCCCCCCTAGGAGCATGCGTTGATTGCTTTGTTTTGATGACTTGTAGATTTTTGCAATAAGTATATGAGTTCTTATGACTAATGTTGAGTCCATGGATTATACACACTCTCACCCTTCCACCATTGCTAGCCTCTCTTGTACCGCGCAACTTTGGCCGGTACCATACACCCACTATGTATCCTTCCTCAAAACAGCCACCATATTATTCCTCAAAACAGCCACCATACCTACCCATCATGGCATTTCCATAGTCATTCTGAGATATACTGCCATGCAACTTTCCACCGTTCCGTTCATATGACACGCATCATATTGTCATATTGCCATACATGATCATGTAGTTGACATCGTATTTGTGGCAAGGACACCATGCATAACTTTTCATACATGTCACTCTTGTTTCATTGCACACCCGGTACACCGCCGGAGGCATTCATATAGAGTCATACATTGTTGTAGTATCGAGTTGTAATATCCAGTTGTAATGAAAGTGTGATGATCATCATTGTTAGAGCATTGTCCAATGGGAGGAAAGGCTAAATCAATAAAGCACTCCACAAAAAATAAAAAATAAAAAGGCCAAAGAAAAAAGAAACACTACAGGAAACAGGTAATTTGCCCTCTGTCACGGCGGACGGCAAAGGCATGAACGGCGGACGGCAAAGGTCTTTGCCGTCCGCCGTGGACGGCAAAAGGCCCCGGCAAAGTAAGGTCCGGCAAACAGCTACTGTGCCGTCTGCTTCGGACGGCTGACGGCAAAGGGGCCTTTGCCCTCAGCAGCGGACGACAAAGAAAGCAGACGGCAATAAATGCATTGTTACTCCGTTAGGTGGTTAACGGCAGGCCTTTGCCGTCAGCCGGTGACGCCAAATTTTGACCTGCCTTTGTCGTCCGTCGAATGATATCAGCTGGACGTCACTACACGGCAAGCCTTTGCCGTCCGCCGCTGTAGGCAAAGTGACCAAATTGGTCAGCCTCCCAGGAAGCACAGGTGCCTGCCACGTGGCCTCTTTGCCGTCCGCTGCTAATGGCAAAGAGCCCTTTGCCGTCGGTGGCCGACGGCAAAGAGCCTGCATATTGGCTCTTTTTCTGTTTTTTTTAATCCAACAATTTTCATAGCAAATATATATGACATATATAGATATATTTCACAGGGCTATTTAACAGCAATCATATCACATATCCTGCACATAAGTTTCATCCATTCATACATAAGCAAGTTCCATCCATATACATATTACAATGCAAAGTTTCATCAAGATAGCAAGTTCCATCATAGCAAGCTAGATACAATGCAAAGTTTCATCAAAGAAAAAGCAAGCACTCCATCATAGCAAGCTAACTTCCATAAAGTGAATGAAATCTGCAAAATGGCAAATAAGAAAGTTAGAAATAGGTGACTAGAACAAGAAGAAGATTAGAACAAGAAGAAGACTAGAACAAGAAGTATATGTCATTTATGAGCTAACTTAGGTGAAATGGATCATATATGAGCTAACTAAGTTGAAATGGGTCGTTAATGACCTAACTAAGGTGAAATGGATCGTTTTTGAGCTAACTAAGGTGAAATGGATCGTTTTTTAGCTAACTTAGGTGAAATGGATCATCTATGAGCTAACTTAGTTGAAATGGGTCGTTTATGAGCTAACTAAGGTGAAATGGATGGTTTTTGAGCTAACTAAGGTGAAATGGATCGTTTTTGAGCTAACTTAGGTCAAATGGATCATTTAAGAGCTAATTTAGGTGAAATGGATCGTTTTTGGCTAAGTTAGGTGAAATGGATCGTTTAGGAGCTACTCTAGGTAAATTGGGTCATTTTAGAGCTAACTTGGATAAACTTGATCATTTATAAGCTAAACTAGGTAAGATGGGTCATTTTGGAGCTAACCTAGGTGAAATGAGTAATTTATAAGCTGACCTAAGTATGATGGGTCATTTTGGAGCTAACCTAGGTGAAATGGGTCATTTTGGAGCTAACCGAGGTGAAATGGGTCATTTTGGAGCTAACCTAGGTGAAATGGGTCATTTTAAAGCTAACGTAGGTAAAATGGATCATTTAGGAGCTAATCTAGGTAAAATGGGTCATTTTAGAGCTAACTTGGATAAACTGGATTATTTATAAACTAACTAAGGTAAAATGGGTCATTTTAAAGTTAACTTAGGTAAAATGGATCTTTATGAGCTAAATAAACTAATTATGCAATTTTTGACATAAGTAAGCTAAGTACAGATCGTTTTAGAGCTAACTTAGGTTAAATGGCTGGTTTTGGAGGTCAGTAAGCTTATTAAGTCATTTTGGAGGAAAAGAAGCTAACTCTAGGTCATTATGGTAAGCATATTGGAGGAAATAAAGCTAAGTCTAGGTCTTTATGCATTTGTTAAGCAAAACACTAGAGAAACTTACAGTGATCATGGAGGTGTAGGCGGAGCGGTCCCAGGAGCAATCTCTGGCCTCGGCGGAGCGATTTGACCGGACTTCTCGCACACAAACTGCACATCTCCAATGGCTATCGAGCCATGGGACCTCCCGCCACCAGATATCATCACCTGCTCTGGATCAATGGGACCCTGGCTCGGGTTAAAGTCCTCCCCTTTCCTCGCCTTCCCCTTGACTTTCTTGTAAGAGGCAGTGTGGGCCATGGCATACAAGTCGTGCACCTCTGGCACCTTATCCGTCTTATTGTAACATGCCTGAAAGAGAGAAACAAAGTAAATTAATAATTAAAGGGCTCAAGCTAGCATGATGAATGAATTGCATGAATCATGAAGCAAACCACATACCCAGTTCCGCCCGAACTGATATAAGCTGGAGCTGCCTGGATGGTGTGGCACACCTTCCATTTGGGCACATTTGTCCTTGGCCTCAGTCGGCTCCCCGCCATCATTAGCATGGCCACTCGGCCCCTCAGCCTGATTCGGCCAGGTACCCCATCCAGACATGTGCTCATCTAGGGTCTCGGAGCGCTCCCAACCAGCGCCCCCCATCTTTCAATACCTGCCATGACAAAGAGTAAACAAAATTAGTAGAACATAAAAAAATACCGACATGAATAATAATATGTATATCACTTAAGTGTATCATCATCAAGTACAAAATAAAAAAATTGAATACCTCACACTTCTAATAATCTTGATCAGTATCACCAATAAATGCACAATCATCATCATCACTATAATCAATGACGGGCTCATAGGGTTCAGTGGCATCAACATGTGCAAGGCCACCTTGACGTAATCAGTCAAGCATTGACAGGTCATCCGCAGAAGTAACCTCTTCTTGTTCCGGCTCTTCTTGTTCCTCCTCTGGGGTGATGTCGGATTCACTGTCGCTTTCTACTTCAATGTTTTGGGGTGAAGTATAGCGGTTGTTGAAACACTTTTTGGAAAGACGTGTCTCTTGGAAGATTTCTCCTTCATATGTGTCTGGGTTAATGTGAGGTTCATAATCCTCTTCCTTTGGGGGAGAAAGTCTAGCACGTGGCTATCAAGTTTCATCGGAATAGAGAAAATAATTAATGGGGGAGGAGGACATGTCATTTGTGCTCACCCACGAACGAAGGGGCAGAGCTCGTCAAACGCACGGCGAGGTTGTCGAACACCAAACCTCACAGCGATGAAACAACTGCACATTTAAAACTACCCGGTCAACACAATTATATATGATGTTCTTCATAAAAAAATTGAAAAATATATGACTAACTAATAATTCACAAATATATGACCCCGTCGGTCTCTGGAAGGCCAAAGAAGACCTTTTCGGGAGGTGTCGGGGGTCGGGGTCGGGGTCGGGTGTCAAGGTGTCGTGTCGGGGTCGGGGTGTGGTGTCAGGGTGTTGGGGGTCGGGGTGTCGGGGTCGGGGTGTCGGGCCGAGGTGTCG
>LR738709.1:179993042-180033164 GCA_902687465.1 Secale cereale | reverse complement strand
GGGGACTATGGGGCGATGGGGAGGTGATGCAAGGGGGCGGCGGTTGGTGGCGGGGGCGGCGGCGGGTGGCGGCGGGTGACTCGTCGGGGAGGAGCTAGGGGGAAAGAAACAGAGGTGGGCGGGGTGGGGCTCGGCCGTTTAGTACCCTAACTGTTTGCCGTCCACTTTTTTACCCTTTGTCGTCTGCTAGCGGACGGCAAAGTGGGGCCCCGTTAGGTTTTCCATAACTAGCCCATTACTGTGGGCCACCTCCCTCTTTGCCGTCTGCCAACTGACGGCAAAGAATCTTTGTCGTCTGCTAGCGGACGACAAAGAACTGACTGATGGCAAAGATGGTCTTTGCCATCAGCCAGTTCTTTGCCGTCTGCTTTTGGGTAGCTGATGGCAAAGAGCTTCTTTGCCGTCTGCTAGCGGACGGCAAAGAGCTGGCAGATGGCAAACTAGCTGATTCCAGTAGTGAAAGGCCCCCAAAAAAAGAATAAAGAAAAAAAAAGACAATTGCTACTATCTTTTTTCCACACTTGTGCTTCAAAGTAGCACCATGTTCTTCATTGTAGAGAGTCTCATGCTTAGTCACTTTATATACTAGTGGGAATTTTCGTTATAGAACTTGGCTTGTATATTCCAACGACGGCTTCCTCAAATGCCCTAGGTCTTCGTGAGCAAGCAAGTTGGATGCACACCCACTAGTTTCTTTTATTGAGCTTTCATACATATTTAGCTCTAGGGCATCTGTTGCATGGCAATCCCTACTGACTCACATTGATATCTATTGATGCGCATCTCCATAGGCCGTTAATACGCGTAGTCGATGTGAGACTATCTCCCTCCTTTTTGTCTTCTCCACAACCACCACTACATTCCACATAGTGCTATGTCCATGGCTCACGCTCATGTATTGCGTGAAAGTTGAAAGGTTTGAAAGAATAGAGTATGAAAACAAGTGCTTGGATGAAATCGGGGTTGTGCATGATATGAATATTTTGTGTGATGAAGAGGGAGCATAGCCAGACTATATGATTTTGTAGGGACAACTTTCTTTAGCCATAGTATTTTGAGAAGACATGATTGCTTTGTTAGTATGCTTGAAGTATTATTATTTCTTATGTCAATATAGACTTTTATCTTGAATCTTTCAGATCTGAACATTCATGCCACAATTAAGATAATTACATTGAAATACTATGTTGGTTAGCATTCCACATCAAAAATTCTGTTTTTATCATTTACCTACTCGAGGATGAGCAGGAATTAAGCTTGGGGATGCTTGATACATCTCCAACGTATCTATAATTTTTTATTGTTCCATGCTATTATTTATGATGTCTTGGATGTTTAATGGGCTTTGTCATACACTTTTATATCATTTCAGGGACTAACCTACTAACCCAAAGGCCCAGTCCAGATTGTTGTTTTTTGCCTGATTCGGGGTTTTGCAGAAAAGGAATATCAAACGGAGTCCAAATGGAATGAAACCTTCGGGAGAGTTATTTTTTAAGAAAATCACGAACGGGAGACTTGAGAACCACGGAGTCGGGGCCACGAGGTGCCCACGAGGGTGGGGGTGCGCGCCCCCTTCCCAGGGCGCGCCCCCTGCCTCGTGGGTCCCTCGTGAGTCCCTCGGTGTCCTCCTTCCTCCTATATATGCCTACGTACTCCGAAACCATTAGCAACAGAGAGAAAACCCTAATTACACCATTGTAACCTTCTGTTCCCGTGAGATCCCATCTTGGACCAAGTTTTGGAGCTCCGCCGGAGGGGGGATCCATCACGGAGTGCTTCTACATGATCATCATCGCCCTCACTATGAGTTGTGAGTAGTTTACCACAGACCTTCGGGTCCATAGCTAGTATATAGATGGCTTCTTCTCTCTCTCTGGATCTCAATACAAAGTTCTCCTTGGTCTTCGAGGAGATCTATTCGATGTAATCTCTTTTTGCAGTGTGTTTGTCAAGATCCGATGAATTGTGAGTTTATGATCAAGATTATCTATTAGAAATATTTGGTTCTTTTCTGAACTCTTTATGTGTGCTCATAATATCCTTGCAAGTCTCTTCGAATTGTTGGTTTGGTTTGGCCTACTAGATCTATAGTTCTTGCAATGGGAGAAGTGCTTGGCTTTGGGTTCAATCTTGCGGTGTCCTTTCCCAGTGATAGTAGGGGCAGCAAGGCACGTATTGTATTGTTGCCATCGAGGATAAAAAGATGAGGTTTATATCATATTGCTTGAGTTTATCCCTCTACATCATGTCATCTTGCTTAAGGCGTTACTCTATTCTTCTGAACTCAATACTCTAGATGCATGCTGGATAGCGGTCGATGTGTGGAGTAATAGTAGTAGATGCAGGCAAGAGTCGGTCTACTTGTCTATATACAATGATCATGCCTAGATAGTCTCATAATTATTCGCTTTTCTATCAATTGCTCGACAGTAATTTGTTTACCCTCCGTAGAATATCGCAATCATGAGAGGAGCAACTAGAGAACACTATGGCCCCCGGGTCTATTCTCAACATATCAATCTACATCTACTTTACTTTTTCCGCTTTTACTTTCTGTTCTTATAAACAAAAATACCAAAAATATAAACTATCATCTCTATCAGATCTCACTTTCCTAAGTGACCATAAAGGGATTGACAACCCCTTATCGCGTTGGCTACAAAGTTCTTATTTGTTTGTGCAGGTGCGATGGACTCGCGCGTGGTCTCCTACTTTATTGATACCATGGTTCTCAAAAACTGAGGGAAATACTTACGCTACTGTGCTGCATCTCCCTTTCCTCTTCGAGGGAATACAATGCAAGGTCGAGAAGTAGCACTCGCAAAGTGGACAACGCCAATGTCAACATTATCAGGATGGAGCCCGGAGGCATGGAGCCCACGGGGATGCCGCCGTGTGCCACGGAGGATGGTGACGTGGATCATGCTAGGACAATGTCCGTCGTCTTCTTCATCAAGCTGGCACCATCACTACTAGGGGAAAACCTAGCAGTAGCGCTGGTTTTTGACGTAGCAATAGCCCGGGGAGCCACGCTACTGATAAGGCCCTTGTAACGCCCAAGATGCGATATATCTCCTACATGTCGAGGCATGACTTAGAGGCATAATCGCATTTTGGTATGATTATTGGTATGATCGCAAGAAGGTTATCTTCACACATTCTCATGTACAAGAAGAAAGGGGAATGATACATAGTTGGCTTACAATCGCCACTTCACACAATGCATAAATAAGTCATACATTAATCCAAGTAGAATCATGGTCCGAATACGGACAAATCCAAATGAAGGAATGATACGTCTCCAACGTATCTACTTTTCGAAACCCGGACTGACGTTGTTTTCAGCAGAATTGCCATGGTGTTGTTTTTGTGCAGAAGTAAAAAGTTCTCGGACTTGAAAAATCCACGGAGAATTAATTTGGAAAATATAAAAAATATATGCGGAAAGATCCACGTCAGGGGGCCCACACCCTATCCACGAGGGTGGGGGGCGTGCCCCATCCCCCTGGGCGTGCCCCCTGCCTCGTGGGCCCCCTGATGCTCCACCGACATACTCCCGGACTCAATATATTCACTTTCGGGGAGAAAAACATTCAGAGAGGAAGAATTATCGCGTTTTACGATACGGAGCCGCCGCCAAGATCTAATCTCTCTCACGAGGGCTGATATGGAGTCCGTTCGGGGCTCCAGAGAGTGGAGATCGTCACCATCGTCATCATCAACCTTCCTCCATAATCAATTTCATGATGCTCACCACCATGCGTGCGTAATCCCATCTTAGGCTTGCTGGACGGTGATGGGTTGGATGAGATTTACCATGTAATCGAGTTAGTTTTGTTAGGGTTTGATCCTTAGTATGTACTATGTTCTAAGAATTATGTTGCTATGACTTTGCTATGCTTAATGCTTGTCACTAGGGCCCGAGTGCCATGATTTCAGATCTGAACCTATTATGTTTTCATGAATATATGTGTGTTCTTGATCCTATCTTGCAAGTCTATAGTCACCTACTATGTTTTATGATCCGGCAACCCCGAAGTCACAATAATTAGGACCACTCCCAGTTATGACCGTAGTTTGAGGAGTTCATGTATTCACTTTGTGTTAATGCTTTGGTCCGATACTCTATTAAAAGGAGGCCTTAATATCTCTTAGTTTCCACAAGGACCCCGCTGCCACGGGAGGGTAGGACAAAAGATGTCATGCAAGTTCTATTCCATAAGCACGAATGACTATATTCGGAATACATGCCTACATTACATTGATGAACTGGAGCTAGTTCTGTGTCACCCTAGGTTATAAATTTTACATGATGAATCGCATCAGACATAATTCCCCATCACTGATCCAATGCCAACGAGCTTTTCACATATTGCTTGTTGCTTATTTACTTTCCCGTTGCTACTGTTACAAAAACTACAAAAACACTACCGTTACTTTTATTGCTCTTACCACTATTACCATATTACCTTGCTACTAAATTACCTTGCTGCAGATACTAAGTTTCTAGGTGTGGTTGAATTGACAACTCAACTGCTAATACTTAAGAGTATTCTTTGGCTCCCCTTGTGTCGAATCAATAAATTTCGGTTGAATACTTTACCCTCGAAAACTGTTGCGATCCCCTACACTTGTGGGTTATCAAGACTATTTTCTGGCGCCGTTGCCGGGGAGCATAGCTATATTCTTTAAGTCACTTTGGATTTATATCTGTTGATCACTATGAAGAATTTGAAGGACTCAAAAACGAAGATCTATCCCTCAACTATGAGGGGAGGTAAGGAATTGTCATCTAGCTCTGCACTTGATTCACCATCTGTTATGAGTAAATTTGGGACACCTACTCCTACTATTGAATCTGATATGTCGTATGTTCTTGATGATGCCACTTTTGCTATGTATGATGAAACTACTTCTATGCTTGATAATACTATGCCACTAGGTGAATTTCTAGATGAACAAATTGCTAAGGTTAGGGAGAATGCAAATATTGAAACTGATAATATCTATGAAAGTGATGATGAAGCTTCTCCCGCTAGATATGAATTGCCTGTTATTCCTGAGGGTTATGTTATGGATGAAGAAACTGCTAGAGACTTTCTTGCTTGCTACGATAGATATGATCTTAAGAAATTATTAGCTAAGCTGAAAGAAAAGTCTTTGAATCCTAGGGTGAAATATGACCCTGCTTTTGCTACTTCACCTATCTTTGTTACTGATAAGGATTATGATTTCTCTGTGATCCTGAGTTAATTACTTTGGTTGAATCTGATCCTTCCCATGGATATGAATCTGAAACTAATGTGGCACATCTTACTAATTTGAATGATACAGGCAACCTGTTTACCAACGATGAAAAGATTCGTTACTATTATATCCTTAAGTTATTTCCTTTCTCGTTAAAGGGTGATGCTAAGACATGGTATAATTCTCTTGATCCTGGTTGTGTGCGTAGTCCCCAGGATATGATGTATTACTTCTCTGCTAAATATTTTCCCACTCATAAGAAACAAGGTGCCTTACAGGAAATATATAACTTTGTGCAAATTGAAGAAGAGAGTCTCCCACAAGCTTGGGGGAGACTTCTCCAATTACTTAATGCTTTGCCTGATCATCCTCTTCAAAGGAATGAAATACTTGATGTCTTTTATAATGGACTAACTGATGCTTCCAGAGACCACCTGGATAGTTGTGCTGGCTGTGTTTTCAGGGAAAGAACAGTTGATCTAGCTGAATTACTATTGAATAATATGTTGGCAAATGAAAATAATTGGACACTTCCCGAACCAGCCCCTAAGCCAACTCCTAAGAAAAAGGGAGTTCTATTTCTCAGTCCTGAAGATATGTAAGAGGCAAAGAAATCTATGAAAGAAAAAGGTATTAAAGCTGAAGACGTTAAGAATTTACCGCCTATTGAAGAAATATTTGGTCTTGATAACCCGACACAGGTAGTAAAGAAAAATTCTCTTTATAGATTTGATGAAGGTGATATTCCTTATTGTAAGTCTGCCAGCCAATGCTTAGATGAGTTTGACAATTGTATTGTGAAACAAGAAATTTTCAATGCTTATGTTGGTACACAATTGCAACGTAATGCTTATATGAGCGAACGCTTGAGTGATTATATGTCTAGAGTTAAAGGTGAATGGAAACTCATTAGTAAACATGCTTCTATGGTTACCACTCAAGTAGAGCAAGTACTTAAGGCTCAGAATGATTTGCTCAATGAATTAAATAGTAACAATAATGATTATGCTGTTAGAGTTGGAACTAGAGGTGGTAAAATGACCCAGGAACCTCTGTATCCTGAGGGCCACCCTTAGAGAATTGAGCAAGATTCTCACAGAGCTAATCTAGATGCACCTAGTTCCTCTAAGAAGAAGAAAAAGAAAAATGATAGGACTTTGCATGCTTCTAGTGAACCTGTAGGTGACACACTTGAGAATCCCAATGATATCTCTATCTCTGATGCTGAAGCACAATCTGGTAATGAACATGAATCTAGTGATAATGTTAATGATGATGTTCATGATGGTGCTCAACCTAGCAATGGTAATGACATAGAGATTGAACCTGATGCGGAGCATCCCAAGGTCATCCCCATGGACCCTCCTTCACCTCCTCAAGTGCCTCAAGGACCAATGACACGTGCTCGTGCTAGAGCTCTCGAGACCGAGGTGACGTCACTCCTAGCCCTACTTCCATACGAATCTTGCAAGACATGGTTGCTACCTCAAACGGATGTGCTTTGTGTGCTCAGGTGTGAAGAAGACCACTTTGGAGAAGGGCGTGAAGATGGACAAGTCCCCAAGTTCACGGACGAGGTGATGCATCAAGAAGGGTAGAAGGAAGCTCCAGGCCCCGGACATCCGGCCCCCAGGCTCGGACATCCGGCCCCTGGACGAGCAGCTACAGAAAGTCACCAGCCACAGGAGCTACAGGGCCCGGACATCCGGCCAGGGCCCGGACATCCGGCCAAGCATGGCCCGGACATTCGGCCTCGGGCCCGGAAATCCGGCGCCTCTGTCCAGAGAGCACCCGAGACTCGACCTCCTCAGCCCGGACATCCGGCCCTTCACCCCGGACATCCGGCGCCCCGCGAAGCCCCGGACATCCGGCCCGTCGCCCGGACGTCCGGCTCCTGATCTGCCTGCGTGCAGCCCCTGGGCCGAGGCACGTGTACCCATTCGCCCCGTAAACTATATATACTCCTTTCCCCTTTCCGTTTAGGGTTAGCTGTGGTTTAGCTCATTTCTCAGACTTGTGTGGATTTCTCCCACGAGACCGTGCGCCTCTACGGAGAAGATCCACTACGGATTCAAGGCCTCCACCTCGGAGAAGATCCTACAGGATTCCAAGACCTCCTCAAGGAGAAGACTATCCTTGTATCACCATCGTTGACTATGGATCATGTATCGCACTATGTATCGTGGATCTAGCGCTTGTGTGATTACCTTCGTGTTGATTTGAGTGTTTCCTCTTGTGTTTTCCCCGTCTTTCTCCTTGTGCTCTCCGTCGTCATCGTGGGACACTCTCCAAATCGTGAAAGATCCGCTGATTAGGGTTCCGCCCTACATCATCTTGGTATCAAGAGCAAGGTTGATCATGATTTTGGAGCCCCACACACTGTTTTCTAGCTTGTTTTTGTCGTGTTCTTCCCAATTTCGAAAAATTCCCCACAAAAAGAGCCCCAAATTTTTTTTTGTGATCCGTTGATTTGGCAAGATTTTTTTGACTTTGTTCCATGGATTTGCTGTGCCACGTGTGGATCTAGCTTTTCCTCCACTTTTCCCCAATTTTCATCCGCAAAATCCGACGAATTTTGGCCCCAAAACCACCGATTGCAAGGAGTTCTCCCTGGCATCGGGCACCCCGGACATCCGGCACGTGCCCCAGACATCCGGCCCCTGGCCCGGACATCCGGCCTCCCGCAGCCACTTTTCCACCACCACACCCCACCTTGCACTCCTCCACCGCCATTTTCGTTCGGTAACCCACCCATCCTTCCGCATACCACCACCACTTCCGCAAACCACCATCGCTTACCCGCTCCGAGTTTGAAAAGTTTGTCTCCATTTGCCTTGGATACTTGAGTTGTGGTTTCACCGTTTCCTTGGATGTTTAGGCTACCTTGGAACGGCAAGACATCGACAACACCACCGCTCAACTTCGGCAAGGACGGTAACATCGACGACACTTCGCTCATTCTACCTTGCAATTGCATTGTCACCCTATGAACCATCTTTGCGTAGCTTTCCCATTGAGACTAGCCATTTGAGTATTGCCGGGCCACGACACTTGTGCACATTAGTGATAGTCATAGATATTGCATACTACATCATTGTGACTAACACCACATCATCTTGATATCTTGCATATCTCCGTGTGACACAAGAGTGTCCCGCATACACAATAGCTACCTTGATCCGCGAAGCATGCATAAGTACCCAAAGAAAGAGCTCACAAGGTTCTAAGCAAACGAGCCAACCAAAGCAAAAGACAATAGCATCATACGCCTTGCATCCAAGGAGATCATACATCAAAGCAACTTCATCTTGTGCTCAAGCATCGGCACATCATACACTCATAGCATACTTGTGATAGATAGTCGTTACGTTTTGCCTCTTATAGGTCGTGCACAAGTGCGTATCCGCCTATTAAGCAATCGGTTAGCGTCTCTCTAGTGTTGTGCAACACGAGCATTTTCCGTGGTTTTCCACATTTTCGCTCACCCTTGGTTGCACAACCACCTTTATCTATCCGTGTGTGTGTTCCGTGTGCTACCTTTGCTAGTGATCTACTTGTTGCATGAGCAAATTGTGAACCATTTTCAACATCATTCAGTCATTTTGACGATTGCATTGAATTTGTGCTACATCCTAACCAAGCTCCTCTCAAAGCTTTACTTGTGTAGGTGTGAGAATCGACACGAAGTGATACCAATAGTGCTATTTCCGGGTTACATTATTGAGTGATCATTGATCCATTTTCAACTTCGGTTAAGGTACATTGATATTGTCTTCTCCTTTATCCCACTCACATACTTTCTTGTGATGATGGATAGGCCAAGTACATCTTCCAACCCGATCTTCGACGATCCTCAAGAAGCGAACAACTACGTCACCGAACTACATCTTTTCGGTGTCCAACGAGCTCTACATCAAGAGAGTGAAGCTATGCGTGAGTACATTGGTCAAGTCGCCGAGGATGCGCGCCAATTTGAAGCAAGAACAAAAGAACAATTCGACACCATCAACACCAACATGACTACCCAATACAATGAGCTCCGGACATTGATAATCAACCGACGCTCTTCCTCAACATCTTCTCAAAGACGAAGCCGCTCAAGTCGACACTCCGACTCCACGCAAGACTCAAGTACACCTACGTCAAACACTCTTCGTCAAGCCGCACGTCAAGCTCGACATGACCATCGGCATCCTCTACATGACAAGAGTTCACAAGAGCTATTCGACGAGCAAGAAAGCCGACGTCGTCAAAACCAAGCTACACTTGAGCAAGCACAAGAACGGCAACGCCTATGCCAACAACAACAAGAGCGAGCACGTCAATATCAAGAAGAACAAGACGCCGAGGCTAAGCACCAAGCACAACAACGTCGAGAAGCTCAAGCTATGGAGGCGCAACGTGCTTTACAAGATGCACATCGCAATGTGGCAGCCCGCACTCGGCACACTCGTCAAGAAGAGGATTTCCTTCGCGATGAGATGCAAGAGAGGCGCCATCAAGCACGAATGCAAGAAGAAGCTCCTCCTCAAGCACGGCAAGAGCAACAACCCCAACAAGAACATCTACATCCTCAAGAGCAACAAGATATGGCAAACCGCCAAAATCGAGATCGCCCTCCCAATAGGCAAGGAAACAATGACGAGCATAGCTATGGCAAGCTCAAGTTCACCATGCCAAAGTTCTCCGGAAGCATTGATCCCGATGACTATCTCTCATGGTGTGGGGACCCCGACTTGGAAGTCGAGATCACCGAATGCACGTGTACAGTGATCCCAGAGATCAATGCTCACTGAACACACAGAAGCTGAAATAACAAGAGTCTTACATCCATACAAATAGTCTTAAACGAATTAAGGCCATTATGGCCAAGTCTTACATAGATAGAGCCTCACGGGCTAAATAGCAAATAACTCAAGTAGCGGAAGTCTTCGATAAAACGGGTAGAACCCATGCCATCTGCCTTAACCCTACAGGCATTCTGACTGGGATAGCGTCCTAGTTCGCATGGTCGTCTCCAAAGAACTCTTCCTCATAATCCTGCTCTTCCATGCCTGGCCAATTAAATAACCAGTGGCAAGCCAATGAGTACTTTGAATGTACTCGCAAGCAACCCATGATGTGGTTCAAGTAACAATGCAATTGAATATTAATGAACGATCTAGCAGGAGGCTAGAACAATATGTTATCATCAAGCTTATGCATCAATAACCTCGTGTAACCTTGAAGATAGGTTACCGACATCAACATGAATATAATTCATCTCACCGAGTCAAGTCACCATCTTGACTCATCGCACACAATGTTTCACCAAAGAAGTAAAATTCTGGACATAGTTTAAGTAGCACCACCCAACTGTCCATGATCGTGGACACGGCTATTCGAATAGTTTTACACTCTCTAGAGGTTGCGCACTTTACCCACAAGATCCGGGGAACTTCCATGTCATCCACGACCCGCGGTACCTCAAGTACCCGGGGTAAGCACCCGGTCATTACCTTTCCTTAGACGACACTAACATAGAGTCCACTCGTTGGCACACGGCCTTTGGGGTACAAACAATAGATCACGGGACTTGCCCTAATTCAATGTTCACGCGTACCCGAAGGGACCAACGGTGTGTCCGGTGCCCTGTGAAAACAGTCATGGCCGCCTATCCAAGCACGACCCCGTCCCGGGAAAGACCTCAAGTCTTCCCGTCACTAGTAATGCGGGCACCATGCTAGTATCGACCTAAGTAATCAATAAAGCCCCGTCCCATAAGAGGTAGTGTGGTTGCACATGTTTGGTTGGGACGGTAGTCACACATAAATCTAATCCATCATTCCACCATGCACATGATATTACCGGCACATCACTTCTTTCTCAAGTGATGACCTAACACTTCATCACCCTCGGGCATTAGGGGCACCCGATGGGTTCATGCAAAGTTTTCAACTACGGGGGTTCATATCACACATGCATCATATGAGCATCAAGACCAACTATTGCATGTCACCTAGCACATAGCAAGATCAACAATAAAGCATGCATCATGTGGTGGTTCATCTAGGTTACCATCGTAACCCTATCATCATGTATCGGAAACCAACGGGTTCCGAGGAACAAGTGTATCATGGTCAAAGGGCTGCTTGCCTGGATTGGCTTGGTCTTCAAAGTCTTCTAGTCCTTCTCCTTCTTCTTCCACAGCAACTTCGTCAAATACGGGATCTATACGTCGCATAATAATAATGGAAAAATAAGAATACAAATAAAACAGAAAAACCAAAGTGCTCAGAAAAATGTCAACTCATTTTTGTAAAATACTACAGGGTTTTCTAAGATGGAGAAAAATCTTAGTTGGAGTTTTGGGGTTACAGAATAGGATATATTGATTTTTGAACAGGAGTTATACTGCTCAAATTTGAATTTAAATTTGAACAATACAGAAAAGTTTCATGGATTTGAATGAAAGTAGTACCATTAAATAGGTTGGAATTTTACAAGATTTTTGGAGTTGGAAATATTTAATTTGGATCAATATTCTCTTCTGCATAAATGTTTAAAACATTAATGGAAAAGAAAAAGAAAAAAGGGTTCCTGTGCACTGGGCCAGAAGTGGCCACAGTGCACGGCCCGAACGGCTCGGCCTGGCCGCACGGAGCCAGCGCGCGCGCACGTCAGGTTTCAAACCTGACGGGCGGGGCCCGTGGGTCGGCGGCACAGAGGAGGGGAGAGAGGTGGGGGGATGACAGGCGGGGCCCGCCTGTCATCTCTAACCCCACGGTCACGGCGGCGGCGAGCTCACCGGCGACGACTCCGGCCACGGCGACGGCAACGGAGGGCAGGGTCGAGCTCAGCGTCGTGTCGCGGTTGCAGTGGTGGTAGCGCGGCATGGCGGGGAGCCCTGGTTCGCCGACGACGAGGTGCGACGGCGGAGGCTCGTCGGAGGTCAGTTGCAGCGGCCGTTTCCGACTGCAAACAGAGGGGGAAACAGAGGGGAAAGGTTCAGGGGTGTGCTGCGGTTCCGAAACGGGCGGAAGGAGCGGCCGGGGAGGCCTGTACCTCGAGATCGCCGGCGGCCCGACGCGGCGGAGCTCCGGTCGATCCCGAGCACTGGGGCGCTCCGGGGTCGAACTGAGGGTGCAGGAGGGACAAGGGGAGAGTTGTGGGGCTGGTGGTGGTGTTGGAAGAGCTCGGGGAGGCCTATATATAGGGCCCCGACGAGGACCCGTGGTCCAGTGCGCCGGCGAGCTCCGGCTCGTCGCTACAGCGCACGGGAGGCTACGGGAGTGAGCCAGGGGAGTTGCTGGACGAGTCCTACGCCCAGCTGGGGCAAGAGGAGGAGCGGGGGAGCAACAGGGAGGCGCGCGCGTGTGGAGCAGAAGAGTGGCCGAAGCGGGCGGCCGGTGCGCGTGCGGCGACGCACACTGGAGGGCGCAGGAGGAGGGGGAACAGCGCCGGGGACGTCACGGACGTCGAGGCGCCTCGACTGGCGCGAGGGGGAGGCTCGAGGTTGTCGGGGATCAACGATTGGCCCGAGCCAGCGTGTGAGATGCACTGTTCACGCGCTCTGGAGCGCGCGTATGGCTGGCATCAGCATGCTCTCGCCGGCTTGGTCCATTCCAACGTGCCCAACAGTGTCTGGTGAGTAGAGGGAGTAGTAAAGAATTGCCGTGAGGCTTTGGATGCTCAGGGGTGCAGAGAGAGAGAGAGGAGGGCTGGTAACAAGGTGAAAGTGGGCTGTACAGCAGGGTAAAGCTGAGGTTTCACCCCTCAATCATGGAGATGAGGTGCTGGGGGAGTTACTAGGGGTTGCTAGTAACTCAATGGGCCTGTGGTAAGAAGTTGAGGCTATGGAGAAGAGTGAAAGTGGTCAAAATGGAGGTTTTAAGATTTCTGCAGAAGGTGTTTTATCTATGTTTGATCAAGTCAATGAGGTCCACTTGACTTGGCACTTGACAGGGTTGAAAGACATTAGAAAATAGGGTGCTTCACCAAATTTGGACTCATTTGAAGAAACTAGCCAATGTAGCTTTGGTGAACCCTAGAATTCAACAGAATCAGTTTCATCTTGATTGAGTCAAGCTAATCATCTCCCCTTGATGCACCACTTAGGGTAGCATCCTCATTTGGGGTATTGATCATGCTCACAAAGTTTGAGGCTCCAGATAAAAAGTTGGTAATGTAAAGTTGTTCAAATTTGCATTTGAACAGAAAGGGTTTTGAGGTGATCTGATCAAGTTGCTCTATTCCAAATCTTGTGCCATTTGGTCTAGGTGCCTTATTTGGTCATTCTAGCATGTGCACCAAGTTTGAGAGCATTTGGACAAGTTTGGCAATGTAGAGTTGCTCAAACTTCAAATATGGACAGAATGGTTATGAAGGGGTTTGAGGAGGTTTTCTTGCTTCCCAAGGCATGGAACTTGGCAAGATCATCAAATATGTCATATATGACATGATAGAATTTCCCTGGAATTTTTGGAGAAAAATTCCTTTGTAAATATTTCAAAAGCTTGAAATATCCAGAAAGGGTTTTAGAGGGTTTAGCCCATTATTTTGAACATGACCAAGTGTTGAAACTCTTATATATGGACAATATATGTCCTCTGAGTCTCTCTGAATTTTGGCAAATATTTTTGAAACAGTTAAATAATTTTCCCCTATTAAAGACCATTTCTGGCCTTAAGAAAAAGCTTTTAAATAAAATAGGAAAATAACTTTTAAAATTATACCTTTGTGGTTTCTGGGAGTCCTATGACTACTAGGTCTCAAATAAACCTTTTGAAATAATTTTCACACCCTTAATCAAGTACTTGCAGTGCAAATCTCAATTCAGGGGTTTTTGGAGAACTAATTTTATAAAATACTTTTTGGCCAAATTAATTTTGTAAGAAAATACTATACTGCTATATAACACTTGGCATGATCATTGGGCAGAAGTTTTGGGTGTGGAGATGAAATCTATAAGAGGTCATAGTTGACTTTAATGAGCACATGAAAAAGCAAATGAAGAAAACTCAATTCCAAATAAGAGCCAAATGATGCTAAAAAATTTTGCTGGTCCAAATTTTCATGCTCCCAAGTTACCAATAACATGTTACAAAATGCAGGGTGTGACACATGGGCATTGAAGGTTGACAAGATCTTTCGCCTTCACAACTTCGATGAAGAAAAGAAGATCGCTATGGCATCCCTTGAGTTCCAAGACTATGTTCTCATTTGGTGGGAGCAAGTTATAGAGAGAAGAGAAGCAAAAGGCGAACCTCCTATCACCACTTGGGCTCAAATGAAGGAAGTCATGAGAGCACGCTTTGTGCCTACCCACTACAATCGTGACTTGTTCAAGAAGCTACAACTCCTCAAGCAAGGTACCAAGTCCGTTGAAGAGTACTGCAAGGAGATGGAGATTGCTATGATAAGAGCAAACATCACGGAAGATGAAGAGCAAACAATGGCGCGATTCTTGAATGGACTCAACTATCCCATCAAGAAGATTGCGGACTTCCAACCATACAACAATCTCCTCGAGCTAGTGCATCAAGCAACCAAAGCGGAGCGACAAGTTCAAGAGGACTACAAGTACTCCAAGTTCAACTCCAAGAACATCGGCTCCTACAACCAAGCTTCAACGACTTCGGCTACCACTCCTACCTCTACCAAGCCTTCTACAACCTTAGGTGACAAGTCAAGCTACAAGAATGCGACTACATCGAGTCGTCCACCTTCTACCAACAACTTCAAGCCAAGAGCTTCCTCAACTCCAACTCCTACCGAAGACAATAACAAGACGAGCTCCATCAAATGCTTCAAGTGCCAAGGACGAGGCCACAAGTCATTTGAGTGCAAGACCGTTCGCACCATGATCATCAACGACGACGGATCTTATGACTCCATGAGCGATGATGAGATGGAAGCACTTGAGCATGTCGCTATGCATCGCCAAGTCAATGAAGAAGAAGATCATCAAGTGTTTTGCGACAATGACTCAAGCCTCAACCTGGTTGTCTCCAAAGTATTGACACTCCAACATCAACAAGATGACGACCAACGATGTCATATTTTCCATACGAAGGCCGGCATCAATGGACGCTCCGTCAAGGTTATCATCGATGGAGGAAGTTGCCACAACTTAGCAAGCGAAGAGCTATGCGACAAGCTTCATTTGGTCAAGACGAAGCATCCTCACCCCTACAAGGTCCAGTGGCTCAATGACGCCGGAATTCTTCGAGTCGAGCACACCGTGCAAGTCTCTTTCAAGATTGGCGCCTACGAGGACACTCTTGAATGTGATGTGATACCCATGTCCGTGTGCCACCTTATTCTTGGACGTCCATGGCAATATGATCGTGGAGTCACACACAATGGACGGACAAATCACTATCACTTCAAGATGAAGGGCAAGGAATTCGTGCTCCGATCAATGACTCCAAGTCAAGTAGCCGCCGACAAGCTTTTACCTACCACCCATCGTGGAGAGAATGGTGAGAGAGCGAGCCACCAAAAAGAGAGCGAGAGCCACAAACCAAATATGAGCGCCTCCACGATGAGCGACAAGAAGCAACTAATTCTATTTGCCACCAAACATGAGATGAGAGAAGTGTGTGAGAACCCATCGAGCGTCTTCCACCTTGTGCTTTTATGCAAAGGGGAAGCCAAGCCTACTAACACTTCACCACCTCCACCTTTTGTGTTGTCTCAATTGTTGCAGGAATTCTCGGACGTCTTTCCCGATGAGCTACCACCGGGTCTACCTCCACTTCGAGGGATAGAACACCGCATCGACCTCGTACCCGGTGCACCACTTCCAAACAAGGCTCCCTACCGCGTCAACCCCGAGGAAACAAAGGAGATACAACGGCAAGTGCAAAAACTCATCGACAAAGGTCATGTACGTGAAAGCTTAAGCCCTTGTGCCGTTCCCGTTATCCTCGTGCCTAAGAAAGATGGAAGTTTTCGCATGTGTTTCGATTGTCGTCCGATAAATGCTATCACTGTTAGATACCGTCACCCTATTCCACGTTTAGACGACATGCTTGATGAACTATGTGGTGCCACAATTTTTTCCAAAATTGATCTTAAAAGTGGCTACTACCAAATTCGCATTCAAGAGGGTGATGAGTGGAAAACCGCTTTCAAAACCAAGTTTGGGTTATATGAGTGGCTTGTTATGCCTATGGGCTTATCGGAAGCACCCGGCACTTTTCTGCGTCTTATGCATTTTGTTCTTAGACCCTACATAGGTGTCTTTGTCGTGGTTTACTTTGATGACATTCTAGTCTTTAGCAAGTCGCTTGAGGAACATGTTGACCATGTCAAACTAGTTTTGCAAGCACTTCGCAAACAACAATTATATGCTAATATGGAGAAATGCACTTTTGGCTTTGACAAGGTTGTCTTTCTAGGATTTGTCATGTCTTCTCAAGGTGTTCACGTTGATGAAACTAAAATTGAAGCAATTAAAACTTGGCCTCAACCAACGAATCTCATGCAAGTGCGTAGTTTCCTTGGTCTAGCCGGTTTCTATCGACGTTTTGTGTAGGACTTTAGCACCATTGCTATGCCTCTTCATGCTTTGAGCAAGAAGAACGCACCCTTCATTTGGGGTCCTTCGCAAGACACCGCGTTCAATGAGCTTAAGAGCTTGCTCACGCACGCACCACTTCTAGCCCTACCAAACTTTGACAAACCGTTTGAGATTCATTGTGATGCTAGTGGTACCGGCATAGGTGGCGTGCTAATGCAAGAAAAGCGCCCAATTGCGTACTTTAGCGAGAAGCTATCGGGAGCGCAACTTAACTATCCCATCTATGATAAAGAGCTTTATGCCTTGGTGAGAGTTTTACGTGTTTGGGAACACTATCTTAGACCTCATGAATTCATTCTTCATACGGACCATGAGACACTCAAGTATCTCAAAGGTCAAACTAAGTTGAACAAGCGTCATGCTAAATGGAGTGAGTTCATTGAGTCTTTTCCCTATGTCATCAAATACATCAAGGGCAAAGAAAGTGTTGTGGTGGACGCGCTTTCCCGCAAATGCATGCTTGTAACACAACTTGAGTTGAATGTGATTGGCTTTGAGCATATTAAAGATTTATATAAGCATGACCCTTTCTTTGCAAATGCTTATGCTAAGTGCTTGACTCACACTTCTTGGGAACATTACTACATCAAGGATGGATATCTTATGAGAGCTAACAAACAATGCATTCCCGAGTCTTCGCTTCGTTTGCTCCTTTTGCAGGAATCTCATGGAGGAGGACTCATGTGACACTTTGGACGCGACAAGACGTTTGCTACCCTCTCTAAGAACTATTTTTGGCCCAAGATGCTTCGTGACGTCTCACGCCTCACCAACCGATGTTCGACATGCCGCAAAGCTAAGTCCAAAGCTCAATCTCACGGTCTTTATATGCCTCTTCCTATTCCATATCATCCATGGGAAGACATAAGCATGGATTTCATACTTGGCTTGCCTAGGACTCAAAACGGCAAAGATTCCGTGCTTGTGGTGGTAGATAGATTCTCCAAAATGGCTCATTTCATTCCTTGTAACAAGATCGACGATGCATCACATGTTGCCACTCTCTTTTGCAGGGAGATACTTCGTCTTCATGGCGTGCCCAAAACGATCGTGTCGGACCGGGACGTCAAGTTCTTGAGTTACTTTTGGAAAACACTATGTGCCAAGCTAGGAATCAAGCTACTCTTTTCTTCGGCGTACCATCCACAAACGGACGACCAGACGGAGGTGACGAACCGCACGCTTTCCACTCTTCTTCGTGTGTTGATCAAGAGGAACATCCGGGAATGGGAGCATTTCTTGCCCATCGCCGAGTACGCCTACAACCGCGCAAGACATTCGACCACCGGCAAGTCGCCATTCGAGGTTGTCTACGGCTTCAACCCGTTGTCACCTTTGGACATTCTACCTCTACCACTACAAGAGCGCATCAACATGGACGCAAGTGCACGTGCGAGCTATCTCAAGAAGGTGCACGAAGATACAAGGGCCATGATCGAGCGACAAGTCCAACGTCTCGTCACCAAGCTCAACGTCAACAAGGCACCAATGGTGTTCCAACCGGGAGATCTTGTTTGGCTGCATCTTCGCAAGGACCGCTTCCCACACGAGCGCAAGTCCAAACTTCTACCTCGGGCCGACGGACCATTCAAGGTGCTAGCTCGCTACAACGACAACGCCTACAAGATCGACATCCCGCGAGACAAGTACTCCGTGAGCGACACCTTCAACGTCAAGGATCTCTCTCCTTTCCATGGTGATGAAGATTTCGATCCGAGGTCGGATCTTTCCCAAGGGAGGGGAGATGATGCGGAGCATCCCAAGGTCATCCCCATGGACCCTCCTTCACCACCTCAAGTGCCTCAAGGACCAATGACACGTGCTCGTGCTAGAGCTCTCGAGACCGAGGTGACGTCACTCCTAGCCCTACTTCCATACGAATCTTGCGAGACATGGTTGCTACCTCAAACGGATGTGCTTTGTGTGCTCAGGTGTGAAGAAGACCACTTTGGAGATGGGCGTGAAGATGGACAAGTCCCCAAGTTCACGGACGAGGTGATGCATCAAGAAGGGCAGAAGGAAGCTCCAGGCCCCGGACATCCGGCCCCCTGGCCCGGACATCCGGCCCCTGGACGAGCAGCTACAGAAAGCCACCAGCCACAGGAGCTACAGGGCCCGGACATCCGGCCAGGGCCCGGACATCCGGCCAAGCATGGCCCGGACATCCGGCCTCGGGCCCGGAAATCCGGCGCCTCTGTCCAGAGAGCACCCGAGACTCGACCTCCTCAGCCCGGACATCCGGCCCTTCACCCCGGACATCCGGCGCCCCGCGAAGCCCCGGACATTCGGCCCGTCGCCCGGACGTCCGGCTCCTGATCTGCCTGCGTGCAGCCCCTGGGCCGAGGCCCGTGTACCCATTCGCCCCGTAAACTATATATACTCCTTTCCCCTTTCCGTTTAGGGTTAGCTGTGGTTTAGCTCATTTCTCAGACTTGTGTGGATTTCTCCCACGAGACCGTGCGCCTCTACGGAGAAGATCCACTACGGATTCAAGGCCTCCACCTCGGAGAAGATCCTACGGGATTCCAAGACCTCCTCACGGAGAAGACTATCCTTGTATCACCATCGTTGACTATGGATCATGGATCGCACTATGTATCGTGGATCTAGCGCTTGTGTGATTACCTTCGTGTTGATTTGAGTGTTTCCTCTTGTGTTTTCCCCGTCTTTCTCCTTGTGCTCTCCGTCTTCATCGCGGGACACTCTCTAAATCGTGAAAGATCCGCTGATTAGGGTTCCGCCCTACATCAGAACCTGCTATTGATCTTGATAACCCAGAATCAAAGAATTAACGTTATGATAAGAGAGACTTTGTTTCTAGGAAGCACGGTAAGGAAAGAGAACCATGGGTTCAGAAACCCATGCCTTTTCCTCCTAAGCCATCGAAGAAATAGGATGATGAGGATTTTGAGGGCTTTGCTGAAATGATTAGACCTATCTTTATGCGTATGCGTTTGATTGATATGCTTAAAACAAATCGTTATGCTAAGTATATGAAAGATATTATTACCGATAAAAGAAAGATACCTGAAATAGATATTTCCACCATGCTTAACAATTGCACTTTTAAAGGTGGAATACCTAAGAAACTAGGAGATCCAGGAGTACCTACTATACCTTGCTCCATCAAAGGAAACTATGTTAAAACTGCTTTATGTTATCTTGGAGCCGGTGTTATTGTTATGCCTCTCTCTTTATATATTAGAATTGACTTGAGTAAGTTGACACCTACTGAAATATCTTTGCAAATGACCGATAAATCAACTGTTATACTGTCGGTATTTGTGAGGATGTGTCTGTTGTGGTTACAAATGTTACTATTCTAACGTACTTTGTTATCCTTGATATTCGAGAGGACGATAGTATGTCTATTATCCTTGCTAGACCCTTTTTGAATATTGCAGGGGCTGTTATTGATTGCAACAAAGGCAATGTCACTTTTCATGTCAATGGTAATGAGCATACGGTACACTTTCCGAGGAAACAACCTCAGGTCCACATTATCAATTCTATTGGAAAAATTTCAACTATTACTATTGGAGGTTTTGAATTTCCTCTTCCTACTGTCAAGAAGACATATGATATTCTTATTGTTTGGGACATACATATCCCCATTGAGGTAACCTAGTGTTATTCGAAAATTCTCTAGTTTAATGTTATTCGTAAAGAGTTTATTAACAATACCAGATCAACCTTGTTAATGGATTCCTTTTGATGAGCATGAGATGGGTGAATCTAGATAGCACAACCTTCTGTATCCTCCTTTTACTTTCTGTTAATTAATTAAAAAAGCAAAAAATAGTGTTTTCTGTCTATTTCCAGACTTATCCGTGCAATAAAAAAATACCCCAAAAATAAAAGTTCTCCAAATGCCCTGAAAATGAAATATGATTTTTTTCTAGAATATTTGAGAATATTTGGCACAGAAAACACAGGGTCCAGGGCGTGCCCACCCTTACAGGGCGCGCCCCCTGCCTCGTGGGCCCCACATGGCGCCCTCCACTTATTCCTGCACCCACACACTTCTTCTTCCTCCCAAAAAAATCACTATCCAGCTCAAGCACGAGTTCTAGCTCATCTTGCTGCCATTTTCGATCTCCTTGCTCAAAGCTCCATTCACAAAACTGTTTGAGGAGATTGTTACTTGGTATGTGACTCCTCCATTGGTCCAATTAGTTTTTGTTCTAGTGCTTTATTTATTGCAAGTTTTTGCTGCTGTGGTGACCTTGTTCTTGAGCTTGCATGTCAAATTTCTTTGGTCCCAAGTAGTTCTAATGCATGATATGGTCTCTAGGCACTTGAAGGAGTTGTTTCCATTGATCTTGTTGAGTTTGGTTTACTTTTATTTTGAGTTACTAAAAATTTCAAAAAAATTCAGAAAAATGGATAGGAAAATCTTCCAAGGTGGTTCCTCAAGGAAGCAAGAACCAAGGCTCGCGATGCGTGAACTGGACGATGAACTACCGAGGGAAGCTGAAGTGCGGCCTTATGAATGGCTGTCGGAGGAATTTATGGTTTGGGTAGGCATTAAGGAGGAATTTGACGCATATGTGCGTAATGCTGACCTCGAGGGCTTCATGCAAGAGAAGTGCCCTCAATACCGTTACTTAACTGATACCTTTGTGAGAAGGTTTAAATTTTCATCCTCACGTAATTCTCACACTGTCCTGTTTGATCTTTATGATAAATCTTATACCATGGACTTAGAGGATTTTAACAATGCTTGTAAGCTCCCGCTGTGGGGCAGTATGGGTGATCCTCGCAATTCTGAATATAAAGACTTCCTTGCTAGTATCACTGTAGGGGAATCTAGAGAAATCACACAAGCTACCATAGGGAGCATTCATTTTCCTGCTATTCATTACTTTGCTCTCTTTGTTGGTAGATGCATAAACGGTAAAGATGAGGCTTGCCACATGTGTGTCCTAGATCTTAGTGTTCTCAAGAGTGCTATATTAGGTGATAGACAATATAACTTGGGAGCCCTTGTTGCACGTAGGCTACATCATAATGTTTTAAATGGAGATTTATTAGTCGGATTTGTGCCACTCGCATAACCCGTCCTCTTGGTGTGCCTATACATGAAAATGATGAATTATTACCGCCTGCTTATTTGGATTTTAATGCTATGGTTAGTCATCGGTTTATAGAGAGGGATGAACAATCCCTCAAGTATCGACTAATCTTTAACAGGCGTCACGGCGTCCATATTGCACTTCCTGCTCCTACCTTGTTTGACTTTCAGGCAAAAGGGAGATCTACTATAACCAGGGAGGAGGCAAATGAGTATCATGAGACAATGGAAGAAGCCCATCTCCAAGCTGCAGCTCAGCAGGCAGTAGCTACTGCATCTCAGTACAACCCCAACTACGACTTTTGATATCCGTCAAGCCAATATTGGCCATAGACCAACTTAGGCCAAAAGCCTAAGCTTGGGGGAGTACGTGTTTGTCCCCGACATTACATTCATGTTCACACACTTATTCTAGATGTCGGTGCTCACACTCTTTCATTGTACCATCCATGCTGGCTGCAATTCTTTTCTTAGTCTTTTTCTTGTGTGTTAGAAAAACCTTAAGAAAAACAAAAAAAATTAGTTGTAGCTTTTAGCTAGTTTACTTTCCATGCCTGTAGTAGTAGTAATTAAAAGAAAACCCAAAAAGGTTTCTCGTTCTTCTTTTGCTTGTTGGGAGCTTTCCCGTGTAAATAGTTTCTTTTCTTTTCTTTGGGGTCAAGAGTAGAAGACCATGCTTGAAAATGCTTAGTGGCTCTCATATGCTTTATTGTTGATTTAAACATGAGCTATATTACTTTATCTTCTCTCTTGTATTAAATGCTTGCAGATTCCAGCTTAGTCCAATGCACGTGCACTATTATTATAATCCACACTGCTCGGTCGTGTGAGTGAAAGGCAATACGGATGATATATGATGAATTGATTGAGATGAGAAAAGCTGGTATGAACTCGACCTCTCTTGTTTTTGTAAATATGATACTTCATCGTTCCTCATTCAGCTTGTTATGAATGAAACATGCTTGCAATGACAATTAGAGATCATAGCTGCTTATGCCATGCTTAATTAGCTGAGAGTTTATAATGGTCTATCTTGCGTGCCAACATGATATTAAAATGGTTGTGATGTGGTATGATGGGGTGGTATCCTCCTTTGAACGATTCAAGTGGTCTGACTTGGCACGTGTTCACGCATGTAGTAGAAACAAAATCAACATTGCCTCCATGATATTTATGTTCATGGTGATTTATATCCTACTCATGCTTGCATTCACTGTTGTCGCTCTCTAGCTGGTCGCTTCCCAGTCTCTTTCTATCCTTCACCTGTACTAAGCGGGATTACTGCTTGTGCATCCACTTCCATAAACCCCAAAGTTATTCGACATGAGTCCACCATACATTCCTATATGCGGTATCTACCTCCCGTTCCAAGTACATTTGTATGTGCCAAACTCTAAACCTTCAAATGAAATTTTGTTTTGTATGCTCGAACAGCTCATGTATCAACTAGGGATGTTTATATCTTCCATGCTAGGTGTGTTATTCTCGTGATGAGTGGACTCCGCTCATCATTAATGAGAAAATGACTTGTAACCGGGATGCCTAGTCCCATGCGCAAATCATAATAATTAAACATAACTCCCCCAGGGTTGTTGCTGGTTTGGATGGTACCGGTTGTTCGGGCCAGCCGTGGAGTGTGCTTGTTGGTGGTTGGGGGAGTATAAACTTTACCATTCTGTTTGGGAACCGCCTATAATGTGCGTAGCATGGAAGATATCGAGATTGTTGGTTGTTATGTTGACAATGAGAGTATACCGCTCAAAATATTATTCATCTCTATTTAGAAATCGAACTCTGGCACCTCTACAAATCCCTGCTTCCCTCTGCGAAGGGCCTATCTATTTACTTTTATGTTGAGTCATCATCCTCTTATTAAAGAGCACCAGTTAGAGAACACCTATGTCATTTGCATGTATTAATATTAATTTGCATTGAGTATGATCATGACTGGATCTCTTTTACCATGAATTACAATGTCTAGTCAGTTCTTGATCTTTAAAGGTGCTCTGCATTTATGTTTTGCGGTCTCAGAAAGGGATAGCGAGAAACCATCTTGTTATATTGTATCATGATTGTTTTGAGAAATTGGTGT
Organism: Secale cereale; assembly: GCA_902687465.1. Taxonomy (NCBI): domain Eukaryota; kingdom Viridiplantae; phylum Streptophyta; class Magnoliopsida; order Poales; family Poaceae; genus Secale; species Secale cereale. The sequence goes on along the minus strand of LR738709.1, from coordinate 180,009,182 downwards.
CATCCAAGGTTTATTATTATTGCTCGCTATTTGATTATGCCATTGATATGAGTAAACATGAGACCTGAAAGTTATTGTGAATGTGGTTAGTTCATGATCTTCCTGAAAACATAAATGTTGGCTTTACATATTTACAACAACAAGAGCAAACCGAGTTTGTCAAAGTTTTTCTTTATCACTTTCAGTTTGTCAACTGAATTGCTTGAGGACAAGCAAAGGTTTAAGCTTGGGGGAGTCGATCCATCTCCAACGTATCTACTTTTCCAAACACTTTGGCCCTTGTTTTGGACTCTAACTTGCATGATTTGAATGGAACTAACCCGGACTGACGCTGTTTTCAGCAGAATTGCCATGGTGCTTTTTTTGTGCAGAAATAAAAAGTTCTCGGAATGACTTGAAAATCCACGGAGAATTATTTTGGAAAATATAAAAAATATCTGCGGAAAGATCAACGTCAGTGGGCCCACACCGTGTCCACGAGGGTGGGGGGCGCCCCCTCCCCCTAGGCGTACCCCCTGCCTCGTGGGCCCCCTGATGCTCCACCGACGTACCCCCGGACTCCATATATTCACTTTCGGGGAGAAAAAAATCAGAGAGGAAGAATTATCGTGTTTTATGATAGGAGCCGCCGCCAAGCCCTAATCTCTCTCGGGAGGGCTGATCTGGAGTCCGTTTGGGGCTCCGGAGACTGGAGATCATCGCCATCGTCATCATCAACCTTCCTCCATCACCAATTTCATGATGCTCACCGCCGTGCGTGAGTAATCCCATCGTAGGCTTGCTGGACGGTGATGGGTTGGATGAGATTTACCATGTAATCGAGTTAGTTTTGTTAGGGTTTGATCCCTACTATCCACTATGTTCTAAGATTGATGTTGCTACGACTTTGCTATGCTTAATGCTTGTCACTAGGGCCCGATTGCCATGATTTCAGATTTGAACCAATTATGTTTTCAGGAATATATGTGTGTTCTTGATCCTATCATGCAAGTCTATAGTCACCTACTATGTGTTATGATCCGGCAACCCCGAAGTGACAATAATCAGGACCACTCCCGGTGATGACCTTAGTTTGAGGAGTTCATGTATTCACTATGTGTTAATCCTTTGGTCCGGTACTCTATTAAAAGGAGGCCTTCATATCCCTTAGTTTCCACTAGTATCCCGCTGCCACGGGAGGGTAGGACAAAAGATGTTATGCAAGTTATTTTCGATTATCATGTATGACTATATTCGGAATACATGCATACATTACATTGATGAACTGGAGCTAGTTCTGTGTCACCCTAGGTTATAACTTTTCCATGATGAATCACATCCGACATAATTCCCCATCACCGATCCAATGCCTACGAGCTTTTCAAATATTTCTTGTTGCTTTTTTACTTTCCCGTTGCTACTGTTACAAATACTACAAAAACACTTCCGTTACTTTTATTGCTGTTACCAGTATTACCATATTACCTTGCTACTAAATTACCTTGTTGTAGATACTAAGTTTCTAGGTGTGGTTGAATTGACAACTCAGCTGCTAATACTTAAGAGTATTCTTTGGCTCCCCTTGTGTCGAATCAATAAATTTGGATTGAATACTTTACCCTTCAAAATTGTTGCGATCCCCAACACTTGTGGGTTATCAAGGAAGATAACCATCCACTATGCCCGATCGGCCCTAGTAGGAACCACTACTGATCGTCGGAAAACGTCACGGACATACGCCGACGTTCCTCATCGAACTCCCACTTGAGTTCCTGGCCATCAACTGAATCGAACTCTATTGTACTTGCACCTGTGTTTGTAGTAAACTGTGAGTCACGAGGACTCAGCAATCCCATTCCCGGGTATCAAAACTATCAAAGCCTTTGGGTAAGGAGAAAGTGTATAAGTGGGCTAAGTGTAGATGAGGTGGCTGAAGAAATATGCCCTAGAGGCAATAGTAAAGTTATTATTTATATTTCCTTATATCATGATAAATGTTTATTATTCATGCTAGAATTGTATTAACTGGAAACTTAGTACATGTGTGAATACATAGACAAAACAGAGTGTCCCTAGTATGCCTCTACTAGACTGGCTCATTGATCAAAGATGATTATGTTTCCTAGCCATAGATATGAGTTGTCATTTGATCAACGGGATCACATCATTAGGAGAATTATGTGATGGACAAGTCCCATCTGTTAGCTTAGCAACTTGATCGTTTAGTTTTACTGCTATTACTTTCTTTATGACTTATACATGTTCCTATGACTATGATATTATGCAACTCCCGAATACCGGAGGAACACCTTGCGTGCTATCAAACGTCATAATGTAACTGGGTGATTATGAAGATGCTCTACAGGTGTCTCCGAAGGTGTTTGTGGTGTTGGCATAGATCAAGAATAGGATTTGTCACTCCGAGTGTCGGAGAGGTATTTCTGGGCCCTCTCGGTAATACACATCATAATAAGCCTTGCAAGCAAATGACTATTGAGTTAGTCACGAGATGATGTATTACGAAACGAGTAAAGAGACTTGCCGATAACGATATTAACTAGGTATAGTGATAGCGATGATCAAATCTTGGGCAAGTAACATACCGATGACAAAGGGAACAACGTATGTTGTTATGTGGTTTGACCGATAAAGATCTTCACAGAATATGTAGGAGACAATATGAGCATCCAGATTCTGCTAGATTATTGACCGGGGATGAGCCTCGGTCATGTCTGCAAAGTTCTCGAACCCGTAAGGTCCGCACGCTTAACGTTCGATGACGATCAGTATTATGAGTTTATGAGTTTTGATGTACCGAAGCTAGTTCAGAGTGCCGGATAAGATCACAGACATGACGAAGAGTCTTGGAATGTCCGAGACATAAAGATTAATATATTGGACGACTATATTCGGCCACCAGAAGTGTTCCGGGTGGTATGAGCCATAGTGGGCCTTGAGGGAATAGAGAGAAGCAGCCCATAGGGCTGGTTGAACCCTCCCCTAGGAATCCTAGTTGGACTAGGAAAGGGGGGAGGCGCCCCTCTTCTTCCTTCTCATCTCCTCCTTCCTTTCCTACTCCTAGTAGGAACAGGAAAGGGGATTCCTATTCCTACTAGGAGTAGGAATCCTACTCTTGGCGCGCCATACTTGGACAGCCGAACCTCCCCCTTGCTCCTTTATATACGGGGGTAGGGGGCACCCAAAGACACACAAGAAACATTGTTCTAGTCGTGTGCGGTCCCCCCTCCGCAGAAACACACCTCGGTCATACCGTTGCAGTGCTTAGGCGAAGCCCTGCGCCGGTAGCTTCATCATCTCCGTCACCACGCCATCGTGGTGACAAAACTCTCCTGTGAAGCTCAACTAGATCAAGAGCTCGTGGGACGTCATCGAGCTGAACGTGTGCCGAACGCGGAGGTGCCGTACGTTCGGTGCTTGGATCGGTTGGATCGCGAAGACGTTCGACTACATCAACCGCGTCACTAGACGCTTCCGTTTTCGGTCTACGAGGGTACGTAGACACACTCTCCCCTCTCGTTGCTATGCATCTAGTAGATAGATCTTGCGTGATCATAGGAAATCTTTAGAAATACTACGTTCCCCAACAGTGGTATCAGAGCCACGTCTATGCATATATGATATGGACGAGTAGAACATAATGAGTTGTGGGCGATAATAGTCATACTGCTTACCAGCATGTCATACTTTTATTCGGCGGTATTGTGAGATATAGCGGCCCGGACCGACATTACGGGTACGCTTACGAAAGACTGGTTTCACCGTTACGAGCACTCGTTGCTTAAAGGTGACTGGCGGGTGTCTGTCTCTCTCACTTTAGTTGAATTGAGTATGGCTATGCCCGATCCTTGTGAAGGTTAAAACAACACATACTTGACGAAAAATCATTGTGGTTTTTGTATGCGTAGGTAAAAACGGTTCTTTCTAAGCCCGTAGCAGCCACGTAAAACTTGCAAAAATAAAGTAGAGGATGTCTAACTTGTTTTTGCAGGACATGTTGTGATGTGATATTGTCAAGACGTGATGAGTTATACATTATTGAATGAGATGATCATGTTTTGTATAGTTATCGGCAACTGGCAGGAGCCATATGGTTATCGCTTTATTGTATCAAATACAATCGCCATGTAATTGCTTTACTTCATCACTAAGCGGTAGCAGTAGTCGTGGAAGCAATAGTTGGCGAGACGACAATGATGTTATGATGGAGATCAAGGTGTCGCGCTGGTGACGATGGTGATCATGACAATGCCTTGGAGATGGAGATCAAAAGCACAAGATGATGATAACCATTTCATGTCACATATTTTGATTGCATGTGATGTTTATCTTATTATGCTTCTTATTTTTCTTAGTACGACGGTAGCATTATAAGATGATCACTTACAAAATTTCATGGTACAAGTGTTCTCCCTGAGTATACACCGTTGCGATAGTTCGTCATGCCGAGACACCACGTGATGATCAGGTGTGATAAGCTCTACGTTCAAATACACCGGGTGTAAGACAGTTTCACACATGCAGAATACTCGGGATAAACATGACGAGCCTAGCATGTGCACATATGGCCTCAGAACACTAGAGACCGAAAGGTCGAGCGTGAATCATATAGTAGATATGATCAACATAAGATGTTCACCATTGAAAACTACTCCATCTCATGTGATGATCAGACATGGTTTAGTTGATTTGGATCACGTGATCATTTAGATGACTAGAGGGATGTCTATCTAAGTGGGAGTTCTTTAGTAATATGATTAATTGAACTTTAATTTATCCTGAACTTAGTCTTGATAGTATTTGCAAATTATGTTGTAGATCAATAGCTCGCGTTATAGCTCCCCTATGTTTTTGATATGTTCCTAGAGAAAACTAAGTTGAAAGATGTTACTAGCAATGATGCGGACTAGGTCCGTAATCTGAGGATTATCCTCATTGCTGCACAGAAGTATCATGTCCTTCATGCACCGCTAGGTGACAAACCTATTGCAGGAGCAGATGCAGATATTATGAACGTTTGACAAGCTTGATATGATGACTACTTGATAGTTTAGTGCGCCATGCTTTACGGCTTATAACCGGGACTTCAAAAACATTTGGAACGCCACGGAGCATATGAGATGTTCCAAGAGTTGAAATTAGTATTTCATACTCATGCCCGTGTCGAGAGATATAAGACCTCTGACAGTACTTTGCCTACAAGATGGTTGAGAATAGCTCAATCAATGAGCATGTGCTCAGATTGTCTGGGTACTACAATTGCTTGAATCAAGTGGGAGTTAATCTTCCAGATAAGATAGTAATTGACAAAGTTCTCTAGTCACATCATCAAGTTAGTAGAACTTCGTGATGAACTTTAATATGCAAGGGATGACGAAAGTAATTCCCGAGCTCTTCGCAATGCTGAAATCGGCGAAGGTAGAAATCAAGAAAGAGCAACAAGTGTTGATGGTTAACAAGACCACTTGTTTCAAGTAAAGGGGAAAGGGATAGAAGGGGAACTTCAAGAAGAATGACAATCAAGTTGTCACTCCCGTGAAGAAACTCAAAGCTAAAACTCATGCCTGAAACTAAGTGCTTCTACTGCAAAGGAAATGATCACTGGAAGTGGAACTGCCCTAGATACTTGGCGGATAAGAAGGATGGCAAAGTGAACAAAGGTATATTTGATATATGGATTATTGATGTGTACTTTACTAGTGTTCATAGCAACCCCTCAATATTTGATACCCGTTCAGTTGCTAAAATTATTAACTCAAAATGAGAGTTGCAGAATGAACAGACACTAGTTAAAGGTGAAGTGATGGTGTGTGTTGGAAGTGGTTCCAAGATTGATATGATGATCATCAAACACTCCCTATACTTTCGGGATTAGTGTAGAACCTAAATAAATGTTATTTGGCATTTGCGTTGAGCATGAATATGATTTTATCATGTTTGTTGCAATACGGTTATTCATTTAAAGTCATAGAATAATTGTTATTATGTTTACATGAATAAAGCCTTCGATGGTCATACACCCAATAGTTTGTTGGATCTCGATCATAGTGATACACATATTCATAATATTGAAGCCAATAGATGCAAGGTTAAATAATGATAGTGCAACTTATTTGTGGCACTGTCGTTTAGGTCATATTGGTGTAAAGCGCATGAAGAAACTCCATAGTGATGGGATTTTGGAATCACTTGATTATGAATCACTTGGTGCTTGCGAACCATGCCTCACGGAAAAGATGACTAAAACTCCGTTCTCCGGAACAATGGAGCGAGCAACTGATTTGTTGGAAATCATACATACCGATGTATGTGGAGCGATGAGGTTTGACGCTTGCGGCGGGTATCATTATTTTCTGACCTTCACTGATGATTTGACCAGATATGGGTATATCTACTTGATGAAGCACAAGTCTGAAACATTTGAAATGTTCAAAGAATTTCAGAGTGAAGTAGAGAATCATCATAACAAGAAAATTAAGTTTCTATGATCTGATCGCGGAGGCGAATATTTGAGTTACGAGTTTGGTCTTCATTTAAAACAATGTGGAACAGTTTCAAAGCTCACGCCACCCGGAACGCCACTACATAATGGTGTGTCCGAATGTCGTAACCATACTTTATTAGATATGGTGTGATCTATGATGTCTCTTACCGATTTACAACTATCGTTTTGGGTTATGCATGAGAGACACCTGCATTCACGTTAAATAAGGGCACCATCTAAATTCGTTGAGACGATGCCTTATGACCTGTGGTTTTGGCAAGAAACCAAAGTTGTTGTTTCTTAGAGTTTGGGGCAGCAATGCTTATGTGAAAAAGTTTCAACCTGATAAGCTCAAACCCAAATAAGAGAAATGTGTCTTCATAGGATACCCAAAGGAAACTGTTGGGTAGACCTTCTATCACAGATCCAAAGGCAAGATATTCGTTGCTAAAAATGGATACTTTCTAGAGAAGGAGTTTCTCTCGAAAGAAGTGAGTGGGAGGAAAGTGGGACTTAATGAGGTAATTGTACCTTCTCCCGAATTGGAAAGTTGTACATCACAAAAACCAGTTCGAGTGATTCCTACACCAATTAGTGAGGAAGCTAATGATGATGATCATGAAACTTCAGATCAAGTTACTACTGAACCTCGTAGGTCAACCAGAGTGTGTTCCGCACCAGAGTGGTATGGTAACCCGGTTCTGTAAGTCATGTTACTAGACCATGCTGAACCTACAAAGTATGAGGAAGCGATGATGAGCCCAGATTCCGCAAAATGGCTGGAGTCCATGAAATTTGAGATGGGATCCATTTATGAGAACATAGTGTGGACTTTGGTTGACTTGCCTGATGATCGGCAAGCCATTGAAAATAAATGGATCTTCAAGAGGAAGACCGACCCTGACGGTAATGTTACTGTTTACAAAGCTCGACTTGTTGCGAAAGGTTTTCGACAAGTTCAAGGAGTTGACTACGATGAGACTTTCTCACCCGTAGCGATGCTTAAGTCTGTCCGAATCATGTTAGCAATTGCCGCATTTTATGATTACGAAATTTGCCAAATGGATGTCAAAACTACATTACTAAATGAATACCTCAAAGAGGAGTTGTATATGATGCAACCAGAAGGTTTTGTCGATTCTAAAGGTGCTAACAAAGTGTGCAAGCTCCAGCGATACATCTATGGACTGGTGCAAGCATCTCGGAGTTGGAATATATTCTTTGATGAGGTGATCAAAGCATATGGTTTTATACAGACTTGCGGTGAAGCCTGTATTTACAAGAAAGTGAGTGGGAGCACTACAGCCTTTCTAATAAGTATATGTGAATGATATATTGTCGATCGGAAATGATGTAGAATTTTGTGGAAAGCTTAAAGGAGTGTTTGAAAGGAGTGTTTGAAAGGAGTGATTTAAAGAAAGACCTCGGTGAAGCTGCTTACATATTGGGCACTAAGATCTATAGAGATAGATTAAGACGCTTGATAAGATTTTCAATGAGTACATACCTTAATAATATTTTGAAGAAGTCCAAAATGGATCAGTCAAAGAAGGAGTTCTTTCCTGAATTGTAAGGTATGAAAGTTGAGTAAAGACTCAAAACCCGAACACAGCAGAAGATAGAAAAGGAATGAAATTCATTCCTTATGCATCAGCCATAGGTTCTATAAAGTATGCCATGCTATGTAGCAAACCTGTTGTGTACCTTGCCATGAGTTTGGCAAGGAGGTACAATAGTGATCCAGGAGTAGATCACTGGACAGCGGTCAAAAATTGTCCTTAGTTACTTGATGAGTAAGGAAATGTTTCTTGATTATGGAAGCGATAAAGAGTTCGTCGTAAAGAGTTACGTCAATACAAGCTTTACGCTAATCCAGATGACTCTAAGTATCAATCTGGATGCGTATTGAAAGTGGGGGCAATAAGCTAGAGTAGCTCCATGCAGAGCATTGTAGACATAGAAATTTGCGAAATGCGTACATATCTGAATGTAACAGACCTGCTGACTAAACTTCTCTGACGAAGCAAAACATGATCACACCGTAGTAATCTTTTGGGTGTTAATCACATAGGCGATGTGAACTAGATTGTTGACTCTAGTAAACCTTTTGGGTATTAGTCACATGGCGATATGAACTATGGGTGTTATTCAGATAACGATGTGAACTATCAGTATTAAATCACATGGCAATGTGAACTAGATTATTGACTCTGGTGAAAGTGGGAGACTGAAGGAAATATGCCGTAGTGGAAATAATAAAGTTTTTATTTATATTTCCTTATATCATGATAAATGTTTATTATTCATGCTAGAATTGTATTAACCGGAAACTTAGTACATGTGTGAATACATAGACAAAACAGAGTGTCCCTAGTATGCCTCTACTAGACTAGCTCATTGATCAAAGGTGGTTATGTTTCCTAGCCATAGACATGAGTTGTCATTTGATCAACGGGATCACATCATTAGGAGAATGATGTGATGGACAAGACCCATCCGTTAGCTAAGAAACTTGATCATTTAGTTTTACTTCTATTGCTTTCTTCATGACTTATACATGTTCCTATGACTATGAGATTATGCAACTCCCGAATACCGGAGGAACACCTTGTGTGCTATCAAATGTCACAACGTAACTGAGTGATTATAAAGATTCTCTATTGGTGTCTCGGGAGGTGATTGTGGTGTTGGCACAAATCAAGAATAGGATTTATCACTTCGAGTGTCGGAGAGGTTTCTCTAGGCCCTCTCGGTAATACACATCATAATAAGCCTTGCAAGCAAATGACTAATGAGTTAGTCACGAGATGATGTATTATGGAACAAGTAAAGAGACTTTATAGTAATGAGATTAACTAGGTATAGTGATACCGACGATCCAATATTAGGCAAGTAACATACCGATGACAAAGGGAACAACGTATGTTGTTATGCGGTTTGACCGATAAAGATCTTCGTAGAATATGACGGATCCAATATGAGCATCCAGGTTCCGCTATTGGTTATTGACCAGAGATGAGTCTCGGTCACGTCTACATAGTTCTCGAACCCGTAGGGTCCGCACGCTTAACGTTCGATGACAATCGGTATTATGAGTTTATGAGTTTTGATGTACTGAAGGTAGTTCGGAGTCCTAGATAAGATCACGGACATGACAAGGAGTCTCAGAATGTCCGAGACATAAATATTAATATATTGAACGACTATATTTGGACATCGGAAGTGTTCCGGGTGTTATCGGATAAAACCGGAGTGCCGGAGGGGGTTACCGGAACCCCCCGAGGGAGTATAGGCCATTGTGGGCCTTGAGGGAATAGAGAGAGGCAGCCCATAGGGCTGGCCGCACCCTCCCCTAGGAATCCTAGTTGGACTAGGATAGGGGGCGAGGCGCCCCTCTTGTACCTTCTCCTGTCCTCCTTCCTTTCCTACTCCTAGTAGGAATAGGAATGGGGATTCCTATTCCTACTAGGAGTAGGAATCCTACTCCTGGCGCGCCATACTTGGCAAGCCACATCTCCCCCTTTCTCCCTTATATACGGGGGTAGGGGAACCCAAGGACACACAAGAAACATTGTTCTAGCCATGTGCGGTGCCCCCCTCCACAGAAACACACCTCGGTTATACCGTTGCAGTGCTTAGGCGAAGCCCTGCGCCGGTAGCTTCATCATATCCGTCACCACGCCGTCGTGCTGACGAAACTCTCCCATGAAGCTCAACTGGATCAAGAGCTCGTGGGACATCATCGAGATGAACGCGAAGGTGCCGTACGTTCGGTGCTTGGATCGGTTGGACCGCGAAGACGTTCGACTACATCAACCGCGTCACTAGACGCTTCCGCTTTGGGTCTATGAGGGTACGTAGACACATTATCCCCTCTTGTTGCTATGCATCTAGTAGATAGATTGTGCGTGATCGTAGGAAATTTTTTGAAATACTACATTCCCCAACAGTGGCTAGTTTACGTATCATCAGAGCGAGAAGAGAAGTGAAAGCCATCAGTCGTGAGCTAAATCAGGATCACTAGATGATCATATCTACCTACGAGTCATCCATAACCCATCCGTGTTATGTTCCCGAACTACCTCGAAAAGAGACCATCTCGACTACTCACACGGTAGTGTATTATGTTTGAGGTTTTGCGTCAAGTTATCTACAACCAGATATTAACAAATTCCAATCCGCCACATAACCGCGGGCACGGTTCTCGAAAGATCATAACCTTGCAGGGGTGTCCCAACTTCGCCCATCACAATCTCTCATGATCAACAGACGGAAAAACCCATTATCTTAGGGACTACCCGATCAGTCTCGGGAATCCCGATGTACAAGATATTTCGACAATGGTAAAACTAGTCCAGCAAGACCTCCCGATGTGCCGACACCCCGATATGAGCCGCGCATTTCTCGTCTCGGGCCATGGTCGGATGAGAGACGCGTACGGGAGCCAAAATACACCAAGTTGCCAAGGGGCGGCCCCGGAAAGTGCTCTAGTTTGGACCAACACTCATGAGGAGCACTGGCCTGGGTTGTAGATTAAGAATCCACTGGGTAGCTAGTCCCTATGCAATTTTTAGTTGTTATTAGGCAAATGGTAAAACCAAAGTTGGGCCTTGCTGGAGGAGTTTTATTCAAAGCGAACTATCAAGGGGTCCCCATATACCCAACTACGTTAGGAACGCAAAATCAAGGAACATAACACCGGTTTATCAGTTCCTAAGGCGGCATGAGTGGAACAAAACAGCGAGCAAAAGGCCAAGCCTTCCACCCATTGCCATGTATATAGGTGCATTAATGTAAATAATAGATATTGTGTTATTCCCAAAACTCTATCCATATGGAGCAAACTTCATCTTCACCTGCAACTAGCAACGCTATAAGAGGGGGCTTGAACAAAAGCGTAACTTAGCCAAACAACACTTTGCTAGGAAGGTAGTTAAAGGTTTCATGGAAAGGTAGGGGCTGACATGCAAAAGGATAAGTATCGCGACAAAGCAATAGAGCGAGGCATCTAGCATAGGAACAATAGAGGTGATATCAAGGAATTGTCATCTTGCCTGTTATATCCTCGGTAGGATCGTAACCTTGCTCTTCGTAATCATACTCAACTGGTGCCTCGACCTCGTACTCGAACTCGTCTCCCGAGGCTACCCAAAGTAAAAAAGCATCCATATAAACACACATGACAAGAAAGTAACACATGCTACATGCACGATGCATATTAATGCAAGAACGAAGCTACGGTGCTACCGGTACGAAAGGATATGGTGTCGGGAAGGCACGGTGTGTGAAAGATGGATGTGGGCAAGCTCTTGGCAAACCAAGTATGCCACTAGATAGATTGGACGATTACGGTTGAAAATGATATAAAGATCACCGGAAATGGATGCACGGTTTGCAAATGACACGCACAACAAGATGCAATGCAAAACTGGTAAAAACAACAACATGGAAACTTTGAAGCAAAGTTTAAATATGCTACAGCGCTTTAACATAAGAACTACAAGCATGGAAGTGAAATAGACATGTTTTTCTACAAATATGAACAACTAGAACCATCTAACAATTATTAGAGCTTTTTTAAAACAGCAGGTCAATAATGCAAAAGATAACAGTTTTCTGACTTAGTGTAATTTATAGGGCATGGCAAAAAACAGAATTGTGAAGCAAGTTTATAGCCCTCAAACCAAAAGCTACAACAACCTATCATGGCATGGAAAGGCATGCCATCAGAGAGAAACATGCATACAACAATAAACCCCCACTTATAATGACTAGATGTTCATCGATCCAATGCTTGCATCCACACAACATGGCATCATGATTAAAACTGTCCCAGACTTAGTGAAAATTTACATGGCAGAAAACTAACATCATGAAAGCATGTTTACAAGCTTGTTTCGCTCTACTCATAGCTATTCATGGCATGTGGACTATATTGACAGAAAGTAGACATGATGTACATCATGTTCATGTGCAAAACCACCCCGAAGCATAAATGGATTAAATTACACAAAAATAACAAAATGCCATATGCAGCAAAAATGACATGTTTGCAAACTTGCTCCAATGCAAAAACTAATGCCACCACTGGATTCCTTGGATTTTTCTAGCCCAAAAACATATACGCTACAGCTAATGGTTATCAGTAGCGGTGGTCAACGCACGCTACTAATATACGTACTCAGTAGTAGTGCTTTTATCATAACGTGCTACTAGTAAGTACTAGGAGCGCGCCTCTGCGTTTGCGCTACTACTATTATTGCGTATTCTTTTTCTATTTCATTTTATGTCATATTCATACATCATTATACAAGTTTTCATACAATAGCAATTTTGAGATTGTTTTTACATCATAATGAGTTATTACATCACTGGGTGAAAGAACCGTAGACTAGTTTCTAGTGGATGGATCCATCCACTTGAAACTAATATGCGGTTCTTTCACCCAATGATATAATAAATCATCATCATCGTCATCATATCATTAACAACTTATCATCATAATACATCATTGTCACACCTCCTCATGATCATCATTTCCATTAATGAGACATCATATAGCAAGTTGGTCACTAGTCATAATCATAACTCCTCCTCATCATCATCAACTCTAACACATTATAGCACATAATAACACATTGTACCTAGGACATACTCCTCTTAGGTAAAATAGCATAAAATAACATAGGCCCTGACTCTCCATTATGGAGAATGGAAATGATCCTATCTCCAATTCTTGCGCTTCGCACAATGTTGCTTCCAAGTAGCTCCCTATGATTGACCATATATCTTTTATAATCTTTAATTGTCATGTCTTCATCAGTTTTAGAAATCCGGTATGAACAATAGTGATGTGTAGGCTGACCTAGTCCAAAGTTCATAACATCAAGGAAACCTTTCGGAAACATCGGATGTGGCACACGATCCTTCGGGATTTTCTGTTCAAAAACATAGTAATAACTTCGTAGTTAGCAATGTAGTTGAGTTTTAGAAGAATTTATGCAAAAGATGCACGGATGTTGTAATAGTAAAAAATCTTACCATGACCTCTCCATGAATGTTATTGTAGTTCAACACGTGCACTAGTGGCACGTATTGACCATAATGTGGAGGAGTTTGATAATAGATATTGTAATTCTCAAGATCATTAACAAATGAGATCAGATGATTTTTCTCCTGATAAGTTAATTATGTGTCATCGGTGTAGTAGGTTCTGTCTACCATCTTCCGCACATTATTTAAAGAATAAAAAGAAGCTATCAATGGAAATAAGCTATCAACTATTTTGAAATAAATAAAATTACTTAATAACTATGTTTGAGAAACTCACATAGCGGTAGAATTGGAAGCGTATCAATAAGGACCCAAATATCCATATTATCTTAGGCGATGTTAGGATCACCAAGATCCATGGTGACAAGCATACACTCAGTAAAAGCATACGTCTTGCAAAGTGCTTCCCAATTCAGGCAACCAAAATGTGTTACGCTCTCAGAATTGTATTGATATACATCAAAATCAATACCATGATGGGTTCTTAGGTGAATTATCTTTGTTTCCATACTTTCAAGATCTTCAAAATCCATCCTATCGAAGACATAGCATCTTGCATGGCATGGGATAAGCTAGTTGAATGGTAAAAGATAAAGATTACACGTTGAAGAAGCAGAACTCGTGCTTAATTACGAAAAAAACACTTGTCGTTGTTGCGTACCATTTCAACATCGAAAGTCTCCTGGAGCTTAATGCTGAAGCGCCGTCCTTCTACCAGGTGAGGCATGTCGCACAGACCCCGGTCGTCGCCACAATAGTCGCACTTCTTTGAGAGACTTTAGTCATCCGACGACGACATCGACGACATTTCCTACGTTCATAATTCAAGGATTAAACTTGTACAATTAAAAATGTACTACAAAAACTAAATTAGATCATTATTATTCATCACGGGTTGACTATCGGTTTGTTGAATCTTTTCTTGAAAACTCTCAGCTCATGTGGTGTATACATTCGACCATGCATGGTCGCTCCTCCTCTCATATATGGTGGTGGACACACTCCCTCACTGATTTTTCGACCGTCGGTGATGGTCGACATTCCTCCTTTCCCTGGTGCATAACAAAGGTCTAGCACAAGGAGACGAAGGAAAAACGACCGCCACGACAACAGTCGAGATTCTTCTTCTCTCATGTATGGACCCTCGACAGACTTAAAGTCAACCCGAAATGCCGTTTAATTATCTTTCTAGAAAATCCAGGCCACTCGATATTTCCTACATATTCTAGCACAAGTCATGTCAAAATTCACGAAAAAATCCGACATGACCTTTGCAAAAAATCCGGCATGGCCTTTGCCGGAACGGAAACTAATCAATACTCCGGCAACATAGGCCACTCGGAGGTGTTGCCTGCAAACTTGGTCTAACACATATCCTATTTGAGCAACACAAGATATACATGTTTATATCAACCTAAATTCTGCGTATACAGTTTTCCTAAGTAGTCTTTGAAACCCTTGCATGCATGAATCTAACCTCGAGGTCGGAGGGGGATGGTGACGGGGATAACGGCGGGGATGATGGAGGGTCTCCTTGATTTCTACAAAAACAAAAATCCTATAACTTGTCAGCAAATCAAATGCATATGCCTTGCATAGTGCTCTACAATTTGAGCATTCAAAATAGGAGTAGTTCTCCAATTTGAGCATTCAATAAGCAACACTAATTCATAAAATAAATTAGTATTCATATTAGCATGCATTCAATAAGCAAAACTAAATCATCTCTTGTGTATGTACATCGTCGAATATTATCACTAATACATCTCGAATAGTATCATACATATAATATCACTAATACGGCTAAAACCCTATCGAACGACGGGTATCGGTGCGGGTGGTGGACACCCAAAGAGAACGAACCATCACATGATCATAGCTCCAGTGAGATCCTTGAAGAACCTGCCATGTATTGTCAAACTTGCCCTCCAACGCAACCATGTAGCGACAGACGTGCACGTCCTCCTCGCTGACACGGTGACGTACCACCTCAGCGGGGTCCTCAAGCCTCCGCACCTTCATTGGCCCACGCGACCGCCACCAAAGAAGGTTCGGGTCAACGATAGGCTGGCTCCTCGGCAATATGCGGCCCCCAGAAGGTAGCACCTCCCAGTACCAACCCGGCGGAGCCCAGTCTCGGACATGGCCCCTCTGATCAAGCAGGCCTCCTCCGCCGAGTTGACGACCAGGATGCGGGAATAATTGCTTTAACTAAAAAATAACAACAAATGTGACATGTTCAAAATATGACATGTCCACTTCAAAACAAATCAACCAAGAATTTTGTTAACTACACCTAAAAATAAACTAGTTCTATTAATTTTCTTACGAAAAATAAACTAGTTCTATTGTAAAAATGTAATTAGATCATTGAATCTTATATACCTAAATTTTTTTACTAAATCTAAACTAGTTCTATTAATTCAACTAGTGCAACTAAGGACTTACTATAAATAAAAATAAACTAGTTCTTACTAAAAATAAACTAGTTCAACTAGTTATATTAATTTTCTTACTAATTCTATTAAGCACTTACTAAAAATAGGAGGAGGGAGGAGGGGGCGGCGGGAGGAGGAGCGAGGAGGGGGCGGCTGGAGGAGGAGGGA
>LR738709.1:179893643-179992896 GCA_902687465.1 Secale cereale | reverse complement strand
GGGGCGGCCAGAGGAGGAGGGAGGATGGAGGAGGGATGGAAGGACTACCTCAGTGGAGCGTCCGCGGTGACGGGCGAAGACGATGGTCGTGGAACGACGCCGGCGGCGAACGACCAAGGGCGCGGGGGAGAGTTGGTGAGAGGGAGAGTGAGAGGGTCGGCCATGCGGGGACGATAAGGTAGGGTTAGTAGCAGCGCCGGTTGAATAAAAGCACTACTACTATGGTGCATAGCAGTAACGCTGGACAAGGATACGCGCTGCTGCTAAGTGGGGCTAGCCATATGCGCCCAGTTCAAACTTAGCAGCAGCACGTTGTTCCAAACTTAGTAGCAGCGCGCGTTGTTCCAAAACGAGCTACTTCCGCGCGCTACTACTAAGTAGCAGTAGCGCGTCATTTTATCCAGCGCTACTGCTAAGATTCTGTGTATAAGGTTTTCCCTAGTAGTGCATGGGTTACGGATGCGTGGAGCTCATGAAGGTGCCACTGTCGTGATGTGGTGCATCGCAACACGGAGCTTACCAGGACGATGTCCATCATCAAGCTGGTGTCATGGATGACATAGGTGTGCAGCTTGCGGGACGACACCACCGATGTCTACCTCATCAAGACGGAGCCAGCGACCCGAAATCACGAAGACGACACACACCCCGGTGCTTCTCGCGTCTTGAAGCCCGCAACACAGAGAAGAAGATGGTGCTACACGGTGCTGTCCGTGACTTAGAGGAGAAGACGGTGCCGCATGATGCTATGCGCAACCTGGAGCCCATGATGACGATGCGCGATGGTGGGAGGGCGATGCGACTTCACCAACATCTTACCATGACCCAATGAGGCGATGCCCTTGTCTTGACGGACAGCGGTAAACTCGGCGTCTAGTCGAGACAAGGCACCACCAAATGGAATTTTCCACATCCCGGAGCCCGTGAACATGAGGCACGGTGCTGGGAAGGTGACGCAACTTCACCAACATCTTATTGTAGCCCTTGTCTTGGCTGACTGTCGTAAACTCGGCGTCTAGCCGGGACGACTCGCCAACCACACTGCTATGCCGATATGAGCGAGCATTGGTTTTACCCTGACGCCGGTCTCCATAATAATACTCCCGCGAGTATAACTCCTTGCGTACCCCGACGAAGCTGCTACATCGTCAAGAAGTCCGAGCCAAGAAGGACCCATGCAAGTTCAACACCGACTACGCTAAAACTTTCAATACTAACGAGGCACGACGACAAGGGCAGACATGGCTAGCACAAAGCCATGTTCTAAGCGGCACGTGTACCGACGAGGACACGAGCTTTGCCATCGCCGACACTATCGGCATTCTGTGAACTAGTGTATCCATACTTGCCTTCCCGCGGCCCATAGCGTGGCTCCATCGACGACCTAGTACGGCCCATCTTCAGCATCAACAAGGAAAGACCCTCGCGAGGGGCCAAGCCTCACGAGGAGGATGACGCCAAGACCTCCGAAGGGAGCGACCTCCCAAGCGGCCCCCTGAGGAGCGGAGATTCCTATGCAAGCGCCCATCTCATGAGGATCAATTGACGCAAGCCATTATGATCAAGGCCAGGCGGGTGCCAGCGAGTGTAGAGCAGCAAGTTTCCTCTTTGGTGCTAAGGTGGCAATCGCAGTCACGTAGTCCCGAGGAATCAGCCAAAGGTTTCTATTCATGTGCAACGAGACCAAGACCGCCTTCACGACAGGACGGATATCATCACCGAGCCCACCACAGCATCACGACCAGAAGCTTTGCAGGCGAAGACCACCTTTCATCAGGATAAGATGTACTTCTTATCCTCTTTAAAATTGGCCATTATGGGATCCCTTCCTGCCTTCGTTTTAGAGGAAGAGGACCCAAGCCACTATATATAGGCTAGTCACTACCATAGAAAGGGGATCGAACCCTAACTAGCTCACACTCACCCAAGAACATGCCTATGAGGTTGTTCTTCCTCTGTACTAGTTCATCCTCAGCTCACCACGAGGCTAATGCACCCCACAGCAGGAGTAGTGTTGTAGGATCGAAAGTAGGTCTAGAGTGGGGGTGATTAGACTACTTGACCAAATAAAAATCTAACATTTTCCCAATTTTAAGTTTTTGCAGATGTTAGCAATTAGGACAAGTCAAGTAACCAACCTACACATGCAATTCTAAGAGTGTGGCAGCGAAAAGTAAAGCATTGCATATGAAGGTGAAGGGAGAGGTTTGGAGAGTGCAAACGCAATGGAGACATGGAGATTTTTGGCGTGGTTCCGATAGGTGGTGCTATTGTACATCCACGTTGATGCAGACTTCAACCCACGAAGGGTAACGGCAGCGCAAGTCCATGAAGGGCTCCAGCCACGAAGGGTCCATGAATAAGAAACCTTGTCTATCCCACCATGGCCATCGCCCACAAAGGACTTACCTCACTCGGGTAGATCTTCACAAAGTAGGTGATCTCCATGCCCTTACAAACTCCTTGGTTCAACTCCACAATTTTGTCGGAGGCTCCCAAGTGACACGTAACAAATCTAGGAGACATCACTCTTCAAACGGTAATAAATGGTGTGTTGATGATGAGCTCCTTGCTCTTGTGCTTCAAGTGATAGTCTCCCCAACACTCAACTCTCTCTCATAGATTTGGATAAGGTGGAAAGATGATTTGAGTGGAAAGCAACTTGGGGAAGGCTATAGATCAAGATTCTTGTGGTAGGATTGGTATATCTTGGTCTCAACAGATGAGTAGGTGATTCTCTCTCAGAAAATGTGTAGTGGAAGTTTAGGCACGTTATGATGGCTCTCTCTCAAATGGAGATGGGGGTGGAGGAGTATATATAGCCTCCACACAAAGTCCAACCTTTACACACATTTGACCCAACTCGGTCAGACCAAAGCAGTTCAAAATGTGAACGTTAGGAATCTCAGTGGGACTGACATGATCAACTCAGTGGGACTGATGTGCTAGGGCTAGGGCAAGACCTCATCTCAATAGCGCCGATTTTAGAAAATAGTAATACAGAAAAGTGGTCAAGCAAACACGGTGGGACCAGTCGCTCATTTCGGTGAGAACGAAACGTTACAAAAGGATTTACACAGAGTTTACCATGCAAACTCGATGGGATAGATCGCTCTTCTCGGTGAGACCAAAATGTTACGAAAGGATTACAAAGAGTTTGCAAAGCCATCTCGGTGAGATTGAGATCCGTATCGTTGTGACAGAATTGTCTAGGGTTTGTAGCAGTGGCTATGTCAAATGAACTCGGTGGCGCAGGATGAATCACATCGGTGGGGCCGAGTTTGACTTTAGGTTTTGGTCATTTGGGGAATTTGAGAAAGTGGCTGAGCTTTTTGGAGTAGTTTCACTAAGCACTTGAGCAACTAGATCATTAAGCAACACCTCATCCCCTTTTAATAGTATTGGCTTTCCTATGGACTCAATGTGATCTTGGATCACGAAAATGAAAATGTAGAGTCTTGAGCTTTTTCCAATCTTCGTCCTTAGCATTTTGAGGGGTCCACATCTCTAGTCCATGCGATGCCAATCATTGAACTTCCCGAAATATTTAACTTGAAAGGATATTAGTTCAATGAGCTATATGGTGTTAGTTCACTGAGCTATATGGTTTTATTAATTACCAAAACCACCCGGGGATTAGTTGCACTTTTGGTAATTGATGACAACATATAGATCAAAGCTTCGACAAATGATAATAAGAGTGGAATACGTCGGCCCTTCGAAAAGTATGTGATAAGCAAGAGCTCCCCCTAAATATGTGCATTATCTAAGATTTGCTTTTGAATGCAAATACACAATCGATTAGGATCATGGCTTACTCTTCCATGTCACATACATCTTGGTGGAGCTCTCAAAATGATAAGATTTAAGCAACAAGCAGTCATCACCAAAATAAACAAGTGAATGATCAAACACAATCATGCAAGCACACGTTAAGCATAGTATGATCAACCACATAAGTATCTCACAAGCATAATAAAATTGTAGCAATAACCGAACAAATGAAGTAGCAAGCAAAAAACAACAAAGAGAAGCAAAACTCTCTCTCTCTCTCTCGAAGCCTAATGATCTATACACTTTCTCCCTCTGTGGCAACAAGTTACCAAAAAGCTAGAAACTGCATAGTGCTATACGACACTATATGCACGATCTCCGGGAGCTGCTGAAGAAGTCTTCTCGCTGGTGGCTCCGGTGTACATAGACGGCATGCTGATAAGAGCAACTGCAAATGCTTCAGGCGAAGTCTGTGGAGATTGAGGAGTTCATACTGGAGGAACAACTGTGGCAGTGACTGCATGTGCTGAAAATGTAGGCCCGGGCTCGATAACTTGTACAGCTGAAGATCTTGGTCTTTTCGGGACTCCCTGGAAAGCATCACTGGTATATTTGTCCTGTCATCTTCCTTGAGGTGCTCCACAATTGTTTGTATCTCAGTGATCTTCACATCAAGATCATAGAATTTTGTTTCAACAATCCTCTCAAGATTCTCTTGATTTGGAGTCAAACTGGCCAGGCTCTTCTCAATCCTCAGATTGGCCTCAAGAAGATGGCTGAGCTGATCTTGCTTGGTCTTGGGGACTCATGAAGCACTTGCTACTTTAGCTGCTTCAGCTTTCTTAATCTTCTCTTGGCCTTCAATTGAAGTAAAATGTGACGCATCCATGACAACCTCATTGTCCTCGAAATCTGGCCTAAGAGGTAGATGCCTCTTGTCAAGTAGATATGTCCCTTTTTATAGCCTTGAGTTGATCAACATCTGAATGTGAGGGGCATATCCAAAAGATCTCTTTTGGTCTGCTGAAGTTCTCTTGATTATCTCAACAATCAGGCTCATGACTTTGAATTTCTCAGGAACATCAAACATGTGAAGCAAATTCATTGAGTGACCACGGATCATCCTATGATCTCCTAACTTGGGCAAAAGAGTGTGCCTCTAGATGGTATTGATAGTGGTCAGTCCAGGCAACAGATGATATATGGAACCAAGCTAGTGAGACTTCAAATCCTTCTGTGGAATAGGCTTGTACATGTTGTCCATGGAAATATGATCCTTCCTAGGCTTAGCATACATATATGTGTAGTTCTCATCTTCCTTGGGTGCATTGATCCAGTTTTCCCATTCTACAATTGTTGATTGATAGCTAGTGCCTTCTGTCATCCAGACAATCCTTTCACCGGGATAGAAATGAGGAGTGGAGTAGAATTGCATCATCATCTCATCATTCCATCTGGTCAGCTTCTCTCCAACAAACTTATCAACCTCATTCAACCCAAAACTCTCATGCACATGGGGAAAGTAATCTGCATTATTGTCAATGTACTTCCAGTCAAACCATTGCATGTTGCAGACTAAATGCTTCTCGTCGAAAAGGACAGTCTCATAGAACTCTTGCTGTTATTTAGTGTGGAACATGTAATCAACAACAGTTCTTCTCCTTGATGCATAGGGATCAGTCTGTCTCCAAAGTCTCAGACCTGCATCCTTTCTCAGCTTCCTGTGCTTAGCCACAAGATGAGCATCATTGTGATCTGGAATTTTTGGCTTGAGCTTCCTGAGCATCATAGACTCATCATCAGAAGAAGAATCTTCTCCTTGAGCATGCTCTTCCTCTGGAACTTCTAGCACTGGGCATTGTTCTTTTCAGCAGCAGGGATGGCTCTGGTGGTACTTTGGGTGCTGAAGACTTGGGGGCAGCTTTGGGATTAGATGGAGCAACCTTAGACTTGATCGCATGTGGCACCCTGGCTCAGAGAAACCGGAACACCCCATCTTCCTGCCCAGAGATCGAGGAGAAGTCTTATGGAATACGACACTGCTTAGCATAGAACAAATAAGCTCTTTATTACAATCTATATGGGTAGAGGGGGATTACATCGGCACGGCGACACTATGCCTTCCACGGTTTCTCTATGCCAGCAGCAGAACAACATGAAGAAGTGGAATAATTATTGATATATAGGATGAAGGTATTTGGGTTTCGGAATGCACCGGATCACCATCGGAGTACCGAAAGGGGTTCTGGAAGACCTACGGTGAGTTAATGGGTCAAACGGGCCAACGAGGGGAGCACACCAGCCCACAAGGGGCTTGTCGGTGTCAAAACCAGCAGATCTCTGGTAGGAGGTCCCAAGCTGTGTATCTGAGGATCAATGGTAAAAGAGGGAAAACAAGGACACGATGTTTACCCAGATTCGGGCCCTCTTCATGGAGGTAAAACCCTACTTCCTGCTTGATTGAATATGATGATTATAGGGGCTATAAGTGTTGATCTACCTCGAGATCGTATTGGCTAAACCCTGGATGTCTAGCGTGAGATTTTCCTGATGGCCTCTACGGAATAAACCCTCTGGTGTATAGACACACCGAATGGACCAAGGGTTGTACAAAATCATCTTGCAGAGGAAGGAAACATTACACCCAAACAAAAAACTTGCCATTATACGTATGTAGGATTCCTAACCGGACACGGCGGATAATCTTCTACTTTATCTTCACGGCCCATCAGTCTGGCCCATAGCGAGTGATCCAGACACCCGAGGACCCCCTAATCCAGGACTCCCTTAGTAGCCCCTGAACCAGTCTTCGATGACGAGGTGTTCGGCATGCATATTGTCTTCAGCATTGTAATGCGGGTTCCTCCTTCTGAACATATGAAGTTTATTTCCTGCATAAAGGAAATATGTCCAGCTCTACACGATTAGTATAACCCTTAGCCACCAAGGCATAAACATCCAAATAGGTATAGTGTATTTACTGACAACTTTCTTCAGCGAAACGTCACATTTGACCCTTTAACATTTCAAGTTATTTTCTTGGCTCTTGTCTCATGTTTCGAGGCATAGACTCCATTGGCACGTCTTGTCGAAATAGAGATTGTGCCCGCCCATTAGGGGATCCTCATCAATATGGTTTGGGTAATCCAACCGTGCCTTATGTACGATTTTATTGGGAACAGGCGAGTTTCATGGCCTAAGTGGGGGCGTTTGGTATTTCTACAATCTAAAAAAGGATAAAGACCCCTCCTTTTCCATAGCTATAGCGCCCACAGCTCCCATCTTCCCCACCATCGCCTCCTTCTCAGGCAATGACTAGATCTGGTTCCAAGGGCAAGTGGGAGGCCTCCACCGTCACTGAGAAAAACATGAAGGATCTCCGGAGCGCAGGATATCTTTCTGCAAACATAGAGCACCGGCTCCCTGACAAAGATCAGGTGATCCCTACTTTAGGGCCCAGTGAAAGGGTTGTGTTCATCCCCCATTTTCTTCGGGGGCTCGAATTTCCCCTTCACCCCTTTGCCGAAGCCTTCTATTCTTCTACGGGCTTGATTTCCATGATCTAGCCCCAAATTCCATCCTACACATATCGGCTTTTATAGTCATGCGTGAGGCTTTCCTCCTCGTCTCCCCACACTTCGGCCTATGGCTCAAGGTCTTCAATCTGAAGCCGAAGCTGGTCGATGGACAGCACGCGGACTGCGGCGGAGCCATGGTAAGGAAGCTCCCCAATGCCACCTGGCCCAAAGGGGACATTGTTGAAACAATTAAAATATGACAGTAGGAGTGGTTCTATATCACCGAACCCCATGAAACCACCTGGGCGGACATGCCCGATTTCAGATCCGGTCCCCCAGAGAGACTCACCTCATGGACGACCAAGGGCCTTGAGTGGGGGTCCTAATTAGGGGTGAGGATGGTCCAAAATCGCATCTCCAATATGCTGGCGGAGGGCATTAAACTCACTGACGTGATTCAAGTGATTCTCTTCCACCCATTCTTCCCTGCCAGCTCTGGGCCTCCCGCTTGTGGGAGTTCGATCCGAAGGAGCCATGGACCCTGAAGCGCTTCTTTGGCACCACGCACGACGACATCTGGAAGCTACTCTTCAAGGCCCAGAAGAAGTGACCGAAGAAGAATGAGCACATCAGATTCGACAACGAGACTCTGGCTACGGCGGTAAGCACAATTTTGCCAAAGCTCTATCCGGAAAATATTTCAAGTATAACAGGAATTAGAATATTTGCGTTCCATACAGGCCTGGACAGCCAAGGTGGAGTGGATCAACTATTCGACTCCGCTGCCAGATGACCCGGCCATGCCCCAACTGACGGAGATGCTGGTGTCGGCTTCGTCCCAAGGGCCAGATAAGAAGGTCAAGAAGAAGAAGGGCAAGGAGTACAAAAGCGGCCCCCGCCCAATGGGTCTTTCGGACACCATATCCGGAGAGACCGAAGCCCCCTCCTCCCATGATGAGGAGGAGGAGGAGGAGGAGGTGGAAACCGACTCTCCCGTTAAGGGGAGGAAGAAGAAGAAGAGGGCACCCCCCGAACACACAGAGGAAGGGGCGCCCAGGAGGAGGAAGCTGAACCTCCCGGACTGTTTGGACTCAAGATCCGAAGCTGTCCCCCGAAGATAGCCGGGGTCAAGCCCCCGGCCGAATCGTAAGTATTCAGAATTTATCGTTGTCTTTGGTCCATTTGCTTTTAGTGTATAAGTAATCTTGTTTGTTGTTTTTCAGTCCTCCCTGCACACTCCCCGATACATCGTCGGAGGGGAACTCTCTGTCGGCCGAGATGGCAGAGAGCGAGACACCATTGCGATCCTCCACGCCTACTGCCATGGGGGACACCGAGGTGTCATCTCTGCGGACATTCCCTGCCCAAGAGGGGTTGAGCGGGGCTGACAAGAGGGTGCCCGAGGTAAATACCTTGGTCACCGAAAACCAAGGTGAAGCGGTCCCTATGGTGGTTGATAGCGTGGAGCCTACGCAATCCGGGCTCCCGCCGAACACCATTCCCGCAGCCAGCATGGCTCCGGAATCGAGTAAGCAATCCCCTATGAAAGGGGGTGGAGCACCAGCTCTAGCGGCGGCCTCCGTTAACCCGGAGGCACCCAACGCCCTGGAGGAAGCACTACAAAGTGCTTCCAACGTCGCAGACCACCGCACTCTAATGGGTGATGTTATGGGGAAGATTCAGTCTGCCAAGAGTGGACTGAATGAAGCCATCAACATCCTACTAATAGGTTTTGAGGTATGCAACATAATACTCTAAATAACTTTATATTTTATTTGTGTAGGATATAAAATATGTGTACGGATGGTAGCCCTTGATGCTGTGTTCGATGTTGAAAGGAATCGGACAAAGGATCCAAGTAATATGAGGGATGATAACCCACAAGTGTAGGGGATCACAACAGTTTTTGAGGGTAAAGTATTCAACCCAAATTTGTTGATTCGACACAAGGGGAGCCAAAGAATACTCTTAAGTATTAGCAGCTGAGTTGTCAATTCAACCACACCTGGAAACTTAGTATCTGCAACAAGGTAGTTTAGTAGCAAAGTAATATGGAGATAGCGGTAGCGGTAATAAAAGTAACGGTAGTGTTTTTGTAATAGTAGCAACGGGAAAGTAAATAAGCAACAAGCAATATGTGAAAAGCTCGTAGGCATTGGATCAGTGATGCGAAATTATGTCGGATGTGATTCATCATGTAGAAGTTATAACCTAGGGTGACACAGAACTAGCTCCAGTTCATCAATGTAATGTAGGCATGTATTCCGAATATAGTCATACGTGCTTATGGAAAAGAACTTGCATGACATCTTTTGTCCTACCCTCCCGTGGCAGCGGGGTCCTATTGGAAACTAAGGGATATTAAGGCCTCCTTTTAATTGAGTACCGGACCAAAGCATCAACACATAGTGAATACATGAACTCCTCAAACTAAGGTCATCACCGGGAGTGGTCCCGATTATTGTCACTTCGGGGTTGCCGGATCATAACACATAGTAGGTGACTAGAGACTTGCAAGATAGGATCAAGAACACACATATATTCATGAAAACATAATAGGTTCAGATATGAAATCATGGCACTTGGGCCCTAGTTACAAGCATTAAGCATAGCAAAGTCATAGCAATATCAATCTCAGAACAAAGTGGATACTATCGATCAAACCCTAATTAAACTAACTCGATTACATGATAGATCCCATCCAACCCATCACCGTCCAGCAAGCCTACGATGGAATTACTCACGCACGACGGTGAACATCATGGAATTGGTGATGGAGGAAGGTTGATGATGACGATGGCGACGATCTCCACTCTCCAGAACCCTGAACAGACTCCAGATCAGCCCTCCCGAGAGAGATTAGGGATTGGCGGCGGCTTCGTATCATGAAACGTGATAATTCTTCATCTCTGATTTTTTTTCTCCCCGAAAGTGAATATATAGGATCTTGGGATATGTCGGTGGAGCGCCAAGGGGCCCACAAGGCAGGGGGTGCCCCCCACCCCCGCGGACAGGGTGTGGCCCCCCTGGTCTCGATCTTCCCGCGGGTATTTTTTATATTTTCCAAAATAATTCTCCGTGGATTTTCAGGTCATTCCGAGAACTTTTTATTTCTGCACAAAAAACAACACCATGGCAATTCTGTTAAAAACAGCGTCAGTCCGGGCTAGTTCCATTCAAATCATGCAAGTTAGAGTCCAAAACAAGGGCAAACGGGTTTGGAAAAGTAGATACGTTGGAGACATATCAAGGGAATATAACATACTATGCCATTTATTGAAACAGGCTTCCTTGTTGGCGGCAACGGTCCAGGCCGCATAGGTTTCTAAGCTCAATCGGAAGCTTCAGGAAGCCTATGAGGAACTCGATCGCATTAATAAGCGGTTCGATGAAACACAAGGTATACGAACATAGAAAAAATTAGTTATATCAAAGATGATATGTTTATTGAGAGGTTAACTCATCGGATGATGTCATTATGATCACAGCTAGCACATCCAAGGTCAAGACCCTCAAGAGCGCCCTTGCCTAGGCCAAGAAGGAGGCTGAGGCGAATAAGGCAGCTGCTGACAAAGCGGCTGCTGAACTAGAGGCCGAACAAGCTGCCTGCCGCCAACATGAAGCTTGGGTGGCCGAAGTCGAGCAGGAATGCAAGGACGCCATCCTAAAATGCGAGCCATTAGAGCGGAAGACTTCGGGCTAGTCGTTCGAGCTTACCAAGGCTCTTCATGGCGCCAACGAGGCGCGGAGCGAGTCCCGGAGTGCTCGCGAAGAAATCCACCAGGCGTGGCAGATAGCTGCTAGTAAGCACTTTCTTTTGCATAGTATCTTTGGAGGTCAGAGATATACGTTGCTCACCCGGGTGTGGAGTTCTCCTGGTGCATTTCCGGATCTCCTGAAAAGTGCCGTGGACGCCGCATAGTTCTTCAGAGCCTGGGAGGGGAACTCGACGGAGAAGCTATTCTGGTAGCAGTTTCTTGCACCGGAGCACCCGACGCCTCTCAACGACCAGCTGAAAATAGCTGGAGGAGTTGCACAGGGTGGCATGTTCGGCTATGAAGGACCTAATAGTCCACCTCTAGCCAACCGAGCCGATCCCTAGTAGATACTTCGGCTTGGTAAGGCGGCTGGTCGATGCGCGGCCGCGGATTGATGTTGTGAAGCGCTCGGCCTGCATAGAGGGTGCCCGGATGGCCTTCGCTCGTGTCAAGATGTAGTGGGCGAAGATGAAGGCCACAGAAGTAGCAACCGCATGCCCACCCGAAGGCAAAGATCATCGGAAGCCAGAGACGTACTTCGATGACGTCCTGGAGGGAGCCCGCATGGTAGAGGTCCAATGCTCGAAGGACGTAATTTTTAGCTAAGTGTGTTCGGGTTGTAAAAACTATCTATGAACCCATGCTATTATGTATGACTATGTTTTTGCGCCTTATATTCTAGCGACTTCTCCTCCTGCGCGGCGATTTATTTTTATACTTCTGAAAGTTACCAGTCATCGGCTTCAGCCCCCATGTAGATGCTACAGGGGTGTTCAGCATGTCCCTTGACCACACTTTATCCAACATCTTGGTTCGTGAAGGAGGTGTCCGCGGGTGAACCACACAATCAGACTATGCGGCTTTTTACTTTCACTTGGCCATAGGAGTTTGACTATGGGGCCAAGTACTAGCCCCTTGTGCGTGTGCAGTTATCCGGATTACGGTGCCTCTTCCACGCGGATGGGCAAAGACCATCCCCTCGTATAACACGGTGTGTATCGCTAAAGATCTGTAGTATAATTCTAGGTCGTTGAATCGCCGACCAACTCTCGCTTATCATGACAGTTAGGTTTCGGCTTTCTCTACTGAGGTACTTGACCGGACGAACCAGAAATACAATCGCAGTAGTTCTCCCTTTACTACATTAGCCAAACAATTCGAAACGTAAGGTGGTAAGCACGGGAGCCGGGCAACCCAACTATAGACCCAAGACATGATTCGGAGCCGATGCATATAGTGCAATATCCGGGACGCCGAATAGTTCCCTATAGGTGTTTGGACTTTCAAATGTGATGGGCCGCATACATCCCCTGGTGTTAAGGCCGGATTGAAGCACGTGTGGCAATCTGAGGTAGGGAGGGAACACAGATGATAATGTAAGATAAAATAAACTCCAAACAAAATGGGAATCAACTGCTTCCTTTATACCCTGATTAATACGGCGAGCCATGAAGTTATAGATAATGCAAACAACAAGGAAATTTTACATGATAGAAGTTTATACAGGGGAAAGGTTCACACAGAGCCTAATCGAAATGATTTTAGAATCCCAATGATGCCATGCCGTAGTTTGTGCCGATCCTCCTTGGTGACATGTCCTTGAATGAGAGGAGCCTGGTGGTCGTCTAAAAAATAGGATTCTGGAAAGAAGTCCTAGCACAACTATAGATGAAGTGGGTTCTTTTGCGAACTTGCAGTGAAAACATGTGTAAGGTCCGAATATGGTGAAACCGTACTGTGGACCGTTTTCCGTAGTGTGCCTCTGGCACTGCCCAAGGTATTTCAAGTGCGTAATTGTGTACGCGAGGTATGTATGCCACAACCTTAGCGGGCAGTTGGCGGAGGCTGAACTGCTACTCAAGTTCGTGTTCGACCAAGCTACCATGTTGTAATGCGGGTCAGACACGTTTAGCAGTGTCTTGAGTCTTGGTGACCGGTGAGTTGTTCGGCTTGATAAGGCTGCCTTGAACTTCGGCTGCCAGAGCCGCGGTATGCTCTTCGGTACGGAGGGAGCACTCCATATTCCCATTTACTGTGATAACACCACGATGTCCACGAATTTTGATCTTGAGATAAGCATAGTGTGGGACTGCGTTAAAGCGGGCGAAAGCGGTTCGTCCGAGCAGTGTGTGATAACCACTGCGAAAGTGGACGATGTCGAAGATCAATTCTTCGCTTCGAAAGTTGTCTGGGAGCCTAATACTACCTCCAGTGTTAATGAGCCCATGCAGTGGGCCTCCACGCTGGGTATGACTCCTTTAAAGGTAGTGTTGCTAGACTTGATTCCTGACGGATCAACCCGCATCTTGCAGACAGTATCATGATATACCAGGTTGAGGCTGCTGCCGCCGTCCATGAGAACTCTAGTAAGATGGTATCCGTCGATGATAGGATCATGTACCAAGGCCGCCGAACCTCTTTGACGGATACTGGTTGGGTGGTCCCTACGATCAAAGGTGATCAAACAAGCCGACCATGGGTTCAATTTTGGGGCGACCGGATCTACGGCGTAGACGTCCCTTAATGCGCGTTTGCGCTTCCTCTTAGGGATACGGGTGACACATGATCACTGTTTTCATCTCAGGGGGTAATTGTTTCTGCCCCCTAGTGTTCAGTGGGCGAGGCTCGTCATCATCCTCACTTTGAGGTCCTTTGCCCTTGTGTTTGGTATTGAATTTACCGGCCTATTTGAAAACCCATCAATTTTTGTTTGTGTGGTTGGTAGGCTTGGCAGGAATGCCATGAATCTGGCAAGGCCTCTCTAATATCCTTTCCTAGCTGGATGGACCGTCTCGATTGCCTTTAAAAGGCTTCTTTCGCTGGACGGATTTGGAGCCACTGAATCCGGCGTTTACTGTCGTGTCCTCTGTTTCTCCGTTGTTGTTCCGGTGCTTGTTTTTGTTGCATCGTGGCCTTCCATTGCCATCCCTGACCTCCGAAGTGCTTGGGTCACTGGTGCTATTGCTTCTACGAGCCAGCCAGCTATCTTCGCCCATGCACAAGTGGGTCATTAGTGAAGTGATTGCTACCATGGTCTTCAGCTTCCCCTGGCCAAGGTGTCGGGCGACCCATTCGTCATGGAAACTATGTTTGAATGCCACTAAGGCTTCCGCATCCGGACAGTCGACCATTTGGTTCTTTTTAGTCAAGAACTGATTCCAGAGTTTGCGGGCTGACTCCCGAGGTTGCTGGACTATGTGGCTCAGGTCATCAGCATCCGGTGGCCGGACGTAAGTGCCATGAAAGTTGCCCAAAAAGCATCCTCTAATTCTTCCCAACTTGCATTGGAGTTTTCTAGGAGGTTATTCAACAAGTGTCATGCTGGCCCTTTCAGCTTTAGAGGGAGATATTTGATGGCATGGAGGTCATCTAAACGAGCCATGTGAATGTGGAGAATAAAGTCTTCAATCCATACAGCAGGATCCGTTGTTCCATCGTACTGTTCGATGTTCACGGGTTTAAACCCTTCCGGAAACCGGTGATGCATTACCTCATCGGTAAAGCACATGGGGTGTGTGGCGTCTCTATATCAGGCGACATCGCGATGGAGTTCGGATGACATTTGTGTTTGGTGCTTACTCCGAACTGGATTATTTTTGTCATGCGAGGCTTGATAGTCGTTATCCCATGTGGGAACACGTCCTCTTTACCCATAGATTGATCTGGTCTAACCGATTCTATTGGCCAGGTCTTGACGTAGGTCGTACTTGTAGTGCCGAGCCACTGTGTCCTTGCCTTTATGCCGAGCGCACACGGGCTGCTGCTCGGCGTTATTGGCCACTTTGTCCTGTCAACGTGGTGTCCGGTCACGTTGTTTGGCCTGATTGTACCTCGATGGTATTGGCGCAAGGGCCTCGTCATCGAATTGTGGCAGTAGCTTGCGCTTGGGATAACTCTTTGTTTGGCACTCACGGCTATATCGTTCCTCAGCGTCTAGCACTTGATTCCATCTGTCGTTGAGCATATCATGTTTTGCTTTAAGCCGTTGGTGCTGCTTTTCCAGGCTCCTTGCTGTTGTGATAAGCTGTCGCTGAAAGCGTTCTTATTCGAGGGGTTCCTCTGGGACGATGAATTCTTCATCACCAAGGCTGACATCCTCTTCGGAGATGGGTAAGTAGTTACTGTCTTCCGAATCATTGTGATCGGTGAGCTCTTAGGGATTGAATTGACCTTCCTCCCTTTCCTCCTGCTCTAATGCTAGTTATGTGGGATTTCCGGGGTCTTCGGCATTATCTGGAGTGTAATTGTCTCCGGTGACTGTGTTGCTTTCCCTTCCTCGGCGTGATCGAAAGCGGCGGTGCTTACGCTGGCGTTTTGGTGGTTCCTCGGCGGGCTTGTCCTCGTCTGGATCTTTCGTGTCGTCGTCGTCTTTCTTTTCAGGCGTGTCCACCATGTATACATCGCATGTAGAAGTAGACATCCAGCATCCGGTGATGGGCGGGTTTTGACTTGGTTCGGCTTCAACATCATCGTCCATGTCGTCCATGTCTTTGGAAGCAAAGTCTAGCAAGCTAGTTAAGTCCTCGATAGTGGCTACCAAGTGGGTGGTGGGTGGGACGCAAAATTTCCCTAATCTTAGCCCCAAGTTCTAACTGGGCATAGTTTGGCGGTGAATCCTCCGCGATGGCGAGAGTCCAGCGCCTCATTTAAGAGCAAGAGCCGGATATGAGTCTGTGGATCCGCGGATCCAGGCTCGGTGATGACCACTTGGTCGAGCCCGGAGAGTGCGAACCCTAGGAGTTCAGAGCTCATGATCAGAAACGAGTCCGACTTCCCAATGACGGGCCGAGTCCCGTTTGATTCTTGTTCTATGAACGAGACGACCGCCTTTGAGCCTCCGGCTAGAAGCTCCATGGAGGGGGAGAGTCCGGCAGGGTTTATCCTCCTGTCTTCGGATGAAGTGATCTGCTCCGGATCTAAGGCTAGAGCGGACATGAGTGTCGACCCTTGGACGGCATCTGATAATAGATCTGGAGGTTCTTCTTAATGCAGGTAGGGAGCGGCATCCGAAGCCACAAATCCCTAGAAGATCAGATCTCTTCGGATATCGGCGACGTAATTCAGACTACCAAACCTGATCCGATGACCAGGGACATAGTTGTCGACCTGCTCTAGGTGGCCATCCGAGTTGGCACATAGCACGAAGCCGCCAAACACGAAAAGCTGACCGGGGAGGAAGATCTCCCCGGGGGTAACAACGTCACTGATGACGAGGCCAGCCATCGATCCTTTCGTCGACAACACAGCGAAACTCTCAATGAAAGCACCAATGTCGGTGTCAAAATCGGCAGACCTCGGTTAGGGGGTCCCAAGCTGTGTATCTGAGGATCAATGGTAAAAAAGGGAAAACAAGGACACGATGTTTACCCATGTTCGGGCCCTCTTAATGGAGGTAAAACCCTACTTCCTGCTTGATTTAATATGATGAATATAGGGGTTACAAGAGTTGATCTACCTTGAGATCGTATTGGCTAAACCCTAGATGTCTAGCCTAAGATTTTTCGGATGGCCTCTCCAGACTAAACCCTCTAGTTTATATACACACCGGAGGGACATAGGGTTGTACAAAATTATCTTGCAGAGGAAGGAAACATTACACCTGAACACAAAACTTGCCATTATGCGTATGTAGGAGTCCTAACCAAACACGGGGGATAATCTTCTGCTTTATCTTCACGGCCCATATCGAGTAATCCGGGCACCCGAGGACCCCCTAATCCACGACTCCCTCAGGGCTGGCGCAACCCACCTCATTGCAGCCGGCCCTTGGGAAGGAAAGGGGGTGCCCATGGCAGGGCAGCCGCCGGCAGCCGCCGGCCCCCCTCATGCCTTCTTCTCCCTCCCTTAGTAAGGAAAGGGGGCACCTAGGCAGGTCCTAGGGTAGCCACCGGCCCAATATGGGTGCGCCAAGGTCTGCTTCCCCTCCCCTCCACCTATATATATGTGAGGAGAGGAGATGGTGCCACACACCTTGATTTCCCAAGCCGTGTGCGGCGCCACCTCTTCCTCTAGTTCATCCTCCATCAAAAAACCATTGCGCTTGGTGAAGCCTTGCGGAATAGTTTCACCACCACCATCATCATGTTGTCATACTTGCAGAACTCTTCTACTACTTCGCCCCTCTTGCTGGAGCAAGAAGGCGAGGATGTCATCGAGTTGAAAGTGTGCTGAATGTGGAGGTGCCGTACGTTCGGTGCTAGATCGGGACGAATTGTGAAGGTGTACGACTACATCAACTGCGTTGATAAACGCTTCCGCTTAGCGATCTATAAGGGTATGTAGATGCTCTCCCCCTCTCGTAGCTATGCATCTCCATGGATAGATCTGGCATGTGCGTAGAAGTTTTTCTGTTTTCCATGCAATGTTCCCCAACAGTGGCATCATGAGCCAGTTCTATGCGTAGATGATATGCACGAGTAGAACACAAAGGAGTTGTGGGCTGTGATGTTCATATTGCTTACCTCCAATGTCTTACTTTGATTTGGTGCTATTGTGGGATGAAATGGCTCATACCAACCTTACATGTCCACGTGCATGAGACCGGTTCCACCGATTGACATGCAACTTGTTTTGCATAAAGGTGGCTGGCGGGTGTCTGTTTCTCCTACTTTAGTTGAATCTTATTTGACTACGACTGTCCTTGTAGAAGGTTAAATAGAAACTTGATAATCACTGTTGTGGTTTTGCGTAGGTAAGAACGACTCTTGCTAGTTGCCCATAGCAGCCACGTTAAACTTGCAACAACAAAGTAGAGGACATCTAACTTTTTTCTGTAGGGTATGTTGTGATGTGGTATGGTCAAGACGTGATATGGTATATGTTGATGTATTATATCTACTACACAACCTTATTCTTGTAGACTCGCGTTGGGCCTCCAGGTGCAGAGTTTTCTAGACAGTAGCAAATTTCCCTCAAGTGGATGACCTAAGGTTTGTCAATCCATGGGAGGCATAGGATGAAGACGGTCTCTCTCAAACAACCCCGCAACAAAATAACAAAAAGTCTCTTGTGTCCCGAACACACCCAGTACAATGGTAAATTGTATAGCTGCACTAGTTCGGCGAAGAGATGGTGATACAAGTGTAATATGGATGGTAGATATAGGTTTTTGTAATCTGAAAATATAAAAACAGCAAGGTAACTAGTAGTAAAATGGAGCACAATCGGTATTGCAATGCGTGAAAATAAGGCCTAGGATTCATACTTTCACTAGCACAAAATCTCTCAACAATGATAACATAATTGGATGATATAACAATCCCTCAACGTGCAACAAAGAATGACTCCAAAGTTCCTATCGCGGAGAACATAAGATGAAATTGCTTGTAGGGTACGGAATGACCTCAAAGTTGCTCTTTCTGATCAATCTATTGGGCTATTCCTATAAGGGTCAAAAACATCCCTAGAGTTCATACTAGAATAACAGCATGTGATGCGCATCAATCAACCCTAATGTGACCTAGATACTCTAATGTCACCACTAGTATCCGTGGGCTAATTATACAATGTGCTTCACAGAATTTTAGATTCATAATATCAATCCAACACAATGAACTTCAAGAGCATCCCGAGATTTCTATCAGAGAAAAGAATATGAAAACGCGTACCAACCCCTATGCATAGATTACCCCAATGTCACCATGGGAATCCGCAAGTTGGTAACCAAAACTTACATCAAGTGGATCAATAGAGTATCCCATTGTCATCACAAATATCCTGTCGCAAGACATACATCAAGTGCTCTCACATCCAAAGATCCAATCCAACATAATGAAACCTCGATGGAATAGACTCAATTCATCACAAGGTAGAGAAGGAGAGAAACACCATATGATTCAACTATATAAAGATTTTGGTATATCAAGATCGTGCCAAATCAAGAACACAAGAGAGAGAGAGAGAGAGAGAGAGATCAAACACATAGCTACTGGTACATAACCTCAGCCCCGAGGGTGAACTACTCCCTCCTCGTCATGGAGACCGTCAAGATGATGAAGATGGCCACCGGTGATGGTTTCCCTCTCCGGCAGGGTGACAAAATGGGCTCCCAATTGGTTTTTCATGGCCACAGTGGCTTGCGGTGGCGGAACTCCAGATCTAGGTTTCTTTTCGGGATTTTCTATATTTATAGGAATTTTTTGCGTCGGTTTCACGTCAGGGGGGTCCATGAGGCAGCGGCAAGACAGGGGGGCAGGCCCTGGGGGCGCCCTCTGCCCTTGCCGCTTCCTCATGAAGCTTCTGGTCCATCTCCGTTGCTCTGTGGGCTTCTTCTGGTCCATAATAAATCACCGTAAATTTTCAGCTTGTTTCGACTCCATTTGATATTCCTTTTCTGCAATACTCAAAAACAAGGAAAAACATAAACTGGGACTGGGCTCTGAGTTAATAGGTTAGTCCCAAAAATAATATAAAATAGCATATTATTGCATATAAAACATCAATAACAGATAATATAATAGCCTGGAACAATAAAAAATTATAGAAATGTTGGAGATGTATCAAGCATCCCCAAGCTTAATTCCTGGTCATCCTCAAGTAGGTAAATGGTAAAAACGTAATTTTTGATGTGGAATGCTACCTAGCATATTTAAGAATGTATTCATTTTTTATTGGCATGAATGTTCAGATCCATATGACTCAAAACAAAGTTCATTGACATAAAAACAATAATACTTCAAGCATACTAATAAAACAACTGTGTCTTCTCAAAATAACGTGGCCAAAGAAAGTTATCCCTACAAAATCATAAAGTCTGGATATGCTCTATCTTCATGACACAAAGTATTAAAGCATGCACAATACCGGTATTAGTCAAGCAATTGTTTCACACTTTAGTATTCTCAAACCTTTTGAACTTTCAAGCAATATGTGAGCGAGCCATGGACATATCACTATAGATGGAATAGAATATGGTGGTTGAGGAGAAGACAAAAAGAAGGAGATAGTCTCAGATAAACTAGGTGTATTAACGGGCTATGGAGATGCCCATCAATAGATATCAATATAAGTGAGTAGGGAGTGCCATGCAACGAATGCACTACAGCTATAAGTGTATGAAAACTCAAAAAGAAACTAAGTGGGTGTGCATCCAACTCGCTTGCTCACGAAGACCTAAGGCAATTTGAGGAGGCTCATCATTGGAATATACAAGCCAATATCTATAATCGAAAATTCCCGCTAGCATATGATAGTGACAGAATAGGAGACTCTCTATCATGAAGATCATGGTGCTACTTTGAAGCACAAGTGTGGTAAAAGGATAGTAGCATTGTCCCTTTTCTCTTTATCTCTCTCTCTCTCTCTCTCTCTCTCTCTCTCTCTCTCTCTGTCTCTCTTTTTGTGGGCTTCTTTGGCCTCTTTTATTTTTCATAAAGTCCGGAGACTCATCAAAATTTGTGAGGGAATCATAGCTTCAATCATCCTTTCCTCACATGGGACAATGCTCTAATAATGATGATCATCACATTTTTATTTACATACAACCCAAAAATTAGAACTCAAGGTAAAAACTCATAATGACATAACGGTGGAAGTTGCATGGCAATATATCTCGGAATGTCTATGGAAATGCCATAATAGGTACGTATGGTGGTTGTTTTAAGGAAGGGTAAATGGTGGGTGTATTGAACCGGCGAGAGTTGCGCGGTAATAGAGTGGCTAGCAATGGAGGAAGGGTGAGAGTGCGTATAATCCATGAACTCAACATTAGTCATCAGGGAAGAGACGGGCGCTGGAGGGGGGCCGTGGCTGGTGAGGAAGGACTTGCTAGTTCTGGAGGATTTCGTGCCTAGCAAAACTCTGGATGACTATGAGTTCAGATACTTCTCAATATGTATCAGGGTCTCTAATATACCGCTAGGAATGATGCAACACGGGAGTGCCTGGAGGTGGATGTGGATGCGGAGGGCATGGCGATAGGGGAATCATGCGAATAAAGGTGAAGATGGATGTTCGCGAGCCACTTATGCAAGGTATCAAAATTAGAGTTCCCACAGAGAATGTGAAAGGGGGGAGGAGGTTGAGGAGGAAGAAGAGGAGACCGATGTCGAGCACGACGAGGAGGCGATGGAGGAGTCAAAAATATGTAAAAGAAGAAGTGGTGTCCCTTTACCTATGAGTTCTTGCCAGACTTCTGCTTCACATGCGGGCTGATTGGGCATACTGACAAAGAGTGCTCGTACAAACTGGGGAAAGGCGAAGTGCAACTGTACAATACGAGATTAAGGTAAATTTGCAAATTAACGCAAGGAGGCCGGGTGGAGAGGAGGAAAGAAGTCAATGTAGTGGTCGGCGTGGTGGAGCTCCGGGAAGGAGCAATAGCTCGGGTGGCAGGGGCAGTTGGTCAAGAAGTGAGTCAGAAACTTGGAGGCGAAGGGACGAGGGGAATATTTGGGGCTTGAATAAGAAGAAAGGGGAAGATAAGGAAGTTACACGTCCCCTAAAGCTCCCTGATACAAGAAGCTCTCTGCCAAATAAAAAGAAGCTAGATTTTCTTGCACAGGAGGGGGAGGCAGGACAGAAGGTAAAGAGGCTGCTAGTGGAAGGTCAGGGGATGGAGTAGTACGAGAAGGAGAATGAGAGGGGAGAAATGGATCTAACGGATGGGGAGGTGGGTGTAGTAGGGGGAGAAACCTTAAGCAGTCAGGAGCCGGGGAGAGATTTGATGGTTACACACCGTAAAGAAGGTGGGGTAAGAAGGAAGGAGGCGGGGGATGCCAAGCAAGGGAAGGGGAAAACATAAAAGCATATTAAAAGGAGCAGCGATGGAGGAACCTCTAAGGTGGGGGAGGGGAGTCTGGTGGGTAAAAAGTGGGAACTGACGCCAATGGAGATGGATGATGAGCTGGACGGGGAGATAAGAGCGAAGAAACAGAGGGGCTTCGAGATCAATGTCGAGATATCAAGTGAACTTTCAATGGAAGCGAGGCTGCAGCTACAGCCCTGCAGCAAGCAATGAAAGTTGTGACATGGAACTGCCAGGGGTTTGGAAACGCCTCATTAGTTCGTGGACTTCTGGACATCCAGAGGTCCGAGGACCCAGACATCTTGTTTGTGTCCGAAACAAAACTGAAGGTGAAGAAGATGGAGAGATTCAAGTGGCTGCTCGGTTTGTTGTGCATGGTTGCACGCGATAGCGAGGGAAAAGTGGAGGCATGGCAGTGTTCTAGAGGAGAGGACTGTCCATCGAGTTGCACAATTTCTCTAGGTTCCACATGGATCTGGAGATCAAAGAAGAGGACGATTTCAGGTGGAGGTTCACACGCATGTACGGGGAACCGAGGGCGGAGAAAAAAATACCTCACGTGGAAGCTTCTCCGGATTATTCACAATCAGGCTTCCCTGCCTTGGCTGTGCTCGGGAGATTTTAATGAAGTTATTTTTGCTGATGAAAAGGAAGGAGGAAATGAGAAATCCCAGGCATGCATGGGAATATTCAGAGAAGCACTGGACTTTTGTGGACTGGAGGACCTAGGCTTCGAGGGCGACAAGTTTACCTGGCGAAACAACAACCACCGATGGGAGAACTACATACAACAAAGGCTAGACAGGGCGGTTGCAATTGAGGGATGGAGGAGCCGTTTTGGAAGCTTCAGGGTGGTTAATGGTGATCATAGAAACTCAGACCACACACAGATTATTATTACCATGGAGGTAGCTGGAGGAGAAAGATCGAGAGAGGAGGTGGTAGGGGGAAAAGGTTGTGGGCGCCATAATTTTAAAGTTGAGGCGCGATGGCTAGAGGAGCAGCACTGTGACTAGCTGGTGAAAGAGTTGTGGCGCCAGGCCATGGATGATGGTGGACTCTGTGTCAAAGATGGGTTAAACCGTGTGGCGGGGAAGCTAAAGTGTTGGAGTGAGAATACCCTGGGCTCCTTGGAGAAAAGAGTGAAGAAAGCAAAGAAAGAGGTGGAGCGATGGAGGCGTATGCCAGTGAGCAAGGAAAAGGTGGCAGGGGAGGAAGTGGCACGGTATCGTTTGGAGATGTTGGAGGACCAAGTAAACACCTACTCGAAGCAGCGCGCGCACACGGACTTGCTGATGAAGGGAGATGTTCGCACACGAACACGTCACCGTGTACCCTCGACGCCGGGGGTGATGCACCGCAGCTCACGTCGAAGGAGACCCGTCCGGAAGCGCGGTACGCAGGCAATCCGGCGGGTGCTTTTGTAGACCCGAAACCCCACGTGCCCGGGAGGAACCCCGTCAGGGCGCGCGGCGGCTATGGGCTACCCTAGGTCGGCCTGACCGCCCCTAGGGCCTCGAGGTTCGCCGCCCTGCAACAAGAAGAACAGACGAAGAACGAAGAAGAAGAAGAACTAGGGTTAAGGAGAAAAGGTAAAAGATAGAAAGTGGTAGATGAATTGATCGATTGTGTGTTGTTCAATCGGCCGTCACCCCTTAGGTATATAAGAGGCGGCTGGACTTGCCGTGCAAGGAAAAGGCTTGGATTCACGTCCAAAACCCTAGCCAAATTCGGATTGGTTTTATCCGAACTTTCCAAAACTGTTCGGTTTAAACTGGCTGTACCTTGCGGGTAATTCTTGAGGTGGTAAACGACCTCGGATGGAAAAGAGCCCAAAAGCAATCTTGACCGTTTCAACGATACGAACAACTTTCATGTTGAACGTTTTTCGATTTAAAGCCATCTTCTAGGCCAAAACAGTCACGCAATACAGGCTGTTATTCGCGCTACCCATCAGACACGTGGCTGGTGGGGCGCGCCACTTATGGCTCTGTGATAGGGCTGTGTTCGGATGGCTGTAACTTCTGCATACGAACTCGGATTGGGACGATTTTTATATCAAAATCGACCGTTTCGACGAGACGCACAACTTTCATGTTGAAACTTTTTCCATTTGAAGTCATCTTAATTGGGTTTCAAGCCATTCTTTAATCTGGTGTCATCATGAGCATCTCTGAACTTGTCATAACTTTTGCATCCGGACTCCGTTTTAGACCACTTTCATATCCATCTTGATCTTCTCAAAGAAAGCCATCTCATGGTGACTTCCAATCATAAGTTTGAAGTAATCTTGACATAGATTAAAGCAATTTTTACGATTGTGCCACTTTTGAGCGTCAACACATGCCCCCTTGTTTTTCGGCAAAGCAAGCGTGCCGAAAAATAATTTGTACCATGTTGGTTCTAAGGACGATGTCAACACCCCATCGGCCATTTATATGCTGAGGACGATAATTATATATCGGCCATTATTGTTCTTGAACCCTTGATGCAAACTTGGGTGAAACCTTCTCAACTTCGTTAACAATCCGATGATAAAGTTCCATAGATATGTATCTCAAGGTCATCCTCCGGACCATATTGTTCCCCCTTTTTCTAGGATTTTGTAGATAATCAATAAACTCTCTCCAATCCTTAGTATCACCTGCATCAAAATTCATTAGTGGCCGAAGCTGTGAACTTCGGTTCGGCCTTACCTATGTTGACGAGACGAAGCATCGGCTATTGAGAGAAATGCAATACACCATGATTAACGTAGTAGCCGGATGCTTGCTGTGCCAACTCTTTTAAATTGTCATGTCTAAATGTAAGAGCAATTTTAAAGCAACCCAGGTAAATTTTGCATCTAGACATATCTCAAGATAAACTATAAGTGATTCATCAAAACATTGATAACCCTTGGATGTTTGTTGCACTACTCATAACGAATCACCGAAAGCCTCAATATGTATAGCACCTATAGCAAGTAAAAGAGTCAATCCGAATAACAATGCATATTCGGCTTTGATTAATCATGCATAAAAATATTCTAAGCGGCATGAGGCTTCAAAAAATAGTACCATAAGGAGATATATAAACAACACCAACACTTTGGTCATTGCTACGAATTGAACCATCAAAACATAATCTCCATAGTAATAGAGAGACAAGGCTAACATCAATATTATGCATATCATTAAACCGATGTTCAGTAATAAAATCAGCTATGATTTGGCCTCTTATAGATCTCAAAGATGCATAAGCCAAATCATATCC
The DNA here is from genome assembly GCA_902687465.1 of Secale cereale. Lineage (NCBI taxonomy): Eukaryota > Viridiplantae > Streptophyta > Magnoliopsida > Poales > Poaceae > Secale > Secale cereale. The sequence goes on along the minus strand of LR738709.1, from coordinate 179,967,847 downwards.
AAACAAAGTATAAGCCCACTTGCCAATTCTGCACTATGAATTGGTCTATGCAACGTATACTTAATGGCATCGGTCATGATGTTTCAACTCCATTCAATCATAATATACGCATATATATGAATTTTCATGAGCACATACTTTGTCTCTCTCTCCATTCGAACTAAGGACGATGCTAGAATACTACACCGGCCATGCATTGACATATTCTTAGGACGATAGATAAATATCGGCCATTACCATGTAGACACCATTCAAATCACATATAGCCGAAATAAACAAACGAAATGACAAATAAAGTATTTCGGCCCTTTGGATCAGCAACAAACTTGTAGCTAATCAAATGTATAGTGACTTGGTAATACCCTGTCATGATGTAAGAATTTATATGGCATCCATGGATTAAAATAAGCCCATTGAGGGTTACCAATCATACCTGATGACGAATTCCATGGCACAGGCGTTAATGGCATAGTTGAAGAATATGGATAATGTGTAGACCGAAGATGCTGAAATCTTCGGCTTGGTCCTTCATAGTTTTCACTCTTTTCCTTCTTCACCTTTGCCGCACTTCTTGTAACGGAAGCTTGCACATAATTCTTATTTTGAGCACTTCCTTTGGGAACCCATGCCATGTTTCTTTCTTTAAGTTCTTGTGCACTAAGTTTTTGTAATTTCTTCTTTTGCCAATATGATAAGCCGAGTGGGCACCCCGGTTGCGATTTTGTCTTAGCCAATGGCAATCCTTTTTTGGCCTTGTGCACTCTCAACTTCTTTTCTTCAGATTTGGCACTTTGACTCTCAATAATTGGTTGCTTCATCTCATTGTCTTTAGTAGCCAATGTCAACACTTTAATTGGCTCTTTTTCATTTGAGATCAAATCTGAAGTTGCATTCTTACGACCATCTCTTTTAACACGGTAAACTTGCTTGACCACCTCTTTCTTCTTCCTTGAGCTCCGGACCGATTCCTTATGATTGAAACGGTCTTTAACATGTGATTGTTCAAATGTTGATCTTCTCGGAGCTGCATAATATTGGTGAGATGGTCTAAAATAAGATGGAGAATGCGCCCTTGTATCATACCTGTCCCATGATGGATATGGATCTACTTGAGCATAGGGAGGCATCCACGACATTGGCATTGGCGGCCCAAAATAAGGATATGAATATGTTGCATAAAAATTGTCACTTTGCCAATACCGATCCTCATACTTGCGCCCTGGGGGTGATCTTGATTTCTTTGTATGATTTGGCCGATAAGCATTCATCTCTTCACTCTTCTTTTGATACTTATCCAATAGTTCAGCGGAAGTGATTTTTGATCTCTTACACTTGCGCTTATTTTGGCCTTTGCTTTCTTTTGGTTTGCTTTCATCGATCATTGAATTTGCTTTTTGCCTCCCAGTCCTTGGCGTCTCCGTTGTAGCTTCGATTGAATTCTCGCCCTCAAGATTATGTTCATTATGCTCTTCAACAACTTCTTTACTTGAAAGCTTGATCCCATCACCTGCAGTTTTTATCTTCTCTTTAAATGGATCGGCTTGAAGCAGCCGATGCAAAAACTTTCTGCCATCGGGACCAATCGGAATAGAATGGTCATCTCTTGGTGTTTCAGCAAATTTCAATCGTCTTTTTTCAATGGCCGATTTAACTATTTGACGAAACATATTGCAATCCTCAAAATTATGTTTGAACGAATGATGCAACCTACAATACATTCGTCCTTGAATTGATTGATTGACATGGTGATCAAGAATTCTTATGTAATTATTTTTCAGCAACAAATCAAATATTTGATCACACATGCTTGAATTGAAGGTAAACTTTTTATTCTCTAGCCGATCTTGCTGTTTGAATGGCTTTGGAGATAAGCAAACGAATGGTTCAGATCCCCATTCGGCTATGCATTGTTTTTTTCACTCTATCTCCGATGTCTTTGGATAAGATATTATATTAGCATCAGTTTTCTCAATAGAATTCAACCTTGGCTTTAAATTTCTGAAACGAAGATTTTTAGAACATACATGTCTCAGTAGAGACCAAGTGCAAGCCAAGTACGAATAAGCAAAGCTACCCGACTAGATATGAACTTTACATAAAGCAACGGGGAAAGCTTTTGCTGTAACAATAAATCAATATCGGTCTTTATAAATGGCGTAATGGGTTGACCGATATGTTCCATAACAAGTTTATTGCTAACAAGTAAATTACCCTTCTTCATTGGTCTTTCAAAATTACTTATGAGAATATTTCTTATAGATGCATCAATAATGAAGTCACGACCAAATCTGAAAATAGGTAAATTACTCTCTATGCATACCTCTTCAAATATGTTGGGAGAACATGATCGTGGTGTCACTTGAAGAACACCTTGCTCCATCTTTGGATGGCTCCCCAACACCTTTTCATCATCTTTTTCTTGATTCCGTGCATCATTGCTTTGAAGATCCATGTCAGCTGAACTTTGTTCGGCTACTTGTTCTTGTCCTTGAGGCTTGTCAATTTCTATGGCACGGAACTCATAGAGCAGGAAGTAGGTTCCATTGACTTCGGAAAAATCAAGTATGACTGTTTTAATATGCTTTCCATGCCCTTTCTCAATAATGCTTGCCTCTTTGGATTTGATGGACTCAGAATATATACTACTTGATTCGGCTCTTCTAATAACCGAATTTTCTTTGTTACCTGAATCAACAACTTTATGTTTTTGAATTTGCAAGGCTTCTCGCTCTCGTCTAAGTTTAGCCCACATCTCAGCTTGGCGAGCTTTAAACTTTTTCATCTCAATTTCCATCCACTCGTCATGAGATTGCCCCCCAATACTTTGAGACTCTTTCGGCAATGAGGTGCCGAAACTTTGCGATTGTTTAGGTGGTACACTGGATGGTACAGCACTGGGCAACTGCATCATTTGCACAACTCTAGCTTTTACATCAGCAAAATCATGAGGCTTCCCGCCTTCTATTAGTTCTTGGCGAATAGAGTTGCACAAATCCCAAGAGAATGTAAGCTTGTTCTCAATTACCCAGTCTGGATATGGTTGCCCCCCAATGCTTTTAGACTCTTTCGGCAATGAGATGTTGCCGGAATTCTGTAATTGTGTAGGGGGACATGATATGCCACGGTAGTAGGTGAAGGCATTTGTGCTCCTGCAGAAGTTTCACTTATTCGGCCATGACCATTAAGGTGCGGAGCCGAATTATGGACATCAACAGTTGCGTATGGTACCAAAAAACTAGTAGCATGAGGTGTAGCATATGATGTTTGAGGGTAATTGGCCGAATAACTAGTAGTAGCATGGCCAATTCCCCTATCCACCAGCATGTTTGGATTAACATGTTGCAAATTAGTTGCCGATGAATAAAAAGATGAAACACTATGTTGCATGCCATTGAAAGATCCTACATTGGGTGTTTCAACTTGATTAACCGAACTCATCATGTTGTTCATCGGCATATGCATTTGTGGGGTTGCCGATGCATGGGAGTTGGGATACATATGTTGCATGTTGCTAAAATTATATGAAGTAGAATCATGGAGATTTTGTTGCATCGGCCCTTGCACATAATTAGATGCATGATTGATAAAGCTAGGGCTAGCGGATACATTATGCTCATTAGATGATCTAGCAACAACATATGTATTATTTGCATCTACATATGTGAATTGGGTATTCATATTACCTTTGTAGATTGCAAACCCTAGATGACGATCTCTTCGTAGCAAGAACGGGCCGGAGACCGTTCAAAGCTTCATCCCCAGCGGAGTCGCCAAAAAGTGTGTTCGCACACGAACACGTCACCGTGTACCCTTGACGCCGGGGGTGATGCACCGCAGCTCACGTCGAAGGAGACCCGTCCGGAAGCGCGGTACGCAGGCAATCCGGCGGGTGCTTTTGTAGACCCAAAACCCCACGTGCCCGGGAGGGACCCCGTCAGGGCGCGCGGCGGTTATGGGCTGCCCTAGGTCGGCCTGACCGCCCCTAGGGCCTCGAGGTTCGCCGCCCTGCAACAAGAAGAACAGACGAAGAACGAGGAAGAAGAAGAACTAGGGTTAAGAAGAAAAGGTAAAAGATAAAAAGTGGTAGATGAATTGATCGATTATGTGTTGTTCAATCGGCCGTGACCCCTTAGGTATATAAGAGGCGGCTGGACTTGCCGTGCAAGGAAAAGTCTTGGATTCACGTCCAAAACCGTAGCCAAATTCGGATTGGTTTTATCCGAACTTTCCAAAACTGTTCGGTTTAAACTGGCTGTACCTTGCGGGTAATTCTTGAGGTGGTAAACGACCTCGGATGGAAAAGAGACCAAAAGCAATCTTGACCGTTTCGACGATACGAACAACTTTCATGTTGAACGTTTTTCGATTTGAAGCCATCTTCTAGGCCAAAACGGTCACGCAATACAGGCTGTTATTCGCGCTACCCATCAGACACGTGGCTGGTGGGGCGCGCCACTTATGGCTCTGTGACAGGGCTGTGTTCGGATGGCTGTAACTTTTGCATACGAACTCGGATTGGGACGATTTTTATATCAAAATCGACCGTTTCGACGAGACGCACAACTTTCATGTTGAAACTTTTTCTATTTGAAGTCATCTTAATTGGGTTTCAAGCCATTCTTTAATCTGGTGTCATTGTGAGCATCTCTGAACTTGTCATAACTTTTGCATCCGGACTCCGTTTTAGACCACTTTCATATCCATCTTGATCTTCTCAAAGAAAGCCATCTCATGGTGACTTCCAATCATAAGTTTGAAGTAATCTTGACATAGATTAAAGCAATTTTTACGATTGTGCCACTTTTGAGCGTCAACAGGAGACAAGAATACATCCTTCTTCCATGAGCAGGCCAAAGAGCGGAGGAGAATTAATAGGATTGGGAGGCTGAGAAGAAAAGATGGGAGTTGGGCAGTGAGGAAAGAGGAGAAAAGGAGCTTGTCTCTAACTACTTCTCGCAGCTTTTCAGGTCGGAGGGAGCAACTGAACATGAAGCAGTGCTACAATCTGTAAAGTGCAGAGTCACAAGGGAAATGAACTCAGCCCTTGTGGCAGAAGTCAGTGTTGATGAGGTCAAGGCAGCACTAAAGGAAATTGGGGATCTGAAGGCCCCAGGGGAGGATGGCATGCCGGCAATCTTTTACAAGCACTATTGGGATGATGTGGGGGTAAGAATTACACAGGAAGTGCTAGCATTCCTAAACGGAGGGCCTATGCCGGCTGACTGGAACAATACATTGATAACTCTAATCCCAAAGGTTAAAAACCCAGACAGTATCAAAAACCTGAGGCCAATAAGTCTAAGTAATGTTGTATATAAGATCATATCCAAGATTCTATCTAAGAGGCTGAAGGTGTTGCTGCTAGAAATCATCTCTCCTACTCAAAGTGCTTTTGTACAAGGCAGACTCCTAACCAACAATGTGCTGCTTGCCTATGAGGTTACCCACTACATCCAAAATAAGAAAAGGGGCAAGGATGCCTATGTTGTGGTAAAGTTGGATATGAGCAAGGCAAACAACCGGGTGGAGTGGCACTTTCTGGAAGCTCTTATGGTTAAAATGGGTTTCCATCGAAGGTTCGTGGAGCTGATTATGAACAGTGTGAAGGCGGTCAAATACAGGATAAAGATCAATGGGGACCTCACGGAGGAGGTGGTACCAGGAAGAGGGCTGCGCCAGGGGGACCCTTTCTCCCCATACCTTTTTGTATTGTATGCGGAGGCTTTCTCTAGTTTGCTGACTAAGGGTGAAGAGGATAATCTGATTCAGGGGGTCAAGGTGTGTCCGAGTGCCCTGAGTGTGTCCCATTTGTTCTTTGCGGACGATTCCATCATTCTTTTCAAGGCAAACGAAGAGAGCGCAATGCAGATCGAGCGTATCCTACAAATGTATGAGGCAAGCTTTGGACAAACCATAAATAAGGACAAGTCAGCGGCATTTTTTGGTGTCAATGTGAAGGCTGAAGATAAGAAGGATGTCATGAGCATCCTAGGAACCACAAAGGTGGCCCTGAACGAAAGGTACTTGGGCATGCAAATTCATTTAGGTAAGTTAACAACCAAGACCTTCAGACACATCATTGATAGAATCTTACAGAGAATTAGTGGTTGGCAAGAGAAGATGCTTTCATGTGCAGGGAAAGAACTATTGACTAAAGTTGTCGTGTAGGCAATTCCCACCTTTACCAAGTCATGCTTTGATCTAACTAAATCAATTTGTGAGGTGATTAGCACTGTGGTGTGCAAATATGGGTGGAGTCAGCAGGATAAAACAAATAAAATCCATTGGCTGAGCTGGGAGAAGCTGACTAAGTCAAAGGGAGATGGGGGGCTTGGCTTCCATGACATCTACAGCTTCAACATGGCTATGCTCACGCGTCAAGGCTGGAGAATGCTACATAATCCGGAGTCCCTATGTGCTCGGGTTCTTGGGCCGAAATACTTTCTTGATGGAAATTTGTTGAACGCAAGGGAGATAAGCAATATGTCCTATACATGGAGGAGTATCTTGAAAGGCATAGTTATTCTAAAAAGGCCTCATTTGGCGGATGGGAAATGGCTAGTCTATCAATATTTGGACGGACCCATGGATCCCTAGGGGAACGACACGGCTGCCAGCTACACCAAGGGGCACCAACTTACTATCAAAAGTCAGTGTTCTGATCGACCCAGTGACGGGTGTGTGGGATGAACCGCTGGTGAGGGCCACTTTCCATGAGGATGACACATCCTGGATCCTTGCCATACCTATAAACATGTGCTTGAGGATCTCCCTGCATGGCATTTTGATAGAAGGGGCATTTTCTCAGTTAAATCGGCTTATTGGCTTCATATGCATGATAGAACTCTGGAGGGTCCAGGAGGTGTTGCGTCAGGGGTGGAGGAGTCAAACATAATGTCTCTCCATGGAAGATGATTTGGCAGTTGACGGTCCCTGGCAAAATTAGGCACTTCATGTAGAGACTAGCGCACAACTCGACGGCTTTCTGCGCTAACCTTCAAAGAAGGGGGCTCAAGAATTCTCCACTCTGCCCAGTTTGCCGCATTCACGAGGAGGACGGGGGCCATCTCCTCTTTAAATGCAAGCAAGTCAAAGAGGTTTGGCGTCTTTGTGAACTGGAGGAGGAGAGGCTGCTGTTAATGGACCAGCGAATGGCTATGACAATGGTGGAGAAGCTGATGGCCCTCAACATGGAGAAGCAAGCTCTCATTGCTACACTCATGTGGAACTGGTGGTGTGAGCGAAATAACCGCAGAGAAGGAGGCAAAGGCAAATTGAGCGAGGAACTAGAAATGGATTATCCAACATCAGACGCGTGAATTCTGCACTCTTAAGCAAAACCAAAAGAATGCATGTTCGTTACCCAAACAGCGTTGGACGCCACCACCCGAGGAGTTGAATAAGATTAATATTGATGGTTCATTCAGGCCAAATGAAACAAATGGGGGCTGGGGTGCAGTGTTCAGGGATCATGTGGGTGACGTGCTGGTTTGTGCGGCAGGTTTTCTCCCAAATATTCTGAATGCTCTACATTCAGAGATGCTTGCTACTGAAACTGCACTTCATTTGGCTTCAGACCTGTGAATGGGCAGGGTGTACTTGGAAACGGATGCACTTCTACTGAAAGATGCTATGGATGACAAGGGCGTTGATTTCTCTAATCTGAGCGTTGTGGCCATTCGCTTGAAAGACTTCATTAGGTGTAATTTTGTTGAGTGTAAAACTGTGTACTGCCCTAGAGTCTGTAATCAGGTTGCTCACACGCTGGCGACTAAGGGATCGCTGATGGCTGGGATGGCTCCCTATGTAACGGACGGACCTGATCTGTGTGTAACCCACTTTGTGGCGAGCGATTTGGCTTTGCAAACTATTTAATGCAATAAATTGAAGCTCAAAAAAAACATTAGTCATAAAGAACTCACATATTTATTGCAAAAATTTGTTGGCTATCGAAAGAAAGTATTAGACGTGTGCTCCTAGGGGAAGGGTTGGTAGGAGTTAACCATCGCGCGATCCCGACCTCCACACAAAGGATGACAATCAATAAATACCTCATGCTCTAACTTTGTCACATAGCGGTTCACCATACGTGCATGCTACGGGAATCACAAACTTTAACACAAGTATTTCCCAATTCCATAATTACTCCACTAGCATTTTTCTAATATCACCATCCTCATATCTCAAAATAATCATCAAGTATCAAACCTCTCATCATATTCAGTGCACTTTGTATGAAAGTATTTACTATACTCATATTGGATGCCTATCATATTAGGACTAGTTTTATAACCAAAGCACATTACCATGCTGTTCTAAAAGACTCTCAAAAGGATATAAGTGAAGCATGAGAGATCATCAATTTCTACAAAATAAAACCACCACCGTGCTCTAAAAGATATAAGTGAAGCACTAGAGCAAAAATATGTAGCTCAAAAGATATAAGTGAAGCACATAGAGTATTCTAACAAATTATAAATCATATTTATCTCTCTCAAAAGGTGTCTCCAGCAAGGATGATTGTGGCAAACTATAAAGAAAAGAATCAAATCATACATGACGCTCCAAGCAAAACACATATCATGTGGTGAATAAAAATATAGTCCAGAGTATAGTTACCGATAGATGGAGACGAAAGAGGGGATGCATTCATGGGGCATCCACAAGCTTAGGCTTTTGGTTGTCCTTGAATTTTACCTTGGGGTGCCTTGGGCATCCCAAAGCTTAGGCTCTTGCCACTCTTTGCCGAATAGTCCATCAAATCCATACTCAAAACTTGAAAACTTCACAACACAAAACTTAGCCAAAAATCACGTGAGCTCGGTTAGTATAAGAAAACAAACCACCACTCAAAGGTAATGTAATGAACTCATACTTTGTTTATATTGGTGTTAAACCTACTGTATTCCAACTTCTCTATGATTCATACTTCCCAATAATACACATAGATTCATCAACATAAGCAAACAACACATGAAAAATAGAATCTGTCAAAAACAGAACAGTCTGTGGTAATCTGTAACTTTCGAATACTTCTGTAACTCCAAAAATATCGAAATAAATTGGTAAACGTGACGAATTTCTCTATTAATCATATGCAAAAATAATCAACTAAATAGCACTCTCCAGTAAAATATGGTAGCTAATCTCGTGAGTGCTAAATTTTGTGTTTTTTACAGCATGATCATGTAAACTTCACACAAGTATTCCCAAAGGTTCTACTTGCCAGAAACACTAATAAAAACACAAAACCACATCTAAACAGAAGCTAGATGCAATATTTATTCCTAAACAGAAGCAAAAACAAAGAGAATAAAATTGGGTTGCCTCCCAACAAGCGCTATAGTTTAACGCCCCTAGCTAGGCACGATACAAGAATAGATCTAGGTATTGCCATCTTTGGTAGGCAATCCATGAGTGGCTCTCATAATAGACTCATAAGGTAATTTGATTTTCTTTCTATGAAAGTGTTCCATGAGTTTCATTAACGGAAATTGCAATCTAATATTTCCTTCTTTCATATCAATAATTGCATTAATCGTTCTAGGGAAAGGTCTACCAAGAATAATATGACATGAAGGATAGCAATCTATGTCAAGAACAATGAAATCTATGGGTACATAATTCCTATTGGCAACAATAAGAAAATCATTAATCCATCCCATAGGTTTCTTAATGGTAGAATCCGCAAGATGCAAATTTAAAGAACAATCATCAAGCTCAAGGAAACCTAAAAAATCACACAAAGATTTTGGGATTGTCGAAACACTTGCACCCAAATTACACAAAGCAAAGTATTCATGATCTTTAATTTTAATTTTAATAGTCGGTTCCCACTCATCATAAAGCTTTCTAGGGATAGAAACTTCGAATTCAAGTTTTTCTTCGTAAGATTGCGTCAAAGCATCAACTATGTGTTTGATAACAGCTTTATTTTGACTATAAGCATGCGGAGAATTTAGTACAGATTGCAACAAGGAAATACAATCTATTAAAGAGCAATTATCATAATTGAATCCCTTGAAATCCAAAATAGTGGGTTCATCGCTAATGCAAAGTTTTAATCTCTTCAATCCCACTTTTAACAATTTTAGCATCAAGATCTAAAAACTATGAATCATTGGGACGCCTTTTAACTAAAGTAGACTCATCTCCAGTCCCATCTTTACCAAGATTCATACTAGAAAACAATGATCTAATAGAAGACACATCAATAACTTTCAAATCTTCATCCTTACTTTCATGATAACTAGAAGAACATGCTTTCACAAAGGAATCCTTTTTAGCACGCAACCTAACGGTTCTTTCTTTGCACTCATCAATGGAAATTCTCATGGCTTTGAGAGACTCATTTATATCATTCTTGGGTGGAATAGATCTAAGTATCAAAGAATCAACGTCAAGAGTAATTCTATCCACGTTTCTAGCCAACTCATCAATCTTAAGCAAGTTTTCTTCAAGCAAAGCATTCAAATTCTTTTGCGAATTCATAAACTCCTGAACACTAGCTTCAAATTCAGAGGGCATCTTACCAAAATTTCCATAAGAGTTATTGTAGGAATTACCATAATTATTAGAGGAATTTCTAGGAAAAGGCCTAGGATTAAAGTTTCCTCTATAAGCATTGTTACCAAAATTATTCCTACCAACAAAATTCACATCCAAAGTATAATTATTATTTTCAATCAACGTGGATAAAGGCATATCATTAGGATCAGAAGAAGCACTCTTAGTAGCAAATAATTTCATAAGTTCATCCATCTTTCCACTCAAAACACTAATCTCTTCAATATCATGCACTTTTTTACTAGAAGATCTTTCGGTGTGCCATTGAGAGTAGTTAACCATAATATTATCTAGGAGTTTGGCAGATTCCCCTAAGGTAGTTTCCATGAAAGTGCCCCCCGTGGCCGATTCCAAAAGATTTCTAGAAGCAAAATTCAAGCCAGCATAAAAAATTTGTATAATCATCCATAAGTTCAAACCATGTGTAGGGCAATTACGTATCATTAATTTCATTCTCTCCCAAGCTTACGCAACATGCTCATGATCTAGTTGCTTAAAATTCATAATATCGTTTCTAAGAGAGATGATCTTAGCGGGAGGAAAATACTTAGAGATAAAAGGCATCTTTGCACTTATTCCATGAATCAATACTATTTCTAGGCAAGGAGGAAAACCAAGTTTTAGCGCAATCTCTAAGTGAAAATGGAAATAGCTAAAATTTAACAATATCATTATCCGTATCCCTCTTCTTTTGCATATCACACAAATCAACAAAGTTGTTCAGATGGGTAGCGGCATCTTCACTAGGAAGGCCAGAAAATTGATCTTTCATGACAAGATTCAAAAGAGCAGCATTGATCTCACAAGATTCAGCATCGGTAATAGGAGCAATAGGCGTGCTAATAAAATCATTATTGTTGGTATTGGAGAAGTCACACAATTTGGTATTGTTTTGAGCCATAGTAACAAGCAAGCAATCCAACACACAAGCAAACAAGAAGGATGCGAACGGTAAACACACGACGAAAAGAAGGGCGAATAAAACGGCAAGGGTGAAGTGGGGGAGAGGAAAACAAGAGGCAAAAAATGTAATGCAAAGGATAAGGGTTTGTGATAGGTACTTGGTATATGACTTTTGCGTAAGCCTCCCTGGCAACGGCGCCAGAAATTCTTATTGCTATTTGTCGAGCTTGCATTGTATTCCCTCGAAGAGGAAAGGGTGATGCAGCACATTAGCGTAAGTATTTCCCTCAGTTTTTGAGAACCAAGGTATCAGTCCAGTAGGAGACCATGCGCGAGTCCCTCGCACCTGCACAAACAAATAAGAACTTCGCAGCCAATGCAATAAGGGGTTATCAATCCCTTTACGGTCACTTACGAAAGTGAGATCTGATAGGTAGGATAGTATGATATTTTTGGTATTTTTGATATAAGAACAGAGAGTAAATAAAGAAAATAAGCAACAGCAGCAAAAATTGAAGTAAAGTAATATGATAAAGATAGACCCGGGGGCCATAGGTTTCACTAGTGGCTTCTCTCATGATAGCAGAATTCTACGGTGGGCGAACAAATTACTATCGAGCAATTGATAGAAAAGTGCATAGTTATGAGAATATCTAGGCATGATCATTATATATAGGCATCACGTCCGTGACAAGTAGACCGAAATGATTCTGCATCTACTACTATTAATCCACACATCGACCGCTATCCGACATGCATCTAGAGTATTAAGTTCATAAGAACAAAGTAATGCTTTAAGCAAGATGACATGATGTAGAGGGATAAACTCAAGAAATATGATATAAACCCCATCTTTTTATCCTTGATGGCAACAATACAATACGTGCCTTGCTGCCCCTGCTGTCACTGGGAAAGGACACAGCAAGATTGAACCCAATGCCAAGCACTTCTCCCATTGCAAGAACTATAGATCTAGTAGGCCAAACCAAACCAATAATTTGAAGAGACTTGCAAGGATATTATAATCATACATAAAAGATTTCAGAAAATAATCAAATATTGTTCATAGATAATCTTGATCATAAAACCACAATTCATCGAATCTCGACAAACACACCGCAAAAAGATTACATCAAATAGATCTCCTCGAAGATCGAGGAGAACTTTGTATTGAGATCCAAAAAGAGAGAAGAAGCCATCTAGCTAATAACTATGGACTCGAAGGTCTGTGGTAAACTACTCACAACTCATTGGTGAGGCTATGGCGTTGATGTAGAAGCACTCCGTGGTAGAACCCCCCTCCGGCGGAGCTCCGGAATAGGCCCCAAGATGGGATCTCACGGGAACAGAAGGTTGCGGCGGTGGAATTAGGGTTTTCTCTGTTGCCTCGATATTTTCATGGTACATGGATATATATATATATATATATAGGAAGAAGGAGGGCATCGGGGGAGCCAGAGGGGGCCCACGAGGGTGGGGGCGCACCCAGGGGGAGGGGCGCGCCCTGGACCCTCGGGGCGACATCCTTCGTTCCCTCGTGTGTACTCCATGTCTTCTGGGTAGATACGGTTCCAAAAATAACTCTCCCGAAGGTTTCATTCCGTTTGGACTCCGTTTGATATTCTTTTTCTACGAAACTCTGAAATAGGCAAAAAAATAGCAATTTGCACTGGGCCTTGGGTTAGTAGGTTAGTACCAAAAATAATATAAAAGTGTATAATGAAGCCCATTAAACATCCAAAACGGAATATATAATAGCATGGAACCATAAAAAATTATAGATATGTTGGAGACGTATCAAATATGCTCTTTTCTATTATTTTTGGGACTAACCTATTAACCGGAGGCCCAGTGCCAGTTTCTGTTTTTTTTCTCCCTATTTTAGAGTTTCGCAGGAAAGGAATACCAAACGGAGTCCAAAATGAATGAAACCTTCGCGGTGATCTTTCTTGGACCGAAAGAAATCCAGAAGACTTGGAGTGGAAGTCTGGAACTCCACGAGGAGGCCACGAGGCAGGAGGGCATGCCCAGGGGGGTAGGCGCGTCCCCCACCCTCGTGGGCCCCTCGTAGCTCCACCGATGTACTTCTTCCGCCTATATATACTCTTATACCCTAGAAACATCAGAGGGAGCCACGAAACCACTTTTCCACCGCCACAACCTTCTGTACCCGTGAGATCTCATCTTGGGGCCTTTTCCGGCGATCTGCCGAAGGGGGAATCAATCATGGAGGGCTTCAACATCAACACCATAGCCCCTCTGATGAAGCATGAGTAGTCTACCATAGACCTTCAGGTCCATAGTTATTAGCTAGATGGCTTCTTCTCTCTCTTTAATTCTGAATACAAAGTCTCCTCTATTCTCTTGGAGATCTATTCGGTTTTATAATTTTTGTGGCGTGTTTGCCGAGATCCGATGAATTGTGGATTTATGAACAAGATTATCTATGACTATTATTTGGTTATTCTCTGAATTGTTATATGCATGATTTGATATCTTTGCAAGTCTCTTCGAATTATCGGTTTAGTTTGCCCTACTAGATTGATCTTTCTTCCAATGGGAGAAGTGCTTACCTCTGATTCAATTTTGCGGTGTCCTTTCCCAGTGATAGTAGGGGCAGCTAGGCACGTATTGTATTGTTGCCATCGCGGATATAAAGATGGGGTTTATATCATATTGCTTGAGTTTATCCCTCTACACCATGTCATCTTGCTTAATGCATTACTCCGTTCTTATGAACTTAATACTCTAGATGCATGCTGGATAACGGTCGATGTGGGGAGTAATAGTAGTAGATGCAGAATCGTTTCGGTCTACTTGACACGGACGTGATGCCAATATTCATGATCATTGCCTTAGATATCTTCAGAACTATGCGCTTTTCGATGAATTGCTCGGGAGTAATTTGTTCACCCACCGTAATACATGTTATCTTGAGAGAAGCCGCTAGTGAAACTTATGGCCCCCGGGTCCCTTTGCTATTAAATTGAATCTCTTTTATTTACATGGCATCTCGTTTACTATTTTGCAATCTTTATTTTCCAATCTATACAACAAAAATACAAAAAAAAATTAACTTTACTATCTTTATTATATCTCACTTTTGCGAGTGATCTTGAAGGGATAGACAACCCCTTTATCGCGTTAGTTGTAAGGATCTTGATTGTTTGTGCAGGTAATAGGTGACTTGTGTGTTGTCTCCTACTAGATTGATACCTTGGTTCTCAAAACTAAGGGAAATACTTATACTACTTTGCTGCATCACCCTCTCCTCTTCAAGGGAAAACCAACGCATGCTCAAGAGGTAGCAAGAAGGATTTCTAGCGCCATTGCCAGGGAGATCTAAGCCAAGTCAAGACATACGATGTACCCATCATAAACTCTTCTCCCTTGCATTACATTATTCTCCATTCACCTCTCGTTTTCCTCTCCCGCACTTCTAAAACATTTTCAGAAAAACACAAAAAGATTTGCCTTCTTTTCGTTTGCCTGTTTGTCGTTCGATCTTATGTTTGCTCGTGTTGCCATGTGCCTTCTATTTTCTTGCATCTTCACTTGATGAAAATCTATCTATGGATCCTCATCCGCTTGCTAATATTTTTAAGAGATCCAACTATGATGAACCAATTGCTAGTGAGTTTAGTGCACTAGATTATCTTTATGAGGATTTGCTTGAAATTCGTGAATCTGGAAATTTTGACGAAGTATTGAAAGAAGAAATTCATGAAGTGATTCACCATAAATCTTTGAATGAAAAACATGATTGCAATGATGTTATTATAAATTCTATTAATGTCAATTGTGTTAATAATATGCAAAACCACAAGCTTGGGGATGCTAGTTTTGATATGTCCACTACTTGTTGCAATGATCATGATTGGGGTGATTCTTCTTATGATCTTGAACATTTATTTAATACCCATGATGAATATAAGATTGATAATAATGTTTGCAATAATGTTGATAGTGGGTTTGGAAGAGTGTCAACTTTATACCCCACATATTTGGAGAATGTTCAATCTTATGAAATTTTTGATAAAAGTGGGTTTGGAGAGGTTATGACTTTAGTTAGTGATAATCCCGCTATTTTGGAAGAGTGTCAACTTAGGATGCATGTGGATCTTGTAGAGAATATTTCATGTGATAGCTATACTATTGAATTTGATTATGATCCCGTATGTAATAATTATGAGAGAGGAAAATATGGTTGTAGAATTTTTCATGTTACTAAATTACCTCTCGTTATGTTGAGATTGATCTTGTTTTCTCTTTATTCCTTGCATATGCTGGATATTGCTTGTCTTGATTTGTTTTCCTATAAAATGCCTATGCATAGGAAGTATGTTAGACTTAGATGTGTTTGCCACATGTTTTACGATGCTCTCTTTGTGCTTCAATTCTTATCTTACATGTGAGCATCATTGAAATCTCAAGACGATCTTAATGGCTATAAAGAAAGAGCTTGTTGGGAGACAACCCAATTTTCTTTTCTTTTTTTTCTTTTTGGTTCTGTGTTTCAAGTTTTACACATTATTACTTCCGTAGTAATTGTGTTTTGGTGTTTAATTAGTGTTTGTGCCAAGTAGAACCTTTGGGAAGACTTGGGTGAAGTCTTTGCGATCTTGCTGTAGAAAACAGAAACTTTTGCGCTCATGAGAATAGCTGCAATTTTTTACTGGAGAGTGCTTTTAGGTTGATTCTTTTTTAAGATGATTAATAGACAAATTCCTCACGTCCACCTATTTATTTAAGAATTTTTGGAGTTACATAAGTATTCGAAAGTTACAGATTTCTACAGACTGTTCTGTTCTTGATAGATTCTGTTTTTCGTGTGTTGTTTGCTTATTTTGATGAATCTATGGGTAGTATCGGGGGGTATGAACCATAGAGAAGTTGGAATATAGTAGGTCCAATATAAATATAGAATGAGTTCATTATAGTACCTTAAAGTGGTGGTTTATTTTCTTATACTAACGGAGCTCATGAGATTTTCTGTGAAGTATCATGTTGTGAAGTTTTCAAGTTTTTGGGTAAGGATTTGATGAACCATGGAATAAAGAGTGGCAAGAGGCTAAGCTTGGGGATGCCCAAGGCACCCCAAGGTAAAATTCAAGGACAACCAAAATCCTAAGCTTGGGGATGCCCCGGGAAGGCATCCCCTCTTTCATCTTCGTGTATCGGTAACTTTACTTGAAGCTATATTTTTATTCACCACAAGATATGTGTTTTGCTTGGAGTGTCATGTATGATATGAGTCTTTTCTTTTTAGTTTGCCACAATCATCCTTGCTTAATACATCTTTATGAGAGACACGCTTGACTCGGAATTTATTAGAATACACTGTGTGCTTCACTTATATCTTTTGAGCTAGATAATTTTGCTCTAGTGCTTCACTTATATATTTTTAGAGCACGGTGGTGGTTTTATTTTATACAAATGATTGATCTCTCATGCTTCACTTATATTATTTTGAGAGTCTTTTATAACAGGATGGTAATTTTCTTGGGTCTTTTACATCTGTCTCCCTAACTCGAACCCACTACTCACATTTTCCCCTAATTCGAAAGCTTGCTCAAAAATGCCCCTCAGCCGTCATGTCCCCTTATAGAATTGCCCTTCCGTGCCGTTTTCGTCCAGTCAAGGCTGTTTGACCGGTAAGCGGTCGTTTCTTTGTCATTTTTGCCCCTCCGTCCTTACACATGGGCCCAGGTCACCGGTTCACTCTCTCTCCCTCTCATTCTCTCGCCTGAGCCGCTGGCTCTCTCTTGCTCTCCCAAATCGCCTCCAGCCGTAACCCTAACCCTAGCTTGCTCCTTCCCAACTCGCAAGGCTCGATCTACTGATGGCGTTCGTGGTGGAGCTTCGGATCTGATTCCGTGTCGCACTCTGCTAGGGTGTGAAGGAGACACCGGCGACAGGATGGATGGGGAAAACAGTTGTGGTGGCGGCGGCGGCGAACGAGGGAGCACACCGCAGCCACAGAAGTATGCTTCGGCGGGGTAAGTTTCTCTACTAATCTAGTGATGTCTCATGCCGGTTTTAGTTGTAGTTCGATTTGTTGTTGTAGTTGAATTTGTTGATCTAGTTCATATTGCTCATGGCGTTGGGATCTCTCTCTATTTTCCATGGTCATCGTAGGATGGACCCCGATAGAGCAGTTGGGATGGAATGTAGAATGGAAACCACACTTCTAGCTAGTGCTGGCACAAAATTATCCAATATAGGATTCTCCTTTCCTTTTGTTGCTGACAATCAATGGACTTTTAATCAGTTTAGATCTGCGTTATGTGCTCAATATCCATGAGATCTATACGATGCAGTGGAATTCAGGTACTGGGACATTGCAAAATCAGCTTGGGTCCTTGTCCAGTTTGATGATGAGCTTGGTATCATGTTTGCAATACATGATACTTTCCCTGCTAAACGAGAAATCAGTGTCATACAAAGGAAGAGAGGAGAGACAGAGAGCAGAGGAGCAAGATCTCAGTCTAGGTCTAGAGGTAAAGGTAGTACCAGCCAATCAAGGGGCAAAAAGAAAACAACAACTCATGTGTCTGACAGCAGATCCATGCAGGCACCAGGAACACCTACTGTAGAAGTATCTAGGCATGCAGGCCCCTCTCATAGTAGAGATTCAGGTGACCCCTATACTGAAGAGGCACTACCAGATGATTGGCCAAGTGATGATGAGGATGAAAAGTTGTTTCCATAGTTTGTAACAAGGAAGAAAGGCAAGGAGAAAGATGATGATGATGAAGATTATGTTCCACCCCCTAAAGGCATGTTTGCTGAGGCAGGTGAAGATGAGAAGGAGGAGGATAGGGACATGGGATACTCCGAGACATCTGATGAGGAAAGACCAGATGTGCAATACAATAGAGATGATCCTTCTTTGAAACAGGGAACAATTTTTTCCAGTGCTATAGACTGTAGAAATGCTCTTGCAAACTTCTCAATAAAGACTCAAAGTGAGAGGCTCAGTAAGTGAGATCGATCAATATGTACATGAGTACTTTTCTGTTGCTAAGTACAATGCCACTTATGCTGAAAATCTGCCATCAATGGAGGGCAAACAATAGTGGGATGTGGTGGATCCTGGGTTTAAATTGTCTGCTCCATTGCAAAACAGGGCCCCTGGTAGACCTAGGAAGACCTGAATTAGGGCAAAATCTGAGGGAAAAGGACTTGGAGGAAGGAGAAAGAAATGTGGCAGGTGTGGAAGGCTTGGCCATCGTGCCACTAACTGCAAGGAATCCATTGACCCAGCTTTTGGAGAAGAAGAGCACTGGGGGGCTGAAAAAGCAATGGATGACCATTTAGATGCTGAAACTGATGCTGACAATGAGAAGGAGGAGGATACTGAGGCTGAAAATGCTACAGAGCTTGAAACTGATGCTGAAAATGCTACAGAGCTTGAAACTGATGCTACAATTGCTACAGATGCACCAACAGTGTCATCTGCTGTAAGGTGCAATAGCTACAGATGTTCTCATATCAACTTTTGCTTCATTTAGTATTCTCATTTAATTTTTTGCTTCATTTAATGTTCTCATTTCAATTGTAGCCCAAGAAAGAACTACAAAAGGGCAGCTGATAGAGGGATGTCACTAGCCAAGAAGAGGCTAAAGTGTACACCAGATCCTACAGTAGGATCTGCAACTGGAAGCAACCAGCTTAGCAAAGAAGTGGGCAAAATTGTGACCACAAGGAGGAGTTCAAGGCTCTTAACTACTCCTACTAGCAACACCAGGAGCAAGAATATCCTACAGTAGAATCTGTGGCTGGAATCATTTAGTGTTGTTTTTGTTGTTTAACAACTATTTGTGAACTTGTTAGCTGCTATCTTAAGTGTGTGATGCTGAAGTTTATGAACTTATGTAATGGTGAACTTGTGAGCTGCTATCTTGCATATGCAATGCTGAATTCATGTTATTCTGTGAGCTGTTATCTTGTGAGCTTCTAGTTTCAAATATCATGTGAGCTACTATCTTGTGAGCTGCTATTTTGTCACAATAGATCATTTGGGCAAATATTCCATTCTATGCTATTTCAGTGATTGTTCAAAGCAATATGCCAAGCAAGATTATTGAGTCATTTCCAATTAGCAACATCACAACATTCCCAGATCACAACATTGTTCTGGTGATAATACATTCCCAAACTAAGCTCCATCACAGCATACACTACAAAGAGAAATCCATTTAGTATGGATTATTAGACAACCCAAAAACAAATGTGGCCAAAATACTAATACCGAGAACTATGATAAATCCCCAAGCTTGCATAAGCTCGTTCCTCTTCTTCAACTTCATCTTCAGTTTCTTGTTCTTCTCGGTTAGATACATTACCCTCCTCTCTAAATCATGAGCTTTTAGCCAGCTCTTCTCCAATCCTGCATGAAGCTCCTCAAATGCACGAGCAACGCGTTCGGTTGGTGGCGGGTCAGTCCAGACAACCCAGTAACATTCATCAGGAAGCTACAAAATCAATGATCGAATGACAAACAGGACAATGACCAAAATTGAATCAATCTTAACAGCCAAACACTTACATCAAGAGGGCAGCCAAGAAACTATGATAGCCTGGCTTATTAGGGATGATAGACTACTCATATCAATAAGGAATTCCTTCTTTTTCGGGAGCCCATTCGGATAGAACTCCGAAGTTAAGCGTGCTCAGCTTGGAGTAGTTTCAGGATGGGTGACCGATCAGGAAGTTGCTCCCGGGTGCGCACGAGTGAGGACAAAGTGCGCAGAAAAGACTAGTGTTGATATGTGGGGCCAGTCTAGATCCCGCCAGGAGTAACGACCACCGGCGGGTGTGTCCGGGGCGTTACAAGTTGGTATCAGAGCCGACCCTCGCGGTTACACGGATGTTTGCGGACAGTTTCCAGTCATGTTGTGCATGACGTTTGTGACCCGTCGTGGCACACGGCATGGCACATGTGATGTCCTGGAAGCACAGACGGTTGTGCCAAGAGGGAACGTTCCTGTGGCCCGACGAGGACGTCGGTTCCTCTGAGTGAGGGTGTATGTGATAGCCTGGCTTATTAGGGATGATAGACTACTCATATCAATAAGGAATTCCTTCTTTTCTGGGAGCCCATTCGGATAGAACTCCAAAGTTAAGCGTGCTCAGCTTGGAGTAGTTTCAGGATGGGTGACCGACCGGGAAGTTTCTCCCGGGTGCGTACGAGTGAGGACAAAGTGCGCAGAAAAGACTAGTGTTGATATGTGGGGCCAGTCTAGATCCCGCCAGGAGTAACGACCACCGGCGGGTGTGTCCGGGGCGTTACAGAAACCTTCTACCAGAGCATCCTCCTCCCCAGGCGACGCGATGAGCAGGAATAAGCCCATGGCTAGGGCACCGCCGCGTCGACTGAACCTCAAGGCCACAGAATGTCAGATCGGGGATGTAAAACTCCGATTCAAACTGAACTATCCCTTCACCATCGACCTAACAACAGAAAAATCACAAAAAAGTTGAACCCTAATTCCCCAACATGCCCAAATCTCCCCCAAATCAACACTGAAACTTACATCGGCGTCCACCGACGAGCTCACAGAAGACATGCCAGACGAACACATCGCTCACCACGCCCTGCCTGACCTGCCCCTCTCTCCCCGACCACGGAATCGCCCGATCCAGTGTGTGCTAAAAAATGCCCTTTTCGTCACGAGGAAGAAGAAAGAGGGGGAGAGAGAGTGAACTGGTTAGTTGGGCCCATGTGTAAGGACGGAGGGGCAAAAATGTGAAAGAAACGGCACGTTAGCGGTCAAACAACCTTGACTGGATGGAAACGGCTCGGAGGGGCATTTCTATAAGGGCACATGACGGCGGAGGGGCATTTTTGAGCAGGCTTTCGAATTAGGGGTATATCTGATTAGGTGGTTCGAGTTAGGGACAGAAATGCAAATGGCCCAATTTTCTTTGGCCATAAAACTAGTCCTAATATGACGGGCATCCAAGATGGGTACAATAAAAACTTACATATAAAGTGCGTTGAATACTATGAGAAGTTTGATGCTTGATGATTGTTTTGAGATATGAGGATGGTGATATTAGAGTCATGCTAGTAGAGTAATTGTGAATTTGAATAATACTTGTGTTGAGGTTTGCAAGTCCCGTTGCATGCATATATGGTAACCATTGTGTAACAAATTTGAAGCATGAGGTATTTCTTTGATTGTTTTCCTTTGTGTGGAGGTCGGGATCACGCGATGGTTAACTCCTACCAACCCTTCCCCTAGGATCATGCGTGTAGTGCTTGGTTTTTGATGGCTTGTAGATTTTTGCAATAAGTATGTGAGTTCTTTATGACTACTGTTGAGTCCATGGATTATACGCACTCTCACCCTTCCACCGTTGCTAGCCTCTCTAGTACCGCGCAACTTTCGCCGGTACAATAAACCCACCATTTACCTTCCTCAAAACAGCCACCATACCTACATATTATGGCATTTTCATAGCCATTCCGAGATATATTTCCATGCAACATTCCACCGTTCCGTTTATTATGACACGCTTCATCATTGTCATATTGCCTTGCATGATCATGTAGTTGACATCGTATTTGTGGCAAAGCCACCCTTCATAAAAAAATTCATACATGTCACTCTTGATTCATTGCACATCCCGGTACACCGTCGGAGGCATTCATATAGAGTCATATTTTGTTCTAAGTATCGAGTTCTAATCCTTGAGTTGTAAAGAAATAGAAGTGTGATGACCATCATTATTAGAGCATTGTCCTGTGTGAGGAAAACAAAAGGAGGCCAAAGAAGTCAACGGAAAAAAAAGAGAAAGGCTACAGAAGCCTATGATAAAACAAAAAAAGAAAGAAAAAACAGAGAGAGAGAAAGAGAGAAGGGCCAATGCTACTATCCTTTTTCCAAACTTGTGCTTCAAAGTAGCACCATGATCTTCATGATAGAGAGTCTCTTGTTTTGTCACTTTCATATACTAGTGGGAATTTCATTATAGAACTTGTCTTGTATATTCCAATGATGGGCTTCCTCAAAATGCCCTAGGTCTTCGTGAGCAAGAAAGTTGGATGCACACCCACTTAGCTTCTTTTGTAGAGCTTTCATACATTTATAGCTCTAGTGCATCCGTTGCATGGCAATCCCTACTCACTCGTATTGATATCTATTGATGGGCATCTCCATAGCCCATTAATACGCCTAGTTGATGTGAGACCATCTTCCTCCTTTTTGTCTTCTCCACAACCACCACTCTATTCCACCTATAGTGTTATGTCCATGGCTCACGCTCATGTATTGCATGAAAGTTGAAAAAGTTTGAGAATACTAAAGTATGAAACAATTGCTTGGCTGAAACCGGGGTTGTGCATGATTTGAATGTTTTGTGTGACGAAGATGGAGCATAGCCAAACGATATGATTTTGTAGGGATGAACTTTCTTTGGCCATGTTATTTTGAGAAGACATGATTACTTTGTTAGTATGCTTGAACTATTATTATATTTATGTCAATATTAAAATTTAGTCTTCAATCTTTTGGATCTGAACATTCATGCCACAATAAAGAAAATTACATTGACAATTATGTTAAGTAGCATTCCACATCAAAAATTCTATTTTTATCATTTACCTACTCTAGGATGAGCATGAATTAAGCTTGGGGATGCTGGATACGTGACCAACGTATCTATAATTTTTATTGTTCCATGCCATTATATTATCTGTTTTGGATGTTTAATGGGATTTAATATGCTCTTTTATATTATTTTTGGGACTAACCTATTAACCGGAGGCGTAGTGCCAGTTTTTGATTTTTTTTCCTATTTTAGAGTTTCGCAGAAAAGGAATACCAAACGGAGTCCAAATGGAATGAAACCTTCGTGATGATCTTTCTTGGACCGAAAGCAATCCAGAAGACTTGGAGTAGAAGTCTGGTACTCCACGAGGAGGCCACGAGGTAGGAGGGCGCACCCAGGGGGTAGGCGCGCACCCCACCGACGTACTTCTTCCGCCTATATATACTCTTATACCCTAGAAACATCAGAGGGAGCCACTCATACGTCTCCAACGTATCTATAATTTTTTATTGTTCCATGCTATTATATATTTTGTTTTGGATCTTTAATGGGCTTTATTATACACTTTTATATTATTTTTGGGACTAACCTACTAACCCAAGGGCCAGTGCACATTGCTGCTTTTTTGCATATTTCAGTGTTTCGTAGAAAAGGAATATCAAACGGAGTCCAAACGGAATGAAACCTTTGGGAGAGTTATTTTTGGAACAATGTCAACGCGGGAGACTTGGAGTACACGCCAGGAAGCGACGGAGGTGGCCATGAGGGCAGGGGTACGCCCCCCACCCTCGTGGGCCACCTATTGCTCCCCCGGTGCCCCTCTTCAGCCTATATATACTCTCATACCCTGAAAACATCGAGGCAACAATAAACCCTAATTCCACCACCGCAACCTTATGTTCCTGTGAGATCCCATATTGGGGCATGTTCCGGAGCTCCACCGGAGGGGGATCGATCACCAAGGGCTTCTACATCCACACCACGGCCTCTCCGATGAGTTGTGAGTAGTTTACCACAGACCTTCGGGTCCATAGTTATAAGCTAGATGGCTTCTTCTCTCTGTTTGGATCTCAATACAAAGTTCTCCTCGATCTTCGAGGAGATCTATTCGATGCAATCTTTTTGCGGTTTTTTTGTCGAGAGCCAATGAATTGTGGGTTTATGATCAAGATTATCTTTTAACAATATCGGATTCTTTTCTGAAATCTTTTATGTACGATTATAATATTCTTGCAAGTCTCCTCAAATTATTCGTTTGGTTTGGCCTACTAGATCTATAGTTCTTGCAATAGGAGAAGTGCTTGGCTTTGGGTTCAATCTTGCGGTGTCCTTTCCCAGTGACAGCAGGGGCAGCAAGGCACATATAGTATTGTCGCCATCAAGGATAAAAAGATGGGGGTTATATCATATTGCTTGAGTTTATCCCTCTACATCATGTCATCTTGCTTAAGGCGTTACTCTGTTCTTATGAACTTAATACTCTAGATGCATGCTGGATAGCGGTCAATGTGTGGAGTAATAGTAGTAGATGCAAAATCGTTTTGGTCTACTAGTCACGGACGTGATGCCTATATATAATGATCATGCCTAGATATTCTCATAACTATGCGCTTTTCTATCAATTGCTCGACAGTAATTAGTTCACCCACTGTAGAAATTCTGATATCATGAGAGAAGCCACTAGTGAAACCTATGGCCCCCTGGTCTATTCTCATCATATTAATCTTCCATCTACTTTACTTTGCATTATTTACTTTCTATTTTTATACCAAAAGTATTATCTTATCATATCTATCAGATCTCACTCTCGTAAGTGATCGTGAAGGGATTGACAACCCCTTATCGCGTTGGCTGCGAGGTTCTTATTTTTTGTGCAGGTGCGAGGGACTCGCACGTGGTCTCTGAAAGTGCAAGTTATCGACTAGAGGGGGGTGAATAGGTGATTTTCATGGAAGTCTTCAAGACACGAGGGCTTTGAAGACAAACGATAGAAATAAACATATACGATAAGCAGCGGAAGATAAATGCATCCAGTCACACAATAGTCAAGCAAGCATCATGAAGATAATACACAGACTATTGACAGTTGGATAACATGGATCGATATGGAAGATGTAACTGAAGATAAATAGTGAACAGTCTTCACACAGTGAAGTCAAACAGATAAAGTACACAAGCAATGACTTCACGAAGACAGACTGCAATGTAAAGAAAGTTGGGATAGAACCAGTTGCTCGGTGAAGACAAGGATTTGGTAGATCAGTTCCAGTTGTTGTGTCAACTGAACATCTGGTTAGGGCGGCTAGGTATTCAAACCTGAGGACACACAGTCCCGGACACACAGTCCTCACCGTATTCCCCTTGAGCTAAGGACACACAGTCCCCGCCCAATCACTCTGTTAAGTCTTCAAGGTAGACTTCAGAACGTTCACAGACTTCATTCACTCGCGATCCACGGTCACTCTAGGACGCTCAGAACGTGAAACCTAACCGGCTGGAGGAAGCACAGTCCTCGATGTAACAAGTCTTCAGGTCACACAGACAGAAAGACTTCGATGATGCTTAAAACTCTTTGGCTCTGGGTATTTTGGGATTTGTCCTCGCAAGGATCTTTTCTCTCAAAGGCTTCAGAGGCGGGTTTCTCTCAAATGACAAAAGCCGTGTACTAACTCTGAGCAGTCACCAATTTATGGTGTAGGGAGTGGGCTATTTATAGCCATGAGGCAACCCGGCATGATATGTCAGAAATGACCCTTGGTCACTAAGGAACTGACACGTGTCCAACAGTCGGATTGTAACACACGCGGCAACTTTACTTGAGCTCCAAGTAAAGTTGACTTATCAAGCTCTGGATAAGATTTGCTCTCATTTGTCTTCGCTTGAAGACATAGGTGTTTTGGTTGAGCATCACATCAGTCATCCGACTATGTTCACTTGGACCCCACTTAACAGTACGGTGGATCCTATGACACAAGAAAGAATAAAAAGAACTATGAAAGAAACTATGTCTTCGCATTCTATAGTCTTCAATGAATGTATTCATGGATCATTATCTTCATGTGAATGTCGTCATGCACCACCACTGTCTTCAATGTCTTCACACATTTTTATGGGTCATCTCTGGAAGTTAAACCGAATCTGTGAGGGACTATTAACTATGTTATCCTGCAATTCTGACAAACACGTTAGTCTCTCAACCACGTTTGTCGTGAATACTCCAAAACCAACTAGGGGGCACTAGATGCACTTACAATCTCCCTCTTTTTGGTGATTGATGACAAACAGGTTGAAGTTTTCAACAGGGATAAAATATGTGAAATTATGGATAACACGGTCAGTGGCTTCATAATATTGAGAGGGCTCCCCCTGAAGATGTGCACATAGTAGTTTTGCTTTTGAATGCAAAGGCACATGGCAGGTTTTGCATTGTGGAGATCTACTTCAATTTTATGAAGACAATCCATCATGCATACAAAAATGTAGTGAAGATAATGATATGCATAATGAAAAATGGGCGTTTGCTGAATGGCTTCATGTGCATAGGATAGATATTTAACCAAGCAGAAAAAAACAGTAGCAAGTGTAGCAGACGACCATCAAGTTTTAAGTGTTACAACTCAAGAGCCAAACGTTCCAAAACGAGAGTTGTAAGAACTTAGCAAAAATAATGCACCCGACCCATATATGGACCCGCTTGAAGACTATCAACTCATAAGCTTCTCTCCCTTTTGTCAATAAGGACCAAAAAGGTTTGAAGACATAGAGTATCTATGCATTCTTGGGCGGAGAAGATGCTAGTGCAGTCGGGTCGACGCTGGAGTTTGGTGGTGCAGAGGGGCCTGACGCAGAATCGTGATGCAGTGAAGCGATTGTTGGGGAAGTGGTGTCGTCTTCATCATTGATGACACGGGCAACAATAGTTGCAGCCCAAGATTAATACTCAGAATCTTCAATAGATGGGGTTGGACGCCAAGTCGCAGCGTGTGGAGGACTGGAGTCAAACTTGAAGTGCTCAGTGAAGCCATCTGCTTGAAGATCAGCTTTAGAGCATAGCAGGGTAAGGCTCTTCCAGGGCCGCCGACATGCTTCATGTGCAACAAACGAATTCTCGGTATCCAAGTTGCGAATGCGATTCACATTAGTAAGAAGACTCTGTATTTGCCTCTTCATCCAGTCATGATGCCTATCCTGCTTCTGGTGAAGCAAAACAAGAAGCTCTCGGTCATTCAGGACACGAGAACGCTTCTTCGGTCTTGATCAATGGTGCTACCAGTGGCATCAGTGTTGGCCTGATGCGGGAGGCGTAGATGCCCATCAAGAGGATAAGCAGTGACATTAGCATTGGGCACATACACACTGTCAACATGATGTGTGAAGCTTTGGTGATCCGCATTGAGCGGGTGAAGTGGTTGCTTGGCAGGCTCAGGATAGGTGGCTTCATAAGATGTATCAACCTCTCGCAAGAAGACAACATGGTTGTGTGCAGAGGCTTGATAACTGACAGTTCAGTGAAACTTAATGAGCCTCACAATCTAAGGAGTGTAGAGCTTGAGGCCAAACAGATCAACACCAGAGGCAACCAGTTGGCGAATGAAGAAGTCATGAGTGTTGAAGCACATGCCATTGAAAATATAGAAGACCAAAGTCTTCGTGACGCCTCCCAGAGTAGCTTCAGATGAGTGTCCCTTGACAGGCTAGAGAGTACGCCACAGAATATGGTATATGGTGCGAGGCAAGTACGCGAGGTCCTTGACAAAGAATTCCTTTGGAAGATCCGCATTAGGGGGCAATGGCTTCATCATGCTAAGCACTTCACACACATTGGGTTCAGCTTTCTTGAAGATGCTTTGACGCTCTTTCTGATACAGAGAACAGCCTTGTTCATACAACTCACCAGGAGTGGGCAGGGAAGTTAGCTCAAGTAGTGTTTGAGCATTAGCTTCATGATGAATGTCACCTTTCATCCACACAAGGACCCATGTCTTCGGATCCCTGCTATATCCTCTGATATGCAAAGTAGCATAGAATTGCAGTAGAAGCTCTTCATTCCAATGTTCCTTGGCAGTGACGAAGGGGAGCAATCCAACTTCTCTGAAGTAGTCAAGGGCTTCTTCAAGGCAGGGCCGTCCAGCAATGGCATCACAATCAAGATGTTAGTATGGAAAGATCCGGTCCTGATTGTACATAATGCAAGAGTAATAGCTTCATTGCTGAAAGCTCCAGAACCTATCTGAAGAAATCTTGGGCTTCTTGTATGGGTTCTTAGCAGAATCAAAAAAGTGTTGTTTGCCCTGAAGCTTTTCACACTGAATGACCCTTTGTGGTTGCAGTGCTGGGAAGAAGATGTAGTCTGGGCTTGGGCTTCAGTGTCTGAGGCCTGCGCTCCACATGATAATCATATTGTGGGCCTGGGGCAGCAGGAGGCTTCCGAAGAGGCCATTTGACAAGCACAAGCACATCATCATTATTGTAGGCTTGGGCCATGGTATAGGGTAGAAAAGAAGGAGCAGGCACGTCGGGAGCGATTACTTCAGGAGCAATCACTTCAGGAGCAGAAATGACTTCATGTTCCACATTGGCTTCAGCCATGACAGTGTCATTGGCTTCAGCGTTCATTGATGGAGCAGCCACATTTTCTTCAGGTTCAGTGGCTTTAGGCTGAGTGGCCTCATGCACAACAGTATCTTGGTGGATGGTTTCTTGCATGACGGGCACTTCTTCTTGAGCTACAGTTTCTTGGGGAGGGGGAGTGACTTCGCGAGTTTCTTCTTTTTCTTTCTCGGCTAATGCAGCCGGATTATCTTCAGCCATCTTGGCTTCAGATTCAGGAGCATACCCTGAAGGAATAGCATCAGGAAACAATTGACGTGCCACTGAGCTTGAGTTTTGTTCTCCATCTTCAGGAATGCTGGACATGGAGGCCTGAGGCCTGAGACCTTTGTGAAGCCTTCGAAAGTTGGGCGATGCAATTGGTGAAGCATTTGCATTGGTCTGCTCCATGTCTTCTTCTGGAGTTGCTGTTGGAGTCTCAAGTACCAGAGTGGTAGCAAGAGACGGGGGAGTGCGAGGAATGACTTCATGTAAGGGGGTGTTCGGGTGTTGCTCTTCCCAATATTCATCTTGAGTCATTAGCGTCAAGGGACCGCCAATGCTTATGAGTTCACTGCTCGTGAGAGCAGGTGATTGAACTGGTTGGGGTTCAAGTTGAGGAAGGACTTCATCATCATTTACATTTTCATCGTGACCAACGTCTTCAGCTACAGGTGAGTCAGCAGCTGCAATCTCTTCATTCTGATGAGCCTATGAGGGAGCAGGCTCATGGATAACCAGGCGATGTTCATGGTTGGAGGAGGCAGGCAAGGCAACAGAAATGGGTTCGACCAATAATGGCTCTATGGAGAAAACGTGAGGCTGCTGTGAAGCCTTTGAAGCTTTGTGCTTTTCCTTCTGCTTGGAGGGAGCAGCAGTAGAGGCGTCATGATGCTTGCGTTTCTTGGCTTCAGTTTCAGCATGCCTTGTCTTCTTTTGAGCAGAGGCTACTGATAAGATCTTTGGCTTCAGGCAAGCCATGCTGTCAGGGAAGACAATGCTAGGTCTTTCCTGCCTTGGTGCTTCAGTGTCTTCATCAGCAGGCTTCTTGTTCTTCTTTGGCTTCTTGGCAGCCAACTTGGGATCAATGCCTGGACGGCCAAGGGCTTTCCTCTTCACAACCTCGTTGTGGGCTTGGACGCATTTCTCAGCATAGCGCTTGAGACGTTCCCTTGAGCCCTTTGCAACTTCACGACGCTTGGCAAATTCAGCCTTGAGGTCTGTCATTATAGTCTTGAAGCCTTGGAATTCTTTTGCACTGAGACTTGCCACGTGCTTCATGAACAGAGCCTTCTCATGATCAATTTTGTTATTTTGCTCAATAACCTTCTGTGCAAAAATTAGTTCTTGAGCAATGTATCCTTGGAAGGTCACACTGATATCAATCGGTAGCTGAAGATCATCAAGTGAAAGAGACGTATCTCTAAACCAGTCATCAGTGAAGTTGTTGATGATATCAGCGTCAAAGAGAGGCAAGTCATTGAAGATTTCGTCCTGTTGCTTGCTCTTAATTAGTATTTCCAGGGCATCATCCGCAAGGTCTTCATCACTGGATAGATCTATGATGTCATCATCATTGCGCAGAATGCTACCAGGAGTGAGTCCTTGGCCAGATGGCTTCACAAGCTACTTTGACCTCTGAGAGATGCGAGAGTGATCCTCAGACTGCACACTGAGTTCAGGAGGTACACTTTTCAGGGGCTTCACAGTGGAAGCTTTTGGGGTAGCAGCAGGTTTGGAAGCCTTCGATTTCTTCTTGGGCTTCACAGACTCAGGAACAACTTCAGGTTCCATGTGTTCAGCAACATCTTCCACAGTTGCTCTTTGAGCAGCAATGTGGGATAGTAATCCGTCAAGGCCATTGAAGGGGCCGACGCGATTTTCATTTGCTTTGCGTGATCCATCAGACCGGGACCGAGATGGGCCAGCATTGAAGTTGATGCCGGATTCTTTCCTGTTTTGAATTGCAGAGTTCTTGGCAAATTTGTAGTTTTCTTCAAACAATTAATCGTCACGACACTAGCGGAGACTAGATGGATCGGCATTTGAAGGCATTGGTCCTCTGACCACGCATGGATAGAAGCTCTTGGCAATGGCTTCAGACACAGTCTTGGGCTGGAGCTTCTTGTAGACTATATCACCCCATGGAGGGCGAATGGCATTCTTGGAAGCATACACATGAGTCACAAATTTGTACAGAAACCATTGCTCTACCCAATATCTTTGAATCCATTGGATACGAGATTTGCGTTCTCCATAGGTCTCTTCTGGGTCAGATTTGTACATGGTGAACAGATCAGGAGGAAGATCTTTGGCTGTGTTAGTACGTCTCTGCCCGCCACCCTTCTTGGACTATTTTTCAGAAGCCATTGGGTTTAGACAGAAAGGCTTCACAAAGCAGTTTGTCTTCCAATGACTGGTCAGACAAGAACTGGCTTCAGGAGATTCAATATGATGTTGTAAGAATTTTGCAAGTGAAGGCACACTATGAGAACCAAGGGATTCTCCCACGGACATGTACCTGTGACAACATTAGATATGCGAGGGAAGGGGAAGAGGTCATATGCATTCTCAGAAGATTTTGAAGATTTAAGTAGGATTGAAGACATTGACCTCACAGTGCGAAGACATTCACTTATATGGAGTGAGTTGGTTCCAGATTTGTACGAATCCAGGAATAAGTACAAGTGAGGAAACTAACTAGTAGTGAAGAATAAGTGAACATATTTGCAACATATGAGAGAAGGAAAGAAGGAAACATATCTTAGATGTACAGAAACCACTTGTGGTGAAGTTTTATGAATTTAACGGATCAAAACAACAGTAAAAAGAGAGATCTATTTACCGCAATGATGAACTTCTAGACGGAAAGAGTAGGATGCCGAGCAGATCAATCTTCCGTGCAGTCACTTGGCAGCGGAAGACTCCTACGGCGGCGGTGGAGAGACGAAGTCCACGGTCGGCGTGAAGACGACGTCGAAGAAGTCACGGCAGCTAAGTGCTTCGTCTCCGGCGTCGACTGGAGCTAGCGAAGGCGCTATGGTTGAGCGAGATGGCGAGAGGTGGGGGAGGAAATAATGACCGTGAGGGTGGAGTATTTATAAGGAGGGATGACGGTGCAGTGCAATTACGCAGGTGCCCCTGGCGGTTCATTTGAACGACATGTGACTGGCATGCATCCAAAGGAGAGTTGAGCCATGATCCCACGCGCGCCTGATATGTTGGATGGACGTTTTGGTTTCTCCGGTTTTCAAGAAAAAAGGGATATAGCATTAAAAATAGTTTTAAATAAGTGTCTCTATTTCTTCAGCTGACAAGGACACAATGAAGACATTCAACAAGTGGCAATAGAACGCATATGAAGAGATAGAGAGAGTTGGAGAGATAAAGCATAGAGAGGATCGGGGTCCGATCACATTCACTTAGATTAAAAGGTTTGAAGACATAGCTATAAGTGAATGTTGTAGAGGACAGAACACACACATATACATATAACAGAGAAACCAAATATATCAGCATTGAGACAATGAGTCTTGAAGACAATCAATGTTGAAAACAAACCAAGTATGAAGATAAAGCAAACATGATGCCAAATGAAATCTTCAGAAAAGTTTGGTGGTGGCGTTACCGACCGTATAGGAAGTATTAGAACAAGACATGGTGCACAATTATCGTGGCGCTCCAGAGTCAAATTCCACATTAATGTATTCACACTCAGAGTGTAAGTCTTCATGAGATGAAGACA
The DNA here is from genome assembly GCA_902687465.1 of Secale cereale. Classification (NCBI taxonomy): domain Eukaryota; kingdom Viridiplantae; phylum Streptophyta; class Magnoliopsida; order Poales; family Poaceae; genus Secale; species Secale cereale. The sequence goes on along the minus strand of LR738709.1, from coordinate 179,935,485 downwards.
TACGTTACTTAGTGTGTTTCACATCTAAGTCGTCAAAATGCATAAGCGTTAGGATGTGTGTCCAATCACATGACATTTGAGGATTCTAGGATATTTAGCTCACACCGTAGCTTGCAAAATCTTTTCTCATCCAAGGCATAGTGAAGATATCTGCCAGCTGCTCTTCGGTCTTGACATGTATGATTTCAATATCCTTCTTGATCACATGATCCTTGAGAAAATGCTGACGAATTTCAATGTGCTTTTTCTTCGAGTGCTGAACGAGATTGTGAGCAATCTTGATGGCGCTCTCATTATTACAGAAGAGAGGCACCTTTTCCATGTTGATGCCATAATCCTTGAGAGTTTGCTTCATCCGGAGAAGCTGAGCGCAACAAGATCCAGCAGCAATGTATTCAGCTTCAGCTGTGGAGAGAGATACTGAGTTCTGCTTCTTTGAAGAACAACAGACAAGAGATCATCCAAGAAAGTGACATGTGCCTGAGGTGGACTTGCGATCAACTTTGTCACCAGCATAATCAGCATCTGAGATCCAAAGAGATCAAACATAGAGCCCTTGGGATACCATAATCCTAGTGTGGGGGTGTGAGACAAGTATCGAAGAATTCGCTTCACAACGAGGTGATGCGATTCCTTTGGTGCCGCTTGGAATCGGGGACACATGCAAATGCTAAGCATTATATCAAGCCTAAATGCACATAAATAGAGTAAAGAACCAATCATGGAGCGGTATACCTTTTAATCGAACTCTTTACCATTGTCATTGGAGCCCAATTGACCTTTGGTTTGCATTGAAGTCGTGTACCCTTTGCAATCTTGCATTCCAAACTTCTTCAAGCAATCTTTGAGATATTTCTCTTGAGATATGAATATGACATTCTTCTGCTCACGAATTTGAAGACCAAGGAAGAACTTCAGTTCACCCATCATGGACATCTGATATTGCTCTTGCATCATGTATCCAAACTCATCATTGTATCTTTTGTCAGTGCATCCAAAGATTAAGTCATCCACATAAATCTGACATACGAACAATTCTCCATCATATGTCTTCATGAAGAGTGTGGGATCCAATGATCCAGGTTTGAAGCCTTTGCTCTTAAAGAAGTCTTTGAGTGTGTCATACCATGCTCGAGGAGCTTGTTTGAGGCCGTATAGTGCATGAGCTTGTAAACCAAGTTAGGACGCTTGGGGTCTTCAAAGCCTAGAGGTTGTGCGACATACACTTCTTCTTACATTTTCCCATCCAGAAAGGCGCTCTTCACAGCCATTTGATATAGAAATATGTTATGATGGTTGGCGTATGCTAGCAATATACGAATGGCTTCAAGTCTAGAAACAGGAGCAAAGGTTTCATCGAAGTCAATTCCTTTAACTTGAGTATAGCCTTGAGCAACGAGACGAGCCTTGTTTCTGACGACTTGACCATGCTCATCTTGTTTGTTGCGGTAGATCCATTTGGTGCCAATGATGTTATGTTTCTTTGGATCGGGACTCTTTACAAGTTCCCAGACATTGTTCAGCTCAAACTGTTGAAGCTCTTCTTGCACAGCTTGAATCCATTCAGATTCCATAAAGGCTTCATCAACTTTCTTGGGTTCAGATATCGAGACAAATGCAGAGTGACCACAGAAGTTGGCTAGCTGAGTTGCTTTTGAGTGAGTGAGTCGAGCAGTTGCATTGATGTCATCAAGAATCTTTTCAATTTGGACTTCATTTGCAATCCGAGGATGAGCTGGACGAAGACTTTGCTCATTCTGTTGATTATCTTCTTGTTCAGTATTGGCTTCAGGATGAGCATTGTCTTCAGAATTATTGGGTGGAGATATGATGATTTCATCTTCAGTTGGTTCCTCCGTGGGTATAATTTATCATGTACCCATTTTGTTGATTGATTCACTTGGAGAAGCTTCATCTAGCACATTTGACAGGTGCTCTCTTTGCGAGCCGTTAGTTTCATCGAACCGCACATCTACAGTTTCAACCACTATATAGTGAAAGAGATTGAAGACCCGATAGGTGTGCGAGTCCTTTCCGTAACCAAGCATAAAACCTTCATGTGCTTTTGGTGCAAATTTGAAATGTGATGCGGATCCTTGATCCAGCACTTAGCACCGAAGACTCTGAAATAGCTGAAGTTTGGCTTCTTACCAGTCAGTAGTGCATATGATGTTTTCTTGAAGAACTTATGAAGATAAACTCTGTTGATAATGTGACATGCAATATCAATGGCTTCAGTTCAGAACCTTCTTGGTGTCTTGTATTCGTCAATCATAGTGCATGCCATCTCAATGAGAGTCCGGTTCTTGCGCGCGACGATGCCATTCTGTTGGGGTGTGTATGGAGCAGAGAACTCATGTGTGATGCCCAATGTATCAAGATAGGTTTCGAGCCCAATATTCTTGAACTTAGTTCCATTGTCACATCTGATGTGCTTGATCTTGATGCCATAGTTGTTCATGGCCCGATTTTCGAAGCGTCTGAAGACATCCTACACCTCAGTCTTAAACAGGATTATGTGCACCCAAGTGTATCTAGACTATTCATCAATGATCACGAAACCATATAAGCAGGTAGTAGTAGTGAGACTAGAGTAGTGAGTAGGGCCAAATAAGTCCATGTGAAGCAGCTCGAAGGGACGTGATGTAGTCATGATTGTCTTCGAGGGTTGCTTGGCCCTAGTCATCTTTCCAGCTTCACAAGCACCACATAGATGATCTTTCTTGAACTTGACACCCTCGATGCATATGACATGCTTCTTCTTGATGAGAGTGTGTAGGTTCCTCATGCCAGCATGCCAAGTCTTCGATGCCAAAGCCAGCACTCTGAAGCTTTTGCTAGAAGACATACCGCGAGCTCTGGTCCTGCAGATAAATCGACCATATACAGATCACCTTTTTTATGTCCTTCGAAGACTAGAGATTTGTCAGATTCCATAAGCACAAGGCAACGATATTTTCAAAATATCACAATCATATTTAGATCACATAGCATGGGGACTGACATTAAGTTGTATCCAAGGGATTCAACGAGCATTACTTTGTCCATGTGTTGATCCTTTGAGATAGCAACTCTGCCAAGTCCCAGTACCTTGCTCTTAATAGTGTCAGCGAATGTGATGTGACTTTTGGGAGAATGACGTAGAGTTGAGTCCATGAGAAGACGTCGATCACCAGTCATGTGGTTGGTACATCCACTGTCAATTATCCATTCAGTGGCTTCTGAAGCAGTACCCTACAGACCAGTTAGGGGCACAGTCTTCACAAAAAGAAGTGTGAAGCATAAACATTTGACGAACAAGCGAGTTATGGAAGTTTAGGTATTTGTTAGGCAAATAGGAAGCTTGTCAAGAAACCATGGAACGAAATACATGGTTAGACCATTTGGACATTTGATCTTGCATCCCACAAGATGTTTAAGGTCATCAGAACATGATTTTCGGCTGGAGACCCTTCCCTGCAAGAGAAGTTAATTCTTCTTAACCACCCACATATTTAGGGCTGGCTTAGAAGCAATAAGTCTAAGTGCAGTATCTGAGAATTTTGGCTTAGGAGCCCTAGAAAATATCTTTGCAGGAGGTGAATAATACTCATATGAATAAGCAAAAAAGTTCTTAGTTTTATGAACATAGCGGTTTGAGGAAACACGCTCATATTCATAGGTCTGAATATGATTTCCATGCAAAACATTGGCGTTAGGGTGACTCTGTTGAGTCCTCTGTGTGTATGAATCCTTTGGACCATGTGAAGCCTTTGGTCCGGGGTTTGTCTTCTTCCCAGGTGGTGTCATGATGACATTCACAGGAAGATTCTCAAGACAACTTTTGGGCACCCAGATCTTCTTCATAGGTGGCCTATTCATGCAGTTAGTACCAATATACCTGGCAAACACTTCACCATTCTGATTCTTAAACATTTTTTAGTTTGCATCAAATGATTCATCAATAATGATCGGGTTAGCATGAGTGAAGCCTGATAAAGTGGATAGATCTATGTGTGGACCCTTTGCGGCAGCCCGTGTGGTTTTGGGATACTGCTCAGGCTTCCAGTAGGAACCATCAACATTAATTTTCCTTTCGAACCCAACACCCTCTTTCCTAGGGTTTATGTTCAGAATCTATTTCTTTAGGACATCACAAAGTGTTTGATGCCCTTTAAGACTTTTGAACATTCCTATTTCAAGCAATGTCTTCAACCTGCCATTCTCATCAGCAATAGTAGTGGTATCCTCCTTAGAGGGGTTAGTTACCACATCAGCAGTTGAAGATATTGTGATAGTAGCAGTAGTAGAACATTCAGCAACAAAGGTAGCGTTATCACGCTCAAGGCATTTTAGACATGGTGGTTCAAATCCTTCCTGAGCGGGACTGATCTGTTGAGCACGAAGTGACTCATTCTCTTTTTGAAGGTCTTCATGAGCCACTCCCAATTTCTCAAGTTCTTGCTTCCTTTGTAGATAATCATAGGAAAGCTTTTCATGAGTAGTTGAGAGTGTTTCATGATGACTTTCAAGTTCCTCGTACTTAACATGAAGATTTTTGATGTCTTCAATTAAGGACTGAGATCGATCATTTCCGTGTCCAATAGATCATCGCTTTTGTCTAACTGTTTTTGAATATGTTCCATATGTTTCTCTTGTTCAGTTGCAACTTTAGCAAGTGTTTTGTAGCTAGGTTTGGATTCACAATCAGAGACATCTTCACTTGAGGTTCGAAAGTAAGCATCGCGTGAGTTTACCTTGGCACCACGTGCCATGAAGCCGAATGTTGGAGTAGAGTCATCCTCTTCCTTGGCATTTGTGTTGGTGACGAGGCGATGGTCTTCAGTGTTGAAGATGGACTTGGTGGCATATGCTGAAGCCGGAGCCAGGCCTACCACGCCTGAACTAGACTCCTCCTCAGACTCCACCTCTGTCTCCTCAGAAGCAAACTCCTCCTCTGAATCCATCTCTTTGCCAACAAAAGCACGAGCCTTGCCAGATGAGCTCTTCTTGTGTGATGAAGACTTTGACGAAGATTTGGAAGAAGACTTTGAGAATTTCTTTTTCTTCTTGTCATCAGAATCATATTCCTTGCTCTTCTTCTTCTTCTTGTTCTTGTTGTCCCATAGTGGACATTCAGAGATGTAGTGACCTCGTTTCTTGAACTTGTGGCAAGTTCTCTTCTTGTAGTCACGAGATGACTAGTTTAAAAAAGCATCAAGTGTTGATGGTTAACAAGACGACTAGTTAAAAAAGGGCAAGGTAAAGAAAGGGAATTTCAAGAAAAATGGTATTAAAGTTGCCGCTCCCATGAAGAAGACCAAAGGTGGACCCAAGCCTGAAACTGAGTGCTTCTACTGCAAAGGAAATGGTTAATGGAAGCGGAATTGCCCCTAATACTTGGAGAGGATTCCCACGAAGACCGCGAGGGGTAAAACATGAGAGGAACAAGAGGAAACACTCAAATCAACAAGAAACAATTACACATGTGCTAGATCCGTATACACTAAGAGATACACGATCCAAATCCAACAAAGGAAATATACACGGTAACAATTTCTTCTCTGTGACGAGGTCTTGAGGGGTCTTCCCGTAGAGGGGTCTTGAATCCACTTGGGGGATCTTCTGCGTAGAGGCCGCAATCTCTCCTATGAGTAGAACCAAACGGATGAGCAAAGCTCTATCTCACATATGAGCTATCACAATGCTAACCCTAGCTAGGAGGAGGGGGTCTATATATAGTGTTAGTACAAGTTGGGACGATTGGAGGGGTACACGGGCCGGAGGCCCAATACACTATGCGTAGACAAGGTCAGATGTCCGGTGGTCGGGCCGGATGTCCGGCAGTTCACGATGTGCCGGCTGTCCGGGGGTAGTGGACGGATGTCCAGCCTGACAAGACATTTGCTACACTATCTAATAACTACTTTTGGCCCAAGATGTTCCATGACGTCTCATGCTTCACCAACCAATGCTCGACATGTCGCAAAGCTACGTCTAAATCTCAATCCCATGGTCTTTACATGCTCCTTCCTATTATGTATCACCCATAGGAAGATATTAGTATGGACTTTGTGCTTGGTTTTCCTAGAACTCAAAATGGAAAGGATTTCATGTTTGTTGTTGTGGACCGTTTCTCTAAGATGGAACATTTTATTCCATGCAAAAAGATAGATGATGCTTCACATGATGCGAACCTCTTTTGTAGGGAAATGTTTTGTCTGCATGGAGTGGCCAAGACCATCATATCGGACCGCGATGTCAAGTTCCTAAGTTACTTTTGGAACACACTTTGCGCCAAGCTCGGAATCAAGCTCCTATTCTCTTCGGCATACCATCCACAAACCGAAGGTCATATGGAGGTGACAAACTGAACGCTATCGACTCTTCTTCACATGTTGATCAAGAAGAACATAAAGGAGTGGGAGCAATTCTTGCCAATCTCCGAGTACGCCTACAACCGTGCAAGACATTCTACTACCGGCAAGTCCCCCTTCGAGGCCGTCTATAGTTTCAACCCTTTGTCCCCATTGGACATCCTTCCTCTACCACTATAAGAGCGCACAAACCTGGACGCAAGTGCCTGAGCTAGCTATCTCAAGAAGATGCACGAAGATACAAGGCACACCATCGAGAGTCAAGTCCAACGACACACGTCCAAGATCAAAGTAAACAAGCACCCTATGGAATTTGACAATGGAGATCTTGTGTAGCTACACCTTCGAAAGGCACGCTTACCCAACGAGCGCAAGTCCAAGTTACTACCCTGAACTGACGGGCCCTTCAAGGTTCTTGCACGCTACAACAACAATGCCTATAGGATCGACATTCCACGCGACAAGTACACCATGAGCGATACCTTCAACGTTAAGGATCTCTCTCCCTTCCATGGTGATGAGTATTTTGATCCGAGGTCGGATCTTTCCCAGTGGGGGGCGGGGGGGGGGAGATTATGCGGAGCATCCTATGGTCATCCCCATGGACCTACCATCGTCTCATAAAGTACAAAGTGGACCCATGACACGTGCATGTGCAAGAGATCTTGAGACCGAGGTGACATCTCTCCTTTGTGACATTCCGTATGATACAGGTGATGTATGGCTACTACCTAAAGTTGGAATGCTATGTGTGCTCAGGTACCAAGAGTGTAGCAACCACGGTTCTAAGGAACCGAAGTCTCTGTGCTCGGTGTCTTCCCTGGATCGGTATGCTGACACACACCGTACTAGAGGATTTATAATAGAGATTCAATCACACTATATTACATCGAAAGTCCTCAAAAAGGCAATATCCAATACACGAATATGGCTAAAGGCCATCTAAAATAATAAACTGTGGAAGCTATGAAGAGTAGTTGAGTCCATCCAACTCCACAGCAAACATTGAGTGCATGACAATGACCTATCGCTCCTTAATCTTTGTCTGAGAACTCTGCAACATGATACGTTGCAACCATGTAGGTCAGCACATTGAATATGCTGGCAAGAACACACTGTAATGATAATGAGCAATGCCTACTACTATATGCATATTTGGCTGCTTTGTAAGGTTAAGTTTGCATAAAGCTAGTTTTTCGCTACAACAAAGGAATGTATTTTATCAACTACTTGGTTTGAATTAAGCATGAACATTGAGAATGGTACCCCCATCTCAATCCCAAACCACCAAAGTCATTGTTAACCCAACAAGTTAAATAGAGTGATGGCATCAATCCATAATTCAAATACCAAGATACTCAAGATGTCCATAACCAGGGACATGGCTACTCATGAATAGTTTGTACACTCTGCAGAGGTTTGTTCACTTTTCCCCACAAGACTCGATCGCCTCCGTTTAATTTCTCGCACTACATGGTGTTTGAGAACCGGATGACCGAGACATAGTCTTTCAGAAGAATTAACTCTTTACCCTAGGTAGACCGTTACATCTACGTTCGCTACATCTGCTAGTCTACCACTGAAAGAGATCACACAACATACTCAACTATGCCAGAGCCCATAATGGTTTGTGGCTGCACACGGAAGTTTCAAGGCATGAACGATATATGATCCCTTTGAGCCTAGGTGGCATTCCTTGGGCAGCACTAGTATATCCCCTGGTGCCCGGACAACCACTGGTCCATCCCCAGGGTGCCACAACCAATCCACCCAGATGTGTATTAAATTTCCACCTTAAAGAAACCCTTAGTTGTTATTACACTCACAACTTTCATGAAACTCTCATACCAATCCATGTCTACAAACTGGCTAAGCAATAAGTAACAAAGTGTATATTCCCTTGGGTTGACCTCAAGTCATTGGGTTCCTACCTCATGAACTACAAAGCATCATCACATGTAACCAGTCCTACTCATGCAAGTGTTTGATGATATAACTAATGCAATGAAAACTGGGTATTGAAAAGTATGATCAAAGTATGAACTTGCCTTGCTGACGATCCTTGAAACCTAGGGACTCGTAGTAGCACGCTTAGCACTCCGGGAATTCTATCACAATCAAACAATAGCATACATAAGCAATCATGCAACAAAATCGAAGAACAGATCTCGAAAGAATTCAAAAACAAACGAATAACTCTTGCAACAGACAACAATTTCTAACATTACCAAAATTAAGTGAATTTGTCCTTATCAGAAAGTTTAGGTCAAGAGCTTAGAATTGTAATAAGAATCAATGATAACGGAGTTACAAAACTCAAGATACGATCAAATGAAGTTCAAACACAAAACTGTTTGAATTCAAATTTTAAAACTTTCAAAAACAAGTTTGAGTTGATTAACGAGACAGAGGGGGTTATAGCGAAAATGTGGACGTTCGTTTCACCTAATTCCAATAAACGAGTAAAAAGTTGTGATCGAAAGAAGTTAAGGGGCTAAACTTTAAAAATAAAATCTATAGATTGGTCCCTGGTTATTTTAAAACATATCTTAAGTAAAAACGTTCACTGATTTAACCTAACCGACGAATCTATCCACTACTAACGGTAAACGAACGAACGTTCGCTAACTAACTAGGTTTATAAAAAAATGATCTAATCTAACTAAACTAAACTAAAATAAATAAATAAACGCCTAGGGTTTTACCTAGAAAACCGGCGAACGATCCGGCCGGCGGCGAGGTTTTCGGAGGCGGCGGCGGCTTCGGGTCAGCGAGGAGGTGAGGAGGGGCGGCTCGGGGCGGCGGAGTCGGCGGCGGGGTCGGCTCGGGTGCGAGGAGGTGGAGTGGGCAGAGGCAGTGGGCGATGCGGGGCTCCGGGGGCGGCGGCTTGAGGGAAAACGGCGAGGGGCGGAGCTATTCATAGGTTAGGGGGGCGGGGTGCTTGGAGGAGGGGTACGGGAGAGGCAGTGGCGGACTTCGGTGGCTTCATGGCGCCGACGAGGCGTGGTGGAGGCGGACTCCGCCTGGAGGTCAGGAGCGGTGCGGTTGGGCCAGGTGGGCCGCGGCCAAGGTGGTGCGGGCGCGTGCGCGAGACGGTGGCCTGGCTGCTGGCTATTCGGCCGGCGCGACTGCGGGCCGGCGCTGGCCTGGCGGCGGGCGGTCTCGTTTTTTTTTAATACATTTTTTCAGAGAAGAGAATAACCCAAAATAATAATAATAATACTAAAAATATCAGAAAATTCAAAATAATATATGGTCTTATATATGACCTAGTGAACATTTTTCTGACATAACTACAAATGCCTAAGAATAAAATAACTTTTTAATGTAATTTTTAAAATAACAAACTGCAAATAAAAATCCAATTAAAATTATTTTTACTCAAAAATCAAATTCCAATATTTTTATTATATTTTTGAAGAAGTCATATTATCTTCTCTCATTTATTTTAAATATTGGAAAAATGATATTTGGCAAAAATATTATTGATCCAACCCCACTTGGAAATAAATAATATAGTGGGCTCTCTCCGAAAAACTTCCAACTCTCTCACCTAGGTCCTTGAGTTGCTTAAAGTTTTAAATCAATTTTCAAATAAATTCATGCTCAAAATGCTCAAATGATGAATCCATATGAATTATCTATGATAACATCCTAATTGAAAATTGAGATGTTACTAACCTACCCCCTTAAGATGAATCTCGCCCTCGAGATTAGGGTTGGCTAGAAAATAGTATGATGACTCCACCGTACTTTGCAGAACTTGATGACTTTGCTACGGCTAACTCTGTCGGCAAACACGAGAATCTTAACGGGCTTCTCATCGTAAGTGAGATCGCTCTCTAACTGAATTGCTTCCAGTGGCACTATATCACGTAACGGAATATCGGCCATCTCTGTGTGACACTTCTTCAGCTGGGATACGTGAAACACTTCGTGAACTTCGGACAAGGTTTCGGGCAACTCTAGCTGATAAGCTACTTCTCCTCTTCGCTCCAAAACTTTGTACGGTCCCATGAATCATGGTGCCAGTTTACCCTTAACTCCAAAACGCTTAACTCCTCGAAGCGGTGACACACAAAGATACGCTCTATCTCCAACTTTGTAGGTCACCTCCTTGCGTTTCGTATCTGCATAACTCTTCTGCCTGGACTGAGCTATCTTAAGTCTGTCGAGGATCAATTTGACCTTCTCTTCTGACTCTCTGATTAAGTCCGGTCCAAATAACTGACGGTTTCCAACTTCATCCCACATCAACGGTGTTCTGCACCTCCTTCCGTACAATGCCTCGAAAGGGGCCATTTGCAAACTGGTTTGATAACTGGTGTTGTAAGAAAACTCAGCGTACGGCAAGTTATCATCCCAACTCGATCCATAATCGAGCACACAAGCTCGCAGCATGCCCTCCATGATCTGATTGACTCTCTCGGTCTGTCTATCGGTCTGTGGATGAAAGGCTGTACTGAACTCTAACCTAGTACCCAAAGTCTCGTGCAACTGCTTCCAAAACATTGAAGTAAATTGTGTTCCTCTATCTGATACAATGGTCCTCGGAACTCCATGCAGACATACAGTCCTGGTCATGTATATCTTTGCCAACTTAGCACTCGTGTAAGTGGTCTTCACGGGAATAAAGTGGGCTATCTTAGTCAAACGATCAACTATCACCCAAATGGAATCGTACCCTGAACGTGTCTTGGGTAGTCCGGTGATGAAATCCATTCCAAGTTTATCCCGCTTCCATTCGGGTATGGGTAACGGCTGCAATAACCCTGCTGGTTTCTGATTTTCTGCCTTGACTCTCTGACAAACATCACACACTACTACATACTCGGCAATGTCCTTCATTCCGGTCCACCAGAAATTCTGCTTCAAATCCAAGTTCATCTTGGTGTTTCCTGGGTGAATCGAATACGGCGAATCATGAGCCTCCTGGAGAATCAACTTCCTAATCTCAGGGTCATTGGGAACATAGATACTCTTTTCGAACCAAAGTGTTTCATATTCATCCTCACGAAATCATTCTGCCTTTCCTTTGGCCATTCTTTCTTTTATTTCTGCAATTTCTTTATTTGTCTTCTGGGCCTCTCGAATCCTTCCCAACAACATGGACTGAATTTTCTATGTGTCAACATAACCTCTCGGGACTATCTCCAAATGCAAATCCCTAAGATCATCGGCTAACTCCTAGGGTAAACCTCCGGAAATGATTGTGTTAACATAACTCTTGCGACTTAGAGCATCTGCCACGACATTGGCTTTTCCTAAATGATAATGCAACCTCATGTCGTAAGCCTTTATAAGCTCCAGCCATCTCCTTTGCCTGAGATTCAGCTCTTTCTTTGTGAAGATATACTTCAAACTCTTATGATCCGTGTATACATCACAATGGTTTCCAATAAGAAAATGTCTCCAGGTTTTGAGTGCGTGAACTACGACTGCGAACTCCAAATCGTGCGTGGCATAGTTCAACTCATGGAGTCTAAGTTGACGTGAAGCGTATGACACAACTCTTCTGTGTTCCATGAGAACGCCTCCATGTCCTTGACAAGAAGCGTCACAATAAACTTGAAAATCCTTGGGTATATCTGGAAGAATCAGCACTGGGACTGTAACCAAACGTTTCTTCAACTCCTCAAAACTGGCCTCACACTCTTTGGTCCACTTATAATTAGTCTCCTTCTTCAACAACTCTATCATGGGCTTCGCAATCTTTGAGAAATTCTCAATAAACCTTCGATAATATCATGCGAGTCAAAGAAAACTTCGAATTTCGCCAACTGAGGTGGGTGCCTTCCATTCTATGACTGCCTCAACCTTGCAGTGAATTTTGCCAACCGAGGTGGGGTCTGCGGCTATACCATCTCCTGATATAACATGTCCAAGGAATCCAACTTCCTTCAACCAAAACTCACATTTGCTGAACTTGGCATATAACTAATTTTCTCCGATCTTCTCGAGAACTAACCGCAAATGTTCCTTATGCTCCTCTTCATTCTTGGAGTATATCAATATGTCTTCATTGAATACTACCACAAACTTATCCAAGATCTCCATGAATACCTTGTTCATCATACTCATAAAATAGGCAGGAGCATTAGTTAATCCAAATGACATAACTGTATACTCATAAAGCCCGTACCTCGTGGTAAAAGCTGTCTTAGGTATATCTTGTTCTCGGATCTTCAGCTGATGATAACCTCATCGCAGATTGATCTTAGAGAATACCTTGGCTCCTTGCAGCTGGTCAAACAGATTGTTGATCATCAGCACTGGGTACTTATTCTTGATTGTCACCTCGTTCAGTGCACGATAGTCAACCACCATTCTTAGGGAACCATCCTTCTTTTCAACTAAGAGCACTGGGGCTCCCCACGGCGATGAACTTGGTCATATATAACCCTTATCCATTAGCTCCTTGATTTGCTTCTTGATCTCCTCCAGATCATTAGCGGGCATTCGGTATGGTCTCTTAGATATTGGTCCGGTGTCGGGTAATAGCTCAATTAAGAACTCTATGTCTCTATCCGGTGGCATGCCGGGTAACTCCTCCGGGAATACATCATGGTAATCCTTCACAACAGGCACTTCTTCCTGAACAACTCTCGTGAGTGCATTCACATGCGCTTTCCTGGGTGTGTGCCTTGACACATTCTTGATCCTCTTTCCTTCCGGGGTGGTGAGAAGAGTTGATCTATTGGTGCAATAGATGTTTCCTCCAAACATGGATAACCAATCCATACCTATGATTACATCCAAACCCTGGGATTCCAATAGAATAAGGTCCGTGGGAAATACATGTCTTCCAGTGGTCACACTTGATAGCATCCTCGGCTAGCCATGTATTCTGCTCCAGGGGAACTCACTAACATAGGAGTCCTAAGGGCTACAGTTAGCAATTTATACTTTTCCACAAAACCCCTTGATAGGTATGAATGCGATGCACCAGTGTCAAAAAGAACAAGGGCAGTAAATGCATTAATCAAAAACTTACCGACAACTACGTCGGGCTGCTCGTCAATCTCCTCCACATTGACGTGATTCACTTGTCCTCTGATGAAAGGGTTGGGCTTCTTTCCCGAGCTTCCATTACCAATCCCATTATTTGGCTAGGAACATTCATTGGTGTAATGTCCGGTCTTTCCACACATGAAACAAGTAACGTGACTCAGATCCTTCTTAGCACGCGTTGAGGGTTGATACGTCTCCAACGTATCTATAATTTTTGATTGTTCCATGCTATTATATATGATGTTTTGGATGTTTAATGGGCTTTATTATACACTTTTATATTATTTTTGGGACTAACCTATTAACCCAAAGGCCCAGTCCAGATTGCAGCAATGTATTCAGCTTCAGCTGTGGAGAGAGATACTGAGTTCTGCTTCTTTGAAGACCAACATACAAGAGATCATCCAAGAAAGTGACATGTGCCTGAGTTGGACTAGCAATCAACTTTGTCACCAGCATAATCAGCATCTGAGATCCAAAAATATCAAACATAGAGCCCTTGGGATACCATAATCCTAGTGTGGGGGTGTGAGACAAGTATCGAAGAATTCGCTTCATAGCGAGGTGATGCGATTCCTTTGGTGCCGCTTGGAATCGGACACACATGCAAACGCTAAGCATTATATCAAGCCTGAATGCACATAAATAGAGTAAATAACCAATCATGGAGTGGTATACCTTTTAATCGAACTCTTTACCATTGTCGTCGGAGCCCAATTGACCTTTGGTTGGCATTGGCGTCGTGTACCCTTTGCAATCTTGCATTTCAAACTTCTTCAAGCAATCTTTGAGATATTTCTCTTGAGATATGAATATGCCATTCTTCTGTTGACGAATTTGAAGACCAAGGAAGAACTTCAGTTCACCCATCATGGACATCTGATATTGCTCTTGCATCATGTATCCAAACTCATCGTTGTATCTTTTGTGAGTGCATCCAAAGATTAAGTCATCCACATAAATCTGACATACGAACAGTTCTCCATCATATGTCTTCGTGAAGAGTGTGGGATCCAATGATCCAAGTTTGAAGCCTTTGCTCTTCAAGAAGTCTTTGAGTGTGTCATACCATGCTCGAGGAGCTTGTTTGAGGCTGTATAGTGCATGAGCTTGTAAACCATGTTAGGACGCTTGGGGTCTTCAAAGCGTGGAGGTTGTGCGACATACACTTCTTCTTAAATTTTCCCATCCAAAAAGGCGCTCTTCACATCCATTTCATATAGAAATATGTTATGATGGTTGGCGTATGCTAGCAATATGCGAATGGCTTCAAGTCTAGCAACAGGAGCAAAGGTTTCATCAAATTCAATTCCTTTAACTTGAGTATAGCCTTGAGCAACGAGACGAGCATTGTTTCTGACGACTTCACCATGCTCATCTTGTTTGTTGCGGTAGATCCATTTGGTGCCAATGATGTTATGTTTCTTTGGATCGAGACACTTTACAAGTTCCCAGACATTATTCGGCTCAAACTGTTGAAGCTCTTCTTTCATAGCTTGAATCCATTCAGATTCCATAAAGGCTTCATCAACTTTCTTGGGTTCAGATATTGAGACAACTGCAGAGTGACCACAGAAGTTGGCTAGCTGAGTTGCTTTTGAGCGGCTGAGTGGACCAGTTGCATTGATGTCATCAAGAATCTTTTCAATTTGGACTTCATTTGCAATCCGGGGATGAGCTGGACGAAGACTTTGCTCATTCTGTTGATTATCTTCTTGTTTAGTATAGGCTTCAGGATGAGCATTGTCTTCAGAATTATTGGGTGGAGAGATGATGATTTCATCTTCAGTTGGTTCCTCGGTGGGTATAATTTCTCCTGTACCCATTTTTTTGATTGATTCACTTGGAGAAGCTTCATCTAGCACATTTGACAGGTGCTCTCTTTGCGAGCCGTTAGTTTCATCGAACTGCACATCTACAGTTTCAACCACTATATAGTGAAATAGATTGAAGACCCGATAGGTGTGCGAGTCCTTTCCGTAACCAAGCATAAAACCTTCATGTGCTTTCTGTGCAAATTTGGAAGTGTGATGCGGATCCTTGATCCAGCACTTAGCACCGAAGACTCTGAAATTGCTGAAGTTTGGCTTCTTACCAGTCAGTAGTGCATATGATGTTTTCTTGAAGAACTTATGAAGATAAACTCTGTTGATGATGTGACATGCAATATCAATGGCTTCAGTCCAGAACCTTCTTGGTGTCTTGTATTCATCAAGCATAGTGCGTGCCATCTCAATGAGAGTCCGGTTCTTGCGCGCGACGATGCCATTCTGTTGGGGTGTGTATGGAGCAGAGAACTCATGTGTGATGCCCAATGTATCAAGATAGGTGTCGAGCCCAATATTCTTGAACTTAGTTCCATTTTCACTTCTGATGTGCTTGATCTTGATGCCATAGTTGTTCATGGCCCGATTTGCGAAGCGTCTGAAGACATCCTACACCTCAGTCTTAAACAGGATTATGTGCACCCAAGTGTATCTAGACTAGTCATCAATGATC
Organism: Secale cereale; assembly: GCA_902687465.1. Classification (NCBI taxonomy): domain Eukaryota; kingdom Viridiplantae; phylum Streptophyta; class Magnoliopsida; order Poales; family Poaceae; genus Secale; species Secale cereale. The sequence continues at coordinate 179,919,619 of LR738709.1, read as the reverse complement.
ACGAAACCATATAAGCAGGTAGTAGTAGTGAGACTAGAGTAGTGAGTAGGGCCAAATAAGTCCATGTGAAGCAGCTCGAAGGGACGTGATGTAGTCATGATTGTCTTTGAGGGATGCTTGGCCCTAGTCATCTTTCCAGCTTCACAAGCACCACATAGATGATCTTTCTTGAACTTGACACCCTCGATGCATATGACATGCTTCTTCTTGACGAGAGTGTGTAGGTTCCTCATGCCAGCATGCCAAGTCTTCGATGCCAAAGCCAGCACTCTGAAGGTTTTGCTAGAAGACATACCGCGAGCTCTGGTCCTGCAGATAAATCGACCATATACAGATCACCTTTTTTATGTCCTTCGAAGACTAGAGATTTTTCATATTCCATAAGCACAAGGCAACGATATTTTCCAAATATCACAATCATATTTAGATCACATAGCATGGAGACTGACATTAAGTTGTATCCAAGGGATTCAACGAGCATTACTTTGTCCATGTGTTGATCCTTTGAGATAGTAACTCTGCCAAGTCCCAGTACCTTGCTTTTAATAGTGTCAGCGAATGTGATGTGACTTTTGGGAGAATGACGTTGAGTTGAGTCCACGAGAAGACGTCGATCACCATTCATGTGGTTGGTACATCCACTGTCAATTATCCATTCAGTGGCTTCTGAAGCAGTACCCTACAAACCAGTTTGGGGCACAGTCTTCACAAAAAGAAGTGTGAAGCATAAACATTTGACGAACAAGCGGGTTATGGAAGTTTAGGTCGTTGTTAGGCAAGATAGGAAGCTTGTCAAGAAACCATGGAATGAAATACATGGTTAGACCATTTGGACATTTGATCTTGCATCCCACAAGATGTTTAAGGTCATCAAAAGATGATTTTCGGCTGGAGACCCTTCCCTGCAAGGGAAGTTAATTCTTCTTAGCCACCTACATCTTTAGGGCTGGCTTAGAAGCAATAAGTCTAAGTGCAGCATCTGAGAATTTTGGCTTAGGAGCCCTAGAAAATAGCTTTGCAGGAGGTGAATAATACTCAGATGAATAAGCAAAAAAGTTCTTAGTTTTATGAACATAGCGGTTTGAGGAAACACGCTCATATTCATAGGTCTGAATATGATTTCCATGCAAAACATTGGCGTTAGGGTGACTCTGTTGAGTCCTCTGTGTGTATGAAGCCTTTGGACCATGTGAAGCCTTTGGTCTGGGGTTTGTCTTCTTCCCAGGTGGTGTCATGATGACATTCACAGGAAGATTCTGAAGACAACTTTTGGGCACCCAGATCTTCTTCATAGGTGGCCTATTCATGCGCTTTACTAGGTGTGTGCCTTGACACATACTTGATCCTCTTTCCTTCCGGGGTGGTGAGAAGAATTGATCTACTGGCGCAATATATGTTTCCTCCAAACTTGGATAACCAATCCATACCTATGATTACATCCTAACCCTGGGATTCCAATAGAATAAGGTCTGTGGGAAATACATTTTTTCCAATGGTCACACTTGATAGCATCCTCGGCTAGCCATGTATTCTGCTCCAGGGGAACTCACTAACATAGGAGTCCTAAGGGCTACAGTTAGCAATTTATACTTTTCCACAAAACCCCTTGATATGTATGAATGTGATGCACTAGTGTCAAAAAGAACAAGGGCAGTAAATGCATTAATCAAAAAGTTACCGACAACTATGTCGGGCTGCTCGTCAATCTCCTCCACATTTACGTGATTCACTTGTCCTCTGATGAACGGGTTGGGCTTCTTTCCCGAGCTTCCATTACCATTCCCATTATTTGGCTCGGAACATTCATTGGTGTAATGTCCGGTCTTTCCACACATGAAACAAGTAACGTGAGTCAGATCCTTCTTAGCACGCGTTGAGGGTTGATACGTCTCCAACGTATCTATAATTTTTGATTGTTCCATGCCATTATATATGATGTTTTGGATGTTTAATGGGCTTTATTATACACTTTTATATTATTTTTGGGACTAACCTATTAACCCCAGGGCCCAGTCCAGATTGCAGTTTTTTGCCTATTTCAGGGTTTCGCTGAAAAGGAATATCAAACAGAGTCCAAATGGAATTAAACCATCGGAAGAGATATTTTTGGAACGATATCTTCACGGGAGACTTGAGAACCAATGCAGAGGGCACACGTGGCGTCCACGAGATGGGGGCGCGCCCCCTCGCCCTGGGCGCGCCCCCTACCTCGTGGGCCCCACGTTGCTCCCTCGATGCCCTCCTTCTTCCTATATATACCCATGTACCCTGAAACCATCGAAGCAACAGAGAAAACCCTAATTCCACCGCCGCAACGTTCAGTTCCCGTGAGATCCCATCTTGGGGCTTATTCCGGAGCTCCACCGGAGGGGGGATCTTCCATGGAGTGCTTCTACGTCAACACCATCGCCTCACCATGAGTTGTGAGTAGTTTACCATAGACCTTCGGGTCCATAGTTAGTACCTAGATGGCTTCTTCTCTCTTTTCGGATCTCAATACCAAGTTTCCTCGGTCTTCGAGGAGATCTATTCAATGTAATATTTTTGCGGTGTGTTTGTCGAGATCCAATGAATTGTGGGTTTATGATCAAGATTATCTATGAGAAGAATTTGGTTATTTTCCAAATTCTTTTATGTATAATTATAATATCCTTGCAAGTCTCTTCGAATTATCGGTTTGGTTTGGCCTACTAGATCTATAGTTCTTGCAATGGGAGAAGTGCTCGGCTTTGGGTTCAATCTTGCGGTGTCCTTTCCCAGTGACAGTAGGGGCAGCAAGGAACGTATTGTATTATTGCCATCGAGGATAAAAATATGGGGTTTATATCATATTGCTTGAGTTATCCCTCTACATCTTATCTTCTTGCTTAAAGCATTACTCTGTTCTTATGAACTTAATACTCTAGATTCATGATGGATAGCGGTCGATGTGTGGAGTAATAGTAGTAGATGCAGAATCGTTTCGGTCTACTTGTCATGGACGTGATGCCTATATATAATAATCATGCCTAGATATTCTCATAATTATTCGCTTTTCTATCAATTGCTCGACAGTAATTCGTCCATCCACCGTAGAAATCTGCTATCATGAGAGAAGCCACTAGTGAAACCAATGGCCCCCGGGTCTATTCTCAACATATCTATCTACAATCTACTTTACTTTGTTGTTTTTTACTTTTTGTTCTTATATCCAAAAATACCAAAAATATCAGCCTATCCTATCTATCAGATCTCACTTTCGTAAGTGACCGTAAAGGGATTGACAACCCCTTATTGCGTTGGCTGCAAAGTTCTTATTTGTTTGTGCAGGTGTGAGGGACTCGCGCGTGGTCTCCTACTGGATTGATACCTTGGTTCTCAAAAACTGAGGGAAATACTTACGCTACTATGCTGCATCACCCTTTCCTCTTCGAGGGAATACAATGCAAGCTCGAGAAGTAATAAGAAGAATTTCTGGCGCCGTTGCCGGGGAGGCTGATGCAAAAATCATATACGAAGTACCTATCACAAACCCTTATCCTTCGCATTACATTTATTTGCCTCTCGTTTTCCTGTCCCCCACGTCACTATTGCCATTTTATTCGCCCTTTTTCCGTTCGCCTTTCTGTTTGCTTGTGTTGCTATGTGCCCTCTATTAGCTTGCATCTTCGCTTGCTAAATTATGGATCCTCATCCACTTGCTAGTCTTTTTAAGAGATCCAATTATGATGAACCAATTGCTAGTGAGCTGCGTGCACTAGATTATGTTTATGAGGTTTTGCTTGAAATTCATGAATCTGAAAATTGTGAGGAATTGTTGAAAGAAAAAGTGATTCATGATAGCTCCTTAAATGAAAAACATGATTGCAATGATGTTATTATGAATTCTATTGATATCAATTGTGTTAATGATATGAAAAACCCTAAGCTTGGGGATGCTAGTATTGCCACGTCCACTACTTGTTGCAATGATCATGATTCGGGTGATTCTTCATACGATCTTGAAAAATTATTTCAACCCCATGATGAATATGAGATTGATAATAATGTTTGCAATAATATTGTAAGTGGGTTTGGAAGAGTGTCAACTTTATATCCCACATATTTGGAGAATGTTCAATCTTTTGAATTTTTTTGATAAAAGTGGGTTTGGAGAGGTCATGACTTTAGTTAATGTTGATCCCTCTATTTTGGAACAGTGTCAACTTCGTATGCATGTGGATCGTGTTGAGAATATATTATGTGATAGCTATATTGTTGAGTTTGCTTATGATCCTACATACAATTATTATGAGAGAGGAAAATATGGTCGTACAAATCTTCATGTTACTAAATTACCTCTGGTTATGTTGAGATTGCTATTGTTTCTTTCTTCTTCCTTGCATATGCTAGATCTTGCTTGTCTTGATAATTTGTTTTCCTATAAAATACCTATGCATAGGAATTATGTTAGACTTAGATGTGATTTTCACATGCTATATGATGCTCTCTTTGTGCTTCAATTCTTATCTTTCATGTGAGCATCATTGAATTATCGTGCCTAGCTAGGGGCGTTAAACGATAGCGCTTGTTGGGAGGCAACCCAATTTTGTTTCCTTTGTTTTTGCTTATGTTTAGGAATCAATACTTCACCTAGCCTCTGTTTAGATGTGGTTTTGTGTTTTAATTAGTGTTTGTGCCAAGTAGAACCTTTGGGAAGACTTGTGTGAAGTTTAGATGATCTTGCTGTAAAAAACAGAAACGTTAGTGCTCACGAGAATAGTCACCAGATTTCACTGGAGAGTTATATGTAGTTCATTCTTTTTGCAGATGATTAATAGACAAATTCCTCACGTTTACCAATTTATTTCAATTATTTTGGAGTTACAGAAGTATGCAAAAGTTACAGATTACTACAGGCTGTTCTGTTTTTTACAGATTCTGTTTTTCGTGTGTTGTTTGCTTGTTGTGATGAATATATGAGTAGTATTGGAGGATATGAATCATAGATAAGTTGGAAAACAGTAGGTTTAACACCAATATAAACAAATAATGAGTTCATTACATTACCTTTGAGTGGTGGTTTGTTTTCTTATACTAACGGAACTCACGAGATTTTTGGCTAAGTTTTGTGTTGTGAAGTTTTCAAGTTTTGAGTATTGCTTTGATGGACTATGGAACAAAGAGTGGAAAGAGCCTAAGCTTGAGGATGCCCAAGGCACCCCAAGGTAAAATTCAAGGACTACCAAAAGACTATGCTTGGGGATGCCCCAGGAAGGCATCCCCTCTTTCGTCTTCATCTATCGGTAACTATACTCGGGACTATATTTTTATTCACCATATCAGATGTGTTTTACTTGGAGTGTCATGTATGATTTGAGTATTTGCTTGTTAGTTTTCCACAATCATCCTTGCTGGACACACCTTTTTGAGAGAGATAAATATGGCCTAGAATTTGTTAGAACACTCGATGTGCTTCACTTATATCTTTTGAGCTAAATAGTTTTGCTCTAGTGCTTCACTTATATCTTTTAGAGCACGGTGGTGATTTTATTTTGTAGAAATTGTTGAGCTCTCCTGCTTCACTTATATACTTTTGAGAGTCTTTTAGAACAGCATGGTAATGTGCTTTGGTTATAAAACTAGTCCTAATATGATAGGCATCCAAGATAAATGTAGTAAAAAACTTGCATACAAAGTGCATTGAATATGATGAGAAGTTTGATACTTGATGATTGTTTTGAGATATGAGGATAGTAATATTAGAGTCGTGCTAGTGGAGTGATTATGAAATTGAGAAATACTTGTGTTAAAGTTTGTGATTCCCGTAGCATGCACGTATGGTGAACCGCTATGTGATGAAGTTAGAGCATGAGGTATTTGTAGAGTGTCATCCTTTGTGTGGAGGTCGGGGGCGCGCGATGGTTAAGTCCTACCAACCTCCCCCCTAGGAGCATGCGTGGATTGCTTTGTTTTGATGACTCGTAAATTTTTGCAATAATTATATGAGTTATTTATGACTAATGTTGAGTCCATGGATTATACGCACTCTCACACTTCCACCATTGCTAGCCTCTCTTGTACCGCGCAGCTTTCGCCGGTATCATACACCCACTATATACCTTCCTCAAAATAGCCACCATATACCTTCCTCAAAACAGCCACGATACCTACCTATCATGGCATTTCCATAGCCATTCCGAGATATATTGCCATGCAACTTTCCACCGTTCCGTTAATATGACACGCTTCATATTGTCATATTGCCATGCATGATCATGTAGTTGACATCGTATTTGTGGCAAAGCCACCATGCATAATTTTTCATACATGTCACTCTTGATTCATTGCACATCCTGGTACACTGCCGGAGGCATTCATATAGAGGCATACTTTGTTCTAGTATCGAGTTGTAAATCAATAAAAGTGTGATGATCATCATTATTAGAGCATTATCCCATGTGAGGAAAGGCCTAATAAAAAATGGCCCAAAAAATATAGAGAGGGGCTAAATAAAAAAAGAGAAAGCCCCTCCAAAAAAAATGAGAGAAAAGTGAGAAGGGACAATGCTACTATCCTTTTCCACACTTGTGCTTCAAAGTAGCACCACATTCTTCATGATAGAGAGTCTCATGTTTAGTCACTTTCATATACTAGTCGGAATCTTCATTAAAGAACTTGGCTTGTATATTCCAACGATGGGCTTCCTCAAATGCCCTAGGTCTTCATGAGCAAGCAAGTTGGATGCACACCGACTTAGTTTCTTTTGTTGAGCTTTCATACATTTTTAGCTCTACTGCATCCGTTGCATGGCAATCCCTACTCACTCACATTGATATCTATTGATGGGCATCTCCATAGCCCGTTGATATGCCTAGTTGATGTGAGACTATCTTCCTCTTTTTTGTCTTCTCCACAACCACCATTTTATTCCACCCATAGTGCTATATCCATGGCTCACGCTCATGTATTGCGTGAAAGTTGAAAGGTTTGAAAAAATTGGGTATGAAAACAAGTGCTTGGATGAAACCGGGGTTGTGCATGATAGGAATATTTTGTATGACGAAGGAGGAGCATAGCCAGATTATATGATTTTGTAGGGATAACTTTCTTTAGCCATGTTATTTTGAAAAAACATGATTGCTTTGCTAGTATGCTTGAAGTATTATTATTTCTTATGTCCATATAGACTTTTGTCTTGAATCTTTCAGATCTGAACATTCATGCCACAATAAAGAAAATGACATTGAAAATTATGTTAGTTAGCATTTCACATCGAAAATTATGTTTTTATCATTTACCTACTAAAGGACGAGAAGGAATTAAGCTTGGGGATGCTTGATACGTCTCCAACGTATCTATATTTTTTTATTGTTCCATGCTATTATATATGATGTTTTGGATGTTTAATGGGATTTATTATACACTTTTATATTATTTTTGGGACTAACCTATTAAACCAAAGGCCCAGTCCAGATTGTTGTTTTTTTGCCAATTTCAGGATTTCGCAGAAAAGGAATATCAAACAGAGTCCAAACGGAATGAAACCTTCGGGAGAGATATTTTTGGAACGATATCTTCACGGGAGACTTGAAAACCAAGGCAGAAGGCACACATGGCGTCCACGAGGGTGGGGGGCGCGCCCCTCTGCCTCGTGGGCCCCACGTTGCTCCCCCGATGCCCTCCTTCCTCCTATATATACCCATGTACCCTGAAACCATCAAAGCAACAGAGAAAACCCTAATTCCACCGCCGCAACCTTCTGTTCCCATGAGATCCCATCTTGGGGCCTGTTTCAGAACTCCGCCGGAGGGGGGTCCTTCCACGGAGTGCTTCTACATCAACACCATCGCCTCACCATGAGTTGTGAGTAGTTTACCACGGACCTTCGGGTCCATAGTTAGTACCTAGATGGCTTCTTCTTTCTTTTTGGATCTCAATACCAAGTTCTCCTCGGTATTCGAGCAGATCTATTCGATGTAATCTTTTTGCGGTATGTTTGTCGAGATCCGATGAATTGTGGGTTTATGATCAAGATTATCTATGAGAAATATTTGGTTCTTTTCTGAATTCTTTTATGTACGATTATAATGTCCTTGCAAGTCTCTCCGAATTATCAGTTTGGTTTAGCCTACTAGATCTATAGTTCTTGCAATGGGAGAAGTGCTTGGTTTTGGGTTCAATCTTGCGGTGTCCTTTCCCTGTGACAGCAGGGACAGCAAGGCACGTATTGTATTGTTGCCATCGAGGATAAAAAGATGGGGTTTATATCATATTGCTTGAGTTTATCCTTCTACATCATGTCATCTTGCTTAAAGCATTCCTCTGTTTTTATGAACTTAATACTCTAGATGCATGCTGGATAGCGGTCGATGTGTGGAGTAATAGTAGTAGATGCAGAATCGTTTCGGTCGACTTGTCATGGACGTGATGCCTATATATAATGATCATGATTAGATATTCTCGTAATTATTCGCTTTTCTATCAATTGCTCGACAGTAATTCGTTCACCCACCGTAGAAATATGCTGTCATGAGAGAAGCCACTAGTGAAACCTATGCCCCCCGGCTCTATTCTCAACATATCAATCTACAATCTACTTTACTTTGTTGTTTTTTAGTTTTTGCTCTTATATCCAAAAATACCAAAAATATCCGCCTATCCTATCTATCAGATCTCACTTCCGTAAGTGACCGTAAAGGGATTGACAAGCCCTTATCGAGTAGGCTGCAAAGTTCTTATTTGTCTGTGCAGGTTCGAGGGACTCGCCCATGGTCTCCTACTGGATTGATACCTTAGTTCTCAAAAAATGAGGGAAATACTTACGCTACTGTGCTGCATCACCCTTTCCTCTTCAAGGGAATACAACGCAAGCTCGAGAAGTAGCAAGAAGGGCGTGGAACGATTCTAATTGTTGCTTCCTCCATTCCCATTGCCATTCCTAGCACCCATGTGGTTGTGTGCACTCCCTCCATTATTAGAATGGCCTCCATGGTTATGGGTGGGATGGTTGTGTCCTCCTGAGTATGGAGTATAGCGGGGCTTCTGCTCGGCTCCAGAACTAAATTTCCCAGCTCCATACTTCCTCTTGTGATTGTCAATCTGTTGCTGCTTTCCTTCTATCATGATGGCCTTGTTCACTAGATCTTGATAATTTTTATAGGTTGCTAGCATTAGCTGCATACTCGTCTCATCATTGAGTCCTTCTAGAAACTTTTCTTGCTTCGCAGCGTTAGTGGCCAGATCATCTGGCGCATAGCGAGCTAACTGCCTAAAGTCATCCACGTACTGCCCCATAGTACAATTTCTATGGTGCAAGTTACGAAACTCACGCTTCTTCGGGCTCATGGCTCCTGCTGAGACATGTGCTATGCGAAAAGCTTGCTGAAACTGATCCCAAGTAATTGCAGCAAGTGGGTAGGTGGCAGTGTAATTCTCCCACCAAGCGGCTGCTGGTCCCTCAAGATGATGTGCAGCAAAACAAACTCTCTCTGCATCTATGCATCCTTCAGTTGCTAGCTCTCTGTCCATCTTGCGGAGCCAGTCATCTGCCACAATCGGCTCGGTGCGACTAGAGAAGACCGGCGGTTGCAACCTTAAGAACCGGGTCAAGTTTTCATGGGGAGGCAGAGGTGGGTTATTGTTGTTGTTGTTGTTGTTGTTGTTGTTCTGATTCTGGACAAGAAGTTGCATCAAAGTGTTGTGCTGCTAGATCAACTGGGTGAGCTCAAGGGGAAACTAAAATCCAGGCTCACACATCTCAGAGGCATCTGAGGGTTTAGAGGGGAGAGATTAGAATAGAATGAGGTCTAGGGGAATTCACTACCCATATGCACACGAGACAAACAATTTCATATCATATCACTCAATTTCAAGCAAGATCACACAAAAGATCCTATAACAAAGCTAGTGAATGATTCTAACTACTCGTATTTATACTAATGATTACAGGGTGGTCATCTAATCACTATCATCTGAAGACTCCATGATATCTGCTCCAGCTTCATCTTCATAGTCACTTTCATCACTGTCGGTGTCATCAATCAGAATGTAGTTCTCCATAGTAATACCCGTCTCTGCTTAAGGCTTCACCGTGCTAGTTCCAGCCTTCTTCTTCAGTGCTTCATTCTACTCCAATAGTACAGTGATTTCCTCTTTATATCCATCTCGTAATGTCTTGAGTTCTTCTTCTAGCTCCACATTCCGGGTTATAACCATGTCAATTTTCTGCATTAAGTATGCACATCTGATTCTCGTAGCGTCGAATGTGTTGGTCCATCTCCTGGATATATGCTGCAATGGATCCATCCTTCCTGGTGCGAAGCATCTCCCATTGCTCATCTTGACGTCCACAAATCTGGTAGATGGTGTCTTCAAGGTCCTTGTTGTAGACTTTGCATATGCGTCCAAATGTGATATGAGCTGCCATACTCTTTCCCAAGCTCCATGTCGGTGCGTCGAAGGGTAGCTCAAGTGGCTCCGTGAATGGTGCAATAGTCCTCCCAGGTACGCTAACTTTGATCTTCCAGAACTCCTCTTCCGGTGATGTTGCGTAGAGATCTCCAGTGATACTTGGTATTCCAATGTGCACGTACCTAGTGACTTCCTTCAAGTGCCTTCCGAAAGGGGTGTCATCATCTGGCTGAGTGAACTTGCTCCCTGGGTCTGACATCTATAGAAAAGGAATAGAGAAGAATTAGAATGAGTGGAGAAGAAGTAGAATGAGCAGAGAAGAACATCATATGGCTTATCCAGGTTGTCGCATCCTATAGTCAACGTGTGCTCTGATACCATCTTGTAGCGACCACGGTTCCAAAGAACAAAAGTCTCTGTGCTCACTGTCATCCCTGGATCGGTAAGCTGACACACGCAGTACTCGAGGATTTATAACAGAGATTCAATCACACTTTATTACATCGAAAGTCCTCGAAAAGTCAATATCCAATACACGAGTATGGCTAAAGGCCATCTAAAATAATAAACTGTGCAAGCTAAGAAGAGTAGTTGAGTCCATCCAACTCCACGGCAAACATTGTGTTCATGACAACGACCTATCGCACCTTAATCTTTGTCTGAGAACTCTGCAACATGATACGTTGCAGCCATGTAGGCCAGCACATTGAATATGCTGGCAAGAACACACTGTAATGATAATGAGCAATGTATGCACAAGCTATGAAGAGTAGATGAGTCCATCCAACTCCATGGCAAACATTGAGTGCATGACAACGACCTATCGCACCTTAATCTTTGTCTGAGAAATCTGCAACATGATACGTTGCAGCCATGTAGGTCAGCACATTGAATATGCTGGCAAGAACACACTGTAATGATAATGAGCAATGTCTACAGCTATATGCATATTTGAATGGTGGAGGTTGTAAGGTCAAAGTTTGCATAAAGCTAGTTTTTCCCTACAACAAAGGAATTTATTTTATCAACTACTTGGTTTAAATTAAGCATGAACATTGAGAATGGTACCCCCATCTCAATACCAAACCACCAAAGTCATTGTTAACCAAACAAGTTAAATAGAGTGATGAGATTAGTCCATAATTCAAATACCAGGATACTCAAGATGTCCATTACCCGGGACATGGCTACACATGAATAGTTTGTACACTCTGTAGAGGTTTGTGCACTTTTCCCCACAAGTCTCGATCGCCTCCGTTTAATTTCTCGCACTACATGGTGTTTGAGAACCGGATGACCAAGACACAGTCTTTCAGAAGCATTAACTCTTCACCCAAGGTAGATTGTTACACCTATGTACGCTACATCTGCTAGTCTACCACTGAAAGAGGTCACACAAACATGCTTAACTATGCCAGAGCCCATAATGGCTTGTGGTTGCACACGGAAGTTTCAAGGCAGGAACGATATATGATCCCTTTGAGCCTGGGTGGCATCCCTTGGGCAGCACTGGTATATCCCCAGGTGCCCGGACAACCACTGGTCCATCCCCAGGGTGCCACAGCCAATCCACCCAGATGTGTATTAAATTTCCACCTTACAGAAACCCTTAGTTGTTATTACACTCACAACTTTCATGAAACTCTCGTACCAATCCACGTCTACGAGAATGGCGAGGCAATAAGTAACAAAGCGTATATTCCCTTGGGTTGATCTCAAGTCATTGGGTTCCTTTCTCATGAACTACAAAAAATCATCACATGTAACCAGTCCTACTCATCCAAGTGTTTGAGGATATAACTAATGCAATGAAAACTGTGTATTGGAAAGTATGATAAAAGTATGAACTTGCCTTGCTGACGATCTTTCAAACCTAGGGACTTGTAGTAGCACGCTTCGCAGTCCGGGAATTGTATCGCAATCGAACAATAGCATACATAAGCAATCATGCAACAAAATCGAAGAAGAGATCTCGAAAGAATTCGAAAACAAACGAATAACTCTTGCAACAGAAAACAATTTCTAACGATACCAAAATTAAGTGAATTTTGCCATATCAGAAAATTTAGGTCAAGAGCTTCGATTTGCAAAAAGAATCAATGAAAATGGAGTTACGAAACTCAAGATACGGTCAAACAAAGTTCAAACACAAAATTGTTTGAATTCAAATTTTAAAACTTTCAAAAACCTGTTTGAGTTGATTAATGGGACAGAGGGGGTTATAACGAAAATGTGGGCGTTGGTTTCACCTAATTCCGATAAACGAGTAAAAAGTTGTGATCGAAAGAAGTTCGGGGGCTAAACTATAAAAATAAAATCTACAACTAGGTCCTTGGTTATTTTTAAAGGGTTCTAAAATAAAAATGTTCACTGATTTAACCTAACCGATGAATCTTTCCACTACTAACCCTAAACGAATGAACGTTCGCTAACTAACTAGGTTTATAAAAAATGATCTAATCTAACTAAACCGAACTAAAATAAATAAATAAAAACGCCTCGGGTTTTACCTAGAAAATCGGTGAACGAACCGGCCGGCGGCCAGGTTTTTGGATGCGGCAGCGGCTTCGAGTCGGCGACGGCTCCGGTGAGGCTCCGACTGCGGTGAGGAGGCGAGGAGGGGCGACTCGGGGCGGCGGAGTTGGCGGCGGGGTCGGCTCGGGCGCGGGGAGGCGGAGTGGGGCGGCGTCAACAAACTCCAGTGGCGGCGACGTGCGATGCGGGGCTCCGGCAGTGGCGGTTTGAGGGAAAACGGGGAGGGGTGGCGCTATTTATTGGTTGGGGGACGTGGTGCTTGGAGGAGGGGTAAGTGAGTGGCGATGGCGGACTCCGGCGGCTTCACGGCGCAGGCGAGGCATGCTAGAGGCGGACCCCGCCTGGATGTCAGGGGCGGCACGGCTGGGCCAGGTGGGCCATGGCCCAGGCAGTGCGATCGCAAGCACGAGGCATCGGCCTGGCTTCTGGGTGCTGGGCCAGCGCGGCTGCGGGCCGACGCTGGCCTGGCGGTTGGAGGTATCGTTTTTTTAATTCAATTTTTTTCCAGAGAAGAGAATAACCCAAAATATAAAAAATAAAAATACTAAAAATATAAGAAAATTCACAATAATATGTGGTCTTATATATGACCTAGTGAACATTATTCCGACATGACTAAAAATGCCTAAGAATAAAATAACATTTTAATGCAATTTTAAAAATAACAAACTACAAATAAAAATCCAATATAAATTATTTGTACTCAAAATGAAATTCCAATATTTTTATTATATTTTTGAAGAAGTAATATTATCTTCTCTCATTTATTTTAAATATTGGAAAAATGATATTTGGCAAAAATATTATTGATCCAACCCCACATGGAAATAAATAAAATTGTGGGCTTCTCTCCGAAAACTTCCAACTCTCTCACTTGGGTCCTTGAGTTAATTAAAGTTTTGGATCAATTTTCAAATAAACTCATGCTCAAAATGCTCAAATGATGAATGCATATGAATGATCTATCATAACATCCAAATTGAAAATTGGGATGTTACAAAGAGGACTTGCTCGGAGGTGCTCGTGAAGATTGACAGCCCGCAAGCTCATGGACGAAGAGGAGCGATAAATAGAACCGGAGGTATCGTTTATTTGAAACTCTAGGCCCCAGAAATTCGGCCCCAAGCCCAGGACATCCGGCCCCTGGAGCAGCAGCAGTCGAACCCCTTAGCAAATGCTACATGGGCCATACATCCGGCCCAGCTCTAGGCCCCGGACATCCGGGGCCAGCCAAGAAATCCGGCGTCGCTCACAAAAGGCTCGATAAACATGACCCATGCAGCCCGCACATCCGGCACTACGCCCGGACATGCAACTCATGTTCCCTGCGTGCAGAGTAACTGGGTTGTGGCCCATGTATCCCTTCGGCCACCTAGATTATTTATACTCCCCTACCTCCTCCTAGCTAGGTTTAGCACTGTGATAGCTCTTTTGTGAGAAAGAGCTTTGCTCATCCATTTGGTTCTACTCCTAGGAGAGACCACGACCTCTAAAGAGAAGATCCCCCAAGTGGATTCAAGACTTCTTTACGGGAAGACCCTCAGGACCTCCTCATGGAGAAGAACTTGTTACCGTGTATCTTTCCTTTGTTGTCTTTGGATCTTTGTTACCTCGTGTGTGTATAGATCTAGCACATGTGTGACCATATCTTGTTGATTTGAGTGTTTTCTTGTCGTTTCCCTCACGTATTCTCCTCGTGTTCTTCATGGGAATCACCTCCAATCATGAAAGATCGGCCTAGATCGGGTTAGCCCCGCATCATATGGTAATAGAGCTACACTATACAAGAACTACTTTTGGCCTTGGAATTATCTATTTCTGCCCCCAATGTCCGCCCCATAGGAGATCTAGAATCATCGGGCCATACATCCGAGCCACAGGCCGGACATCCGGGTCATCGGGCTGGACATCCGGGTCCCCAGCCGGTAATCTGGCTCCTAGAGCGCAAAATCTGACTCGGTTCTATAAATTCACCCAGGATTTCCGGCCCCACCCCCGGATGTCGGACCCCTATAGATTTTAGCCACAAGTTCTTCACCGTTGTGTCCATAACTAATTCATATGGAGTCTGATTTTGAAGTTCTTTAGCTCGTTTTGAAGATATTGATAGCCCTGCATCATATGCTATCATGAGCATAGGTTCATCACGAATTTTCAGCCCTAGACCTCTTGTTCTCGCCTAATTTTGTTGTTCTTCATCCAATTTCGGAAATTCCCAACAAAAATAGACATACAATTTTTTTTGTGATGTGTTCGTTTGATGAAGTTGTATTGGATATGATCCATGGATTTGCTTTGCCATGAGTGGATCTAGCTTTTCCCCACCTTTCCCCAATTTCCCCTCCGTGAAATCCATCGAATTTAGCCCCGAATGTTTTTCTTTTCCACGAGATCCACAGAGTTCGTCTACGATTGGGAGTCCCGGACATCCGGCCTTTGACCCTGATACGTCCAAAACGTATCTATAATTTCTGCTTGCTCCATGCTTCTTTTGTGTGATATTGCTATGATATTGATGCACTTCCATACACTTTTTATCATATTTGGACTAACCTATTAACTCAGTGCACCACAGTGCCAGTTCCTGTTTTCTGCTATTTTTCTATTTAAGGTTTCCCCCATATTAAAAGTGCTCCAAAAATTCCAGGAAAAATATAGGAAAAATCAGCGTACAGGAAGCTTCGCGAAGAACCAAAGATGGGCCAGAGGGGAGCCAGGGGAGGCCCAGGCGGCCACCTGGCGCGGCCCCACCCATGGCCGCGCCAGGGGGGCGCCTGGGGCCCCTGCTCCGCCTCTGGCTGCCCCCCTTCGCCTATATATCCCTCTCGTCCCGAAACCCTCGAGGACAGAACCCTTTTTCGCGATCTCGCCTCTGTTCCGCCGCCGCAGCGCTTCCAAGATCGGGAGCATCAGGAGAACTCTTCCCAGCACCCTGCCGGAGGGGAGAACCACCACCGGGAGCTTCTCCACCACCATGGACGCTTCCCGGATGAGTCGTGAGTAGTACACCTTGGACCATGGGTCCATGATCAGTAGCTATGTGATGTTCTCCTCCCCTCTTTGCTCTTCATGGTTTAGACCTCGTGAGCTGCCCTACATGATCGAGGCACATATGTAATCTTTCTGCTGTTGCTTTGTTGAGTTTGCTGGGATCTGATGGATTATGAGACTATGTTCAGATTGTGTTTGAGTAATATATTTGATTCACCTCTTTTATATCTTTGTTCTTGAGTAATTCTTGCATGTTCTCCGTTGTTGTTTATTGCTTTGGCCAAGTAGTAGGTAGTAACTCCAAGAGGGAGCGTTATGCTTGATTGTGGGTTCATGCCCCCTGATGACTAGCTTGAGTGACAGAAACATGAGTCTAGGGGATATGTTGTTGCCACAAGGGAGAAAACAACGGTGCTTGTACTTGCGGGTGGAAGGATTGTTTACTTTACGCAAAGTTCTTTTAATGCAGTTGTCTGTTGCTTTGAGTTTACACTTTGGGTGGGATTCACAACTTAATACCAGCGAGATGTTCTGGATAGATATCTCAAGGTGGATGATTAGTAGTAGATGCAGATGGATTTCGGTCTACTTGCCTTGGCGTACCGCCCATGCTTTTGAGCCTCTACCTTTCTTTGCAGCATATTTAGCATTGGTTTGAGCACATAATCCTGTCAATTGCCCAGCTGTAATTTGTTTACCTCGCTTTGCTGTTTTATCGTCTTTCGGGAGAGAGACATCACTAGTGAACATCATGGGACCCCGGTCCATATTACCACCGCTGATCACACCTTCTATTTACTTCCTTCTTTTATTTCCTAGTTGCAGTCATAGCTATCATTATTATCTCTTGTGTTTGATCCTTTGTAAACAACAAGGCCGGAGGGATTGACAACCTCTCTGTACTCGTTGGGAGCAAAGTTATCTGTATTTGTGTGCAGGTCCCGTCAACCGATAAGTTTCTGGCGCCGTTGACACCTACTTGTCGACCCTCGGAGTCTCACGGGATTCGATCCTTGGTACCTTTGCCAAGGGAAATTTGCCACTATGCTACATCTCAACCTTCCACTTGGGGTAACCAACGAGGGGCGAGAAGCCATCAAGCAAGTTTATGGCGCCGTTGCCGGGGACTCCACTCTTCAAGATAAGGGAGTTGCACGCTATCTTTTATCTTTGCTTTTTAGTCTTGTTAGTTTACCTTTCAGTTTTTGCTTTAGTGTCCTTTATCAAAAATCACAAAAAAATTATTTGCTTTTCTATTAGTAGTCCTTTCTGTTTAGTCAAGCATGTTAGGACTTGGTGCTTTGAGGGAATCAGAAGTTCTAGATTTCCATCAAAGAGATGGAGAAAATATGAAGAAGGCATGGGACAGAATTTCTGATGCACATAGGAGAATTATGCCTTGGATACCTATAAAAATTGTGCTTAGAAATTTTTACCATGGTCTTTCTAAATGGTGTAAACACTCTCTTGATATTATAGCTGAAGGAGATTTCCTAGAGTGTGATGAAGCTAGAGCTCTTGAAATTATACATGGTCTATCTAGTTACTTTGTTTATGATCATAGTTTTGATACTGTCATAGATAGACTTGCTACTATTGAGAAGAGAATGGATGCTCTAGACTTGATGAAGGTAGAGAAACACAAACCAAATAAGAGAGATATTTTGGAAATAGACAATGATTGGGAGCCTTTTGTTAGGATTAGCATCTCTAATCAAGACTTCCTTGCTTATTGTGATATTGGATCTATGGTTTCTACTATGCCAAAAATTGTTCATGATTCTTTAAAATTTAACATGGACAAATTATCATCCTATAATGAACATGCTAATGGAGATATTTCTGAGATCTAGGGAAGAATAAAAGACGTACCAGTTACATTCCTTAAAGGGATTGTAATGGTTGATTTCTTCATCATGAAGCCAAACCAAGGAAATATAGTGCTTGGAAGGGACTTCCTCCGAGCCGTAAAAGGCTTCATCGATATAGGTAAGGGACAAATCCGCCTATGCGGGAAGGCAAAAGGTACGTAACCCTTTCCTAGAAGGAACAAGGATGAACTTGTTGAGCAACCATTTGAAGCAATTTATAACTCCGATTATTATGATGACTTTTGATTCCTCCTTTTTGCATCATGCCTAGCTTAAAGGCATACAAGAAAGCGCTTTTGGGAGGCAGCCCACAACGAATTAGGTTTTATTTTGCTTTTGTTGTGTCTTGATGTTTTTTACTACAGTAGCATCATCATTGTATCTTTTCTTTTCAGCTTTGTGCCAAGTTTAGCCGCCGATTGCAAGAAAGTTCAAAAGTTGTGACGTGCTGTCCAGAAAACAGATTCTGTCCTTGGACAGAAAAATTCGAATAAAATCACCAGATCATGTTTTTGATCTGAATTTTTTTGACAGCGTGCTCTATACAACTGGCTTTCGAGCGTCTGTTCTGAGTTTTTTTATTTGAGTTGCAGAAGTGCCCTGAAAAAATTATTTACTACCTGCTGGTCTGTTTTTCACAGATTATGTCCTGTTTTGCCTTTTCTTCGTTTTGCAAACCTTGAGCTTGCTTTTTCTTTGCAAAAACCTTTTGGCAATCTTGAGAAACATTAGCTCTTCAAGATTATCTTTATTTCCAGTAGGGAAAACATTATTTTATTGTGGGTACTAACCTCGCTAATCAGATTATGATGAGTTATGTATGAAGGGAGTTTTCAAGTGTGCGAGGGAAGATGATAAAAGAAGATTCAGGAGGGTCAAACGCTCAAGCTTGGGGATGCCCCCGTGCACCCCCAAGAAATATTCAAGAAGACTCAAGCGTCTAAGCTTGGGGATGCCCCCATGAATCCCCTTCTCCATCAACAATTATCAGTTCGTCTTTCGTTCCACTATAATTTTATCACTTCATGCGTTATGTGCTATGCTTGGAGCGTCTTGCTCTTAGTTTCTTTTTGTAGTTTTCTTTAGCTTTGCTTGTTGTTCATAACAAGTTAGAACCCAGCTTTCTTTGTGTGGGAGAGAAACGCGCTCCACTTCAACCTAGAACACAACATAGGATTTTTATACTTATCTTTGCTGTGTGTGTTCTTTGTCTTTCCATAGCTGTTGTCTTGTTTAGCTCTTAGTTTTCATGCTTTTCTTTTTAAAGAGCTTTTGTTTAATTGGTTGCTGAACTCTCTTGAGTTTTCATGTTTATCTTGTTAAGAGAGTTTGCCTGTTGCACTGAGTTGTGTGTCTTAACTTGAAGTAGGTAATTGAGGTTGCTATTTAATTTTAGTAGTAACTTGCAATAGTTTTGAGGTATTGCCATGAGTAATGTCTGAACTTTTGGTGTCAAGAGATTTAGCCTATTAGTGATAGATGTCGTATTTTGGGCAATCCGTGTTTATTTTCGAAAACCTACAAAATAGTTGAGAACTTTAGCTACTAGATGGATCACTAATCTTTGCAGGGATCGAATATTAGAGTACACTCACGTACAATGAGTCGAGGATGCGCAAGGATAACCAAACCCCCATACACTCCTCCTCGGGGTACTTGTCTCTTTGTGAACCTCCTAATTAGATTGAGAGTTACCGATAATAAGTGCATGAGTTCTTCGGACTAATGTGAGTATTCGAAAGTTGACACTTCCACCTAGCCATATTTTTCTAGCCTCTTCGGTACCGTGCATTGCCCTTTCTCACCTCGAGAGTTGGCGCATACTTCGCCGGTGCATCCAAATCCTTGGTATGATACGCTCTGTCATCATAAGCCTCATTATATCCTTCCTCAAAACAGCCACCATACCTACCTATCAAGGCATTTCCATAGCCTTTCCGAGATACATTGCCATGCAACATCCATCTTCTCATGACTTGATCTTCATGTCATACATACCTTTTGCTTGATCGATGAGCTGCATGCTAGTTGGGCCTTGCCCTAATCATTGCTACATGACACGCTAGTATCATTGCTTATCCTGCTACACTGGCAGAGGCATACATTTGCATACATAATGATAGTTTCATCTTCTTTATGTTGAGTACTCTTGTAAAGTGTGAAAGATCTTCTATACTTCTTGTAATACATAGAGTGTTGCCCCTAAAGTGAGGAAAAGATCCCAAAGAGGATAAAATCAAAAGATCCCAAAGAGGACAAATGAGAGTTAAATAGAAAGAGCCATTGAGGCCCCAAAAAATAAAAAAAAATAAAAAAGAGAAAAAGAAATAAAAAGAGAGAAGGGGGCACACTACTATTCCTTTTGAGAGATCCACACTCGTACTCCATCTTATACCTTGTACTCCATAGAGATTATCATTTATGCATATAGCTATGTGGGGACCTTCACACTATAGAAATTGGCTTGTATATTCCAATGATGAGCCTCCTCAAAAGAGCTCTAGGTCTTCTTGAGCGAGCAAGTTGCATGCACCCCCACTAGTTCCATTGGAGAGCTTACCTTAGCTCATATGTGCATCCGTTGCATGGCAATCCCTACTCCTCACATCATATCTATCATTTGGCTTTCTCTCGCCTATGATTGTCCTCATTGATGTGAGCTTTTCACACCTTTTTTGTCTTCCCCCTTCATCATTTTTCTCTCTTTGCCATCCTAAGTGTCAACTTTCTTGCTTACGCTCGTCCATTGCATGAGTGCTCAAAATATCGAAAGGGAGTGGATCATTTTGACTTGTACCTGGCTAGTGGTCTGGGGATGAGTCAAGATAAGAGTCCAAAGAAGACCAAGTGTGAAACTTTAGTAGATTAAGTTCTCAACAATACAAAAACTATGTTTTACTCTCTCGTATATCCCTATCCCCTTTCTTGCACGCAAACACCATTTGGAGACATTCGAGTCACGGACAGCGAAAGCTCTTGCACCTTTATGTTCTTATGTTGCTTGTT
The DNA here is from genome assembly GCA_902687465.1 of Secale cereale. Taxonomy (NCBI): domain Eukaryota; kingdom Viridiplantae; phylum Streptophyta; class Magnoliopsida; order Poales; family Poaceae; genus Secale; species Secale cereale. Next base: position 179,898,845 of record LR738709.1, on the reverse strand, counting down.
ACAATGCTAATATAGACTCTTGCTTGTTATGGCTTGAATTGAATTACATGCCTTGATTGCTTTACTTAAAAAGTTCTTATATGGTTGGTAGCATGTCACCACAGAAATTATGCTTGTTATCATTTACCTACTCGAGGACGAGCAGGAATTAAGCTTGGGGATGCTGATACGTCCAAAATGTATCTATAATTTCTGCTTACTCCATGCTTCTTTTGTGTGATATTGCTATGATATTGATGCACTTCCATACACTTTTGATCATATTTGGACTAACCTATTAACTCAGTGCACCACAGTGCCAGTTCCTGTTTTCTGCTGTTTTTCTATTTCAGGTTTCCCCCATATTAAAAGTGCTCCAAAAATTTCAGGAAAAATATAGGAAAAATCAGCGTACAGGAAGCTTCGCGAAGAACCAAAGATGGGCTAGAGGGGAGCCAGGGGAGGCCCAGGCGGCCACCTGGCGCGGCCCCACCCATGGCCGCGCCAGGGGGCGCCTGGGGCCCCTGCTCCGCCTCTGGCTGCCCCCCTTCGCCTATATATCCCTCTCGTCCCGAAACCCTCGAGGACAGAACCTTTTTTCGCGATCTCGCCACTGTTCCGCCGCCGCAGCGCTTCCAAGATCGGGAGCATCAGGAGAACTCTTCCCGGCACCCTGCCGGAGGGGAGGACCACCACCGGGAGCTTCTCCACCACCATGGACGCTTCCCGGATGAGTCGTGAGTAGTCCACCTTGGACCATGGGTCCATGATCAGTAGCTTTGTGATGTTCTCCTCCCCTCTTTGCTCTTCATGGTTAAGACCTCGTGAGCTGCCCTACATGATCGAGGCACATATGTAATCTTTCTGCTGTTGCTTTGCTGAGTTTGCTGGGATCTAATGGATTATGAGACTATGTTCAGATTGTGTTTGAGTAATATATTTGATTCACCTCTTTTATATCTTTGTTCTTGAGTAATTCTTGCATGTTCTCCGTTGCTGTTTATTGCTTTGGCCAAGTAGTAGGTAGTAACTCCAAGAGGGAGCGTTATGCTTGATTGTGGGTTCATGCCCCCTGATGACTAGCTTGAGTGACAGAAACATGAGTCTAGGGGATGTGTTGTTGCCACAAGGGAGAAAACAACGGTGCTTGTACTTGCGGGTGCAAGGATTGTTTACTTTACGCAAAGTTCTTTTAATGCAGTTTTCTGTTGCTTTGAGTTTACACTTTGGGTGGGATTCACAACTTAATTAGAGCGAGATGTTCTGGATAGATATCTCAAGGGGGATGATTAGTAGTAGATGCAGATGGATTTCGGTCTACTTGCATTGGCGTACCGCCCATGCTTTTGAGCCTCTACCTTTCTTTGCAGCATAGTTAGCATTGGTTTGCGCACATAATCCTATCAATTGCCCAGCTGTAACTTGTTTACCTCGCTTTGCTGTTTTATCATCTTTTGGGAGAGAGACATCACTAGTGAACATCATGGGACCCCGGTCCATATTACCACCGCTGATCACACCTTCTATTTACTTCCTGTTTATATTTCCTAGTTGCAGTCATAGCTATCATTATTATCTATTCTGTTTGATCCTTTGTACACAACAAGGCTGGAGGGATTGACAACCTCTCTGTACCCGTTGGGAGCAAAGTTATCTGTATCTGTGTGCAGGTCCCGTCAACCGCTAAGTATCTAGCGCCGTTGACACCTACTTGTCGACCCTCGGAGTCTCACGGGATTCGATCCTTGGTACCTTTGCCAAGGGAAATTTGCCGCTACGCTACATCTCAACCTTCCACTTGGGGTAACCAACGAGGGGCGAGAAGCCATCAGACCCCCGGACATCCGGCCCTCAAGCCTACACATCTGGCTTCCCGCAACCACACCTCATCAACCACCACACTTTTACACCAATTTTGCGCGGGCCTCCACAACCACATCCGCACACCACCACCACTTTCCGCCACCACCATTGCTTACCCGCTACCAACTCCGACAACTTTGACACGTTTTGTCTTGGTGACTTGTGTTGTGCTTTGTCCGTTTCCTTGGGTGTTTAGGCTAACTTCGAATGGTATACATCGACAACACCACCGCTCATCCTCCACAAGGATGGTAACATCGACGACACTTTGTCTACTATCTTGCAATTGCATTGTCACCCTCATAGCCCATTTTTGCGTAACTTTCCTATCGAGATTAGCCATTTGAGTATTGCCGGGCCAAACTACTTGTGCACATTAGTGATAGTCGTCGACATTGCATACTATATCATCATATCTTCGTGTGCCACAAGAGTGTTCCACATACACAATTGCTACCTTAGTAAGAGAATTTTGCATAAGTGGCCAACAAAAAGAGCTAAAAATAGAAAAGAACCAAAAATCGTTTAAGAAAAAGAGCCACAAAAAGCTCGAAAGCAAGAGCCATATCATCACAAAATATCATATCATACTCAATCATTTTGGATCACGTTGGGTTGAAGCACTAGAACATCATACACATATAGCATACTTGTAATAGGAAGTCGTTACATTTTGTCTCATATAGGTAGTGCACAAGTACGTATCCGCCTATTAAGCAATCGGTTAACATCTCTCCAGTGTTGTGCGACGGGAGCATTTTCCGTGGATTCCACATTGTTCGCTCACCCTTGGTTGCACAACCACATTTATCTATCCATGCGTGTGTTTCCGTGTGCCAATTTTCGCTATTGGTCTACTTGTTGTATTTGCAAATTTGTGAATCATTTTCAACATAATTAAGTCTTACTAATAAATTGCATAAATTTTGTGCCACTATCCTCACTAAGCTCCTCCAAAGGCTTTACTTGTGTAGGTGTGAAAATCGGCAATAATTGGTACCAACTGTGCTATTTCCGGATTACATTATTGAGTGATGATGTCTACTACGCAGCCTTCTTCTTGTAGACTCGTGTTGGGCCTCCAAGCGTAGAGTTTTGTAAGAACGTAGCAAATTTACCTCAAGTGGATGACTAAAGGTTTATCAATCCGTGGGAGGCATAAGATGAAGATGGTCTCTCTCAAACAACCCTGCAACCAAATAACAAAGAGTCTTTTGTTCACCAAGACACCCAATACTATGGTAAACTATATAGGTGCACTAGTTCGGCGAAGAGATGGTGATACAAGTGTAATATGGATGGTAGATATAGGTTTTTTTAATCTGAAAATATAAAATAGCAAGGTAAGTAATGATAAAAGTGAACACAAACAACCTTAGAGTTTGTACTAAAATAACACCTTAAGACAGACATCAACCAAAACCCTAATGTCACCTAGATACTCGAATGTCACCACAAGTATCCGTGGGTTATCACACAATCTCAGATTCATCTATTCAAACCAACACAAAGAACTTCAAAGAGTGCCCAAAGTTTCTACCGGAGAGTCAAGACAAAAATGTGTGCCAACCCCTATGCATAAGTTCACAAGGTCACTGAACCCGCAAGTTTATCACCAAAACATACATCAAGTGGATCATGTGAATATCCCATTGTCACCACAGATAAGCACATGCAAGACATACATAAAGTGTTCTCAAATCCTTGAAGACTCAATCCAATAAGATAACTTCAAAGGGAAAACTCAATCCATTACAAGGTAGAGGGGGAGAAACATCATAAGATCCAACTATAATAGCAAAGCTCGCGGTACATCAAGATCGTGTCAAATCAAGAACATGAGAGAGAGAGAAAGATAAAGATAAAGAGAGAGAGAGAGAGACAGAGAGAGAGAGAGAGAGAGAGAGAGAGAGAGAGATCAAACACATAGCTACTAGTACATACCGTCAGCCCCGAGAGTGAACTACTCCCTCTTTGTCATGGAGAGCGCCGGGATGATGAATATGGCCACCGATGATGGTTTCCCCCTCTGGCAGTGTGCCGGAACGGGCTCCCGATTGGTTTTTCGTGGATAGAGAGGCTTGCGGCGGTGGAACTCCCAATCTAGGTTTCTTTTTGTTGGTTTCTGTATTTATATTATTTTTTGGCGTCGAGAACAAGTTAGGGGTCCACGAATCAACCACAAGGACGGAGCACCCTCCCGGGGGGTAGGGCGCGCCCTCCACCCTTGTGGTTTACTCAAGACTCTTCTGGCCCAACTCTTTTGCTTCGGGGGCTTCTTCTGGTCCATAAAAAATCATCGTAAATTTTCAGGTCAATTGTCCATTTGATATTCCTTTTCTTTAAAACTTGAAAATAAGGAAAAACTAAAACTAGCACTGGGCTCTAGGTTAATAGGTTAGTCCCAAAAATCATGTAAAATAGCATATAAATGTATATAAAACATCCAATATGGATAATATAATAGCATGAATACTTCATAAATTATAGATAAGTTGGATATGTATCAGCATCCCCAAGCTTAATTCCTGCTCATCATCGAGTAGGTAAATGATAAAAGAAATAATTTATTATGTGTGAATGCTAGTAAGTGCACAAGTTTGATCAATGAAAATTTCAATCAATTTTTCTAGCATCATTATATATCGTAACAGTAGTTCATCTCATAAAAATTCTCATGATCAAGTAGCAAGCTATTCACATGTTAAAGTATAGATCATAAACTTTCTTGAAAACTAACAAACTAGATTCTCAGTCATCAAACAATTGCAATTCATCTTACTTTCAGGAAGGGTCTATGTAAGAGCTTTGATTCAGCAAATCCCACATACTCAACTATCATATAGTCTTCCATGATTGCTACCACTCAAAGCATATTTTTAGAACAAATAGCATGTATTGAACACTGAGAAAGATAGGGGCTTAATGTTTTGCCTCTGAACTTATTTATCAAATAGATAATTGTCAAAAATAATAATTCATGATCAAATATTTTTGAATGGCCATATATGCTTAGATCTTTCCCCACCACATGATGCTTGCCAACTAAAGAGTAGGTTGGAATGAGAAGGAATACTACTGACTCTTGCATAAAAGTAAAATATAGGCCATTCGCAAAGGGAAGTAGGGATTTGCAGAGGTGCTAGAGCTCGAAGCTTTAAAAACAGAGATGAAAATAATTTTGAGAGGTATGCTTTCATCGTCAACATAATGACCAAGAGTTCTCAACATCCTCCATTCTAAATACATTATAGGCAGTTCCCAAACAGAATGGTAAAGTTTTACTCCCCCTCCACCATCAAACACACTCCACGGCTGATCCGAAACAACGGGTACCGTCCATACCAACAACTTTCCTGG
>LR738709.1:179869635-179893481 GCA_902687465.1 Secale cereale | reverse complement strand
GGGGGGGGGTTTGTTTAATTATTTGCGATTCTGTTTTTGATCTTTTGATCGTAGGACTGGGCATCCCAATTACCAGCCATTTTCTCATGAATGACAAGTGGAGTCTACTCATCGTGAGAATAACCCACCTAGCATGGAAGATAAAGACAGCCCCCAATCACCACATGAGCGATTTGGGCATATAAAACATAATTTTATTTGAAGGTTTAGAGTTTGGCATATGCAAGTTTACTTGGAACGGAAAGTAAATTCCGCATATAGGTAGATATGGTGGACACTCATGGAAGAAACTTGGTTCAAGGATGTTGGATGCACAAGCAGTATTCTTATTTAGCACAGAAATTTTGGCTAGCAAATATTCTAAATAGCAAGCACCACATGTTGGAGGATCCATAACAATATAACTTCTATACAAATATACCCAAACATAACTCATTACGTTGTCTTCCTTGTCCAAGTTCAACTAATTTGCTCAAGTTTGAAAATAATTAATGGGGCTCACAATCATAGAAGATGCCCTATATTTATATGTTAAATCTCTCTTCCTTCGATATTCATTCATAAATTGTACAAGTGACCATTATTATGTTTGCTAACTACCAATTAATTTTACCACCTATCCTTCTTATGTGTGAAGTCATTGCTCCCCATGGCATAAGCATATGAAACATATATTATTCCAGATTTATGATATGCAATTCATTCAACCATTTACTCATGGGGTATAAATGAAGCACGAGAGTAAATGGCAAACTACTCCAAAAAGATATAAGTGAAGATCAATGAGTAGTAAAACAATTATGTAACCATGTGAGGACTCTTTCTCATTAAAATAAAATTCAGATCTTAATATTCTATTCGAACAGCGAGCAAAACAAAATAAAATGACATTGCAAGGATAACACATATCATATGAAGAAGCAAAAAATTAGGCTAAACCAATACTAACAGGTAGTTGTTGATGAAGAAAGGTGGGATGCCTACCGGGGCATCCCCAAGCTTAGATGCTTGAGGCTCCTTCAGATATTATCTTGGGATGCCTTGGGCATCCCCAAGCTTGAGTTCTTGTGTCTCCTTAATTCTTCTTATGTCACGGTTTCCCTAAATCTCAAAATTTTCATCCAGACAAAACTCAACAAGAACTTCTGAGATAAGTTAGTATAAATCAACTCAAAATCTTAACATTCCCTACTGTAGAAAATCACTAAAACTATAATTTGACATCGCATACTAAATGCCTCTGCATATTTAATACTCCTATCCTCAAATAAAGTCATTAAACATGCAAACAATGCAAACATAACATCAATCTATCTAAACAGGACAGTCTGTAAAGAGTGGAATTTTTCTCATACTTCCCTAGCTCTAAAAATTCTGAAAACTGAGCATGTTACAGAGAACTTATTAGTGATAACTGTGTAAAAATTTCAAGAATTTATCACGTTCTTACTATCTAGAAGAATTCGGACAATGATAGTAAACTTTCTGTTTTCAAATAGCAACATAAAGACTTGCGAAACAAACATGGTAAACGATATACTTGAGACTTTTATTGAAATAAAAGATACTAAAACTTATTCTAAAGAAAAACAAGCAAACCTAAACAAAAGAAAATGATGCTCCAGGCAAAACACATATCATGTGACGAATAAAAATATAGCTCCAAGTGAGGTTACCGAAAATATTGAAGACAAAATAGGGGATGCCTTTCGGGGCATCCCCGAGATTAGTTGCTTGGATATTCCTTGAATATTACCTTGGGCTGCCTTGGGAATACCCAAGCTTAGGCTCTTGGCACTCCTTATTCTCCTCATATCGATGTCTCATCAAAAACGTGAAAACCTCAATCACACAAAACTTCATGAAACTTCGTGAGATGCATTAGTATAAAACAACAAATCATTCGCATGGGTATTGTCAAAGACAAGATTCATAATTGTTCTCAAACAATTCCTACTATAACTTATCATTATATCACTTAATATAAGCTATGGAAACACTAAAACAAGAAAACTATACATTGAAAACAGAATCTATCAAAAACAGAATAGTCTTTAAAGATCTGGACAACCACCATACTTCTGAAACTCTAAAAATTCTGAACAATTAGGAAAATGTAGGCAATTTGTATATCAATCATGTGTAAAAATTTCAGCTAATTATCACATTGCATTGTATGCAAAACTTTCTGTTTTTGCACGGAATCAAGTCAACTATCGACCACACTATCCCAAAGGCTTTACTTGGCACTTTATTGAAACAAAACCTATAAAATATGATTAATGCAGTAGCTTAATCATGTGAACACACAAAAACACTAGGTAAAAGTATTGGGTTGTCTCCGAACAAGTGCTTTTCTTTAACGCATTTCTAGCTAGGCATGATGATTTCAATGATGCTCACATAGAAGTAAAGAATTGAAATATAAAAGGGAGCATCATGAATGGCATTGCAAGCACATTTAAGTCTAACCCACTTCCTATGCATAGGTATTTTGTGACCAAATAATTTATGGGAAAAGGAATCAACTAGCATAAGAAGGCAAAACAAGCATAGCTTCAAAACTTTCAACACATAGAGAAGAAACGTGATATTATTGCAATTGGTAGAAGCATATGTCCCTCTCTCATAATAATTTTTCAGTACCATCATGAATGAATTCAACAATATAACCATCACATAAAGCATTTTTTCCATGATCTACAAGCATAGAAATTTTACTACTCTCCACATAGCAAAATTCTTCTCATTCATAGTAGTGGGAGGAGCAAATTCAACAAAATAACTATCATGAGATACTTGATTGACATAATAAAATTGAACATTAAAATCATGATGACAAATTTCATGGTTATTAGTATTTTTATAATGTAGGTGTCATCACAATAATTATCATAAATAGGAGGCATGCTTTCATCATAATAAATTTGCTCATCAAAACTTGGGGTACTAAAAATATCATCTTCATCAAACATACCATCCCCAAGCTTCTGGCTTTGCATATCATTAGCATCATGGATATTCAAAGAATTCATAGTAACAACATTTCAATCATGCTCATCATTAAAAAATTTAGTGCCAAACATTTTATGAAGTTCTTCTTCTAACACTTGAGCACAATTTTCCTTTCTATCATTTTCACGAAGACATTATAAAGATGTATAATATGAGGCAACCTCAATTCCATTTGTTTTGTAGTTTTCTTTTATAAACAAACTAGTGATAAAAGAATAAACTAAAAGATTCAATTGCAAGATATAAAGATATACCTTCAAGCACTCACCTCCTCGGCAACGGTGCCAGAAAAGAGCTTCGTTGACTGGATGTGAGTGCCACTTACCTAGCCTCCCCGTCAACGGTGCTAGAAAAGAGCTTGATGTCTACTAGGCACCCTTCTTCTTGTAGACTCTTCTTGGTCCTCCAAGTGCAGAGTTTTGTAGGACAGTAGCAAATTTCCCTCAAGGGGATGACCTAAGGTTTATCAATCCGTGGGAGACGTAGGATGAAGATGGTCTCTCTCAAACAACCCTACAACCAAATAACAAAGAGTCTCTTGTGTCCCCAACACTCCCAATACAATGGTAAATTGTATAGATGCACTAGCTCGACGAAGAGATGGTGATACAAGTGAGATATGGATGGTAGATATAGGTTTGTGTAATCTAAAATATAAAAACAGCATAGTAACTAATGATAAAAGTGAGCACATACAGTATTGCAATGCTTAGAAACAAGGCCTAGGGTTCATACTTTCATTAGTGCAAGTTCCCTCAACAATGGTAACATAATTAGATCATATAGAAATCCCTCAACATGCAACAAAGAGTCACTCCAAAGTCACTAATAGCGGAGAACAAATGAAGAGATTATTGTAGGGTACGAAACCACCTCAAAGTTATTCTTTCTGATCGTTCTATTGGGCTATTCTTATAAGTGTCACAAACAGCCCTAGAGTTCATACTAAAATAACACCAAAACCCTAATGTCACCTAGATACTCCAATGTCACCAAAAGTATCTACGGGTTTGATTATATGATATGCATCACACAATCTCAGATTCATCTATTAAAACCAACACAATGAACTTCAAAGAGTGCCCAAAGTTTCTACCAAAGAGTCAAGACGAAAACGTGTGGCAACCCCAATGCATAAGTTTAGAAGGTCACTGTCGGTGTACTAAAATAGGGGTACCTTAGTATCCCGAACTTGTGCACGGGCAGTCGCAGCGTCCCGTGGCAAGGGCTTGCCGTGCGACCGCCAAGGTCCACTGTGGTTCCTTTGGAGCCATTCAAGAACAAAGTATCCAAGTTAAAGAGACAAGGCCCCGGCAAGAGGAGCTTGCCGGGAAGGCCACTCAAGGCTCAAGACCACTTCTTTGGCACAGGACCCTGGCAAGAGGAGCTTGCCGGGAAGGCCAAACATGGCATTTCAAGAGACTTGCCGCGACACGCCACGCGTCCCGGCAAGGCCCGGAGAGCGACAAGCTCCCAGGCGCGACAATATAGCAACCGCGGCAAGGCGCTTGCCGCGGCAAACTCCCACTAGGTACCCACGCTCCAGCACATCCACCCACGCGTCGCCCTGGGACCCTTCCAGGCGCACGTGGCGGAAGGCTGTGCAGCCTGGGGTACACGGTGGCAAGCTGTGATGACGAGGCCACCGTCGTGGCGGACGGTGGCGCCCTGACGGACGCTTTTTGCACTGTTTGGGGCGACGGCGACGGGCATTTAATGCCCTTGTCCCCTGCCGTCAGAGTTATTTATAGAGCACTATACGAATGCTGTTCCAACTACCACCCATTTTATGTTTTTACCCTCGACTGCATTGCCACCTGTCGGTGACCCCTTTGACCTATAAAAGGAGGCCCATGCGCAACATACAAGGGGTTCGGAGGATCGATCACTCTCACGCTCGGTCCTGTCAGCGATTAGAACTGTAGCTCTTCTCGCTCCCGAGCCAAGAACGCAATACAAACCAAAGCAGGAGTAGGGTTTTACGCCCCCGTGGGGCCCGAACCTGGGTAAACTGCTCGCGTCTTTGCCTCGATCTGCTCTTTGTGCATCCTCCGCCCCCTTGCCGTACCGAAAAGGGGCTCCGGTCCCATAGGTGTTCATGGGCGATCAGTTTCCCTGACATCTTTGGCGCGCCAGGTAGGGGGTGCGTCGAGGTTGTGTGACCTGATCCGGCGTTCACGCGAGCGAAATCTCCACCAGCTTCGTCAACCTCATCGACTTCATCGACATGCCGCCGAAGAAGAAAGCTTCGGAGGTAGCAGGCCCGTCCGCGTCGATCCCGCCACCACCGGAGCCAACGGTTGGTGGGGTAGACGCTGGCGGAAGGACGGACGTCGGCGAGGGAACTCACGGCGCCGCCAAGTCCAAGGACAAGACGGACGACCAGGCGCACTCCAAGACCTCGGCGTCCGTGCATGCCCCGCGCCCGTCTCAGGAGGCGCGGGACCGGCAGCAACGTTGTGCACAAGGTACCATACGCTTGCTGGGCCAAGCTCAAGCTGGCGGTTCGCGGGACGCTCAAGGCCAACATGCTGGCACGAGCAAGGCGCGGTCGCCGGGACGAGACGCTGCTCCTTCTAACGCAGTTAGAAGTCCGAGCATATCTTGCTCCTCGCACCGCTCGCTACCGCTCCCCGCCACTCCAGCAGAAGCTCTAGCTCGAGCTCAGCTACTCCTCGACTTCCCCCAGCGCCAGACAAGGCTGACGACTAGAGGGCCACCATCCAGAGCCTCATCGCCTTCGCCAACAGCGACACTTCGCAGCAACCGACCACGTCACGGCCGCGGCAAGTTAGCCAGGCGCGGGCTGATGGCGACAAGATTGCCGGGGGTGCAACCACCGTGCACTCCCCTCCCCGAAGGCCAAAATTGCCGACTCGCCGGATCAACATCGACAACGATTCCGCAACGTCATTGGATCCGCGAGCTCGCCGCTATCAGCGCCAAGTCCTTCAAGACCGACAACAAGAGGACACTCGAACCCGCATCGAGCATCGGAGAGAAGCTCGGAGTCAATCTGACTAACGCACTGGGCCCGCTGTTGACATGCAAGCGCCAGGGGGGCCAGGCGACCTGCCGTACGCGGCAGGATGCCCTGCGTTCACCCGTGAGCTGCGGCAAGTCCAGTGGCCCAGCATGAAGAACTTCAAGCCCGACGTACCCGAGAAGTACGACGGCAAGACTCATCCATCGGAGTTGCTCAGCATCTACACCATCGCGGTGCAGGCTGCAGGGGGACGAGACGAGAAGATACTCGCAAACTACTTCCCGCTCGTGCTCAAGCCTAACGTCAGATCTTGGATCATGCACTTGCCGGAGAACTCCATTTCTTCTTGGGCCGACCTGTGCCATCAGTTTGTCGGCGCCTTCACAGGTGGCCACAAGCCCCATGGCCAGGAGAGTGACCTGCATATACTTGCCCAGAAGGAAGGAGAGTCCCTGCGGAAATATATCCAAAGGTTTAGCCGCGTGCAGCACAACATCCCGGACATCCACCCTGCCGCGGTTATTAGCGCGTTCCACTAGAACGTGCGTAACCGCAGGATGAGGGAGGAAATGGCAATGTGCAAGATTCGAGACATCAGTGAGCTTTATGCCCTGGCCGACAAGTGCGCACGTGCTGAGGAGGGGAGAAGACTCCCCGGGGAGGATACAGGAGCAGGGGGAACAGATAGCGAGGATGCCGCCCCGGCAAAGAAGAACCGACGGCGGAACAACAGAAAGAAGAAGAACAAAGAAGTGCTAGTCGTTGAGCAGTCCGGCAAGGAGGCTGGCGCCAAGAAAGCCCAGACTGGTGGCTCCGGCAAAGAGGCTGCCGCGTGCACCAACTGCCAGACTGTGGCAGCCGCCGACAGGTAGGACGGCTCCGACAAGCAGGACTGCAAGATCCACCGCACCAAGGGCCACGACCTCCAGAACTGCAAAAGAGTTGAGTACCTCGTCGAGCAGCAGAAAGCTGAGTACGAGCGACGCGACAAGGAGAAGGCCCAGGGAGGTGGTGGAGAGTCCGGCAAGAAGCGGCCGTTCAACGGCCGGGGAGGACGCCGCGGCAAGGCCAAGCAGCGGCAAGGAGACAGGCCTCCCCGCGGCCGCGACAAGGATGAAGACGAAGACGACGATGAAGACATGGATGATGGAGATAACAAAGAGCAGGAGTTCCACAAGGCCACAGAAGTTCTGTGCGTTGACGGAGGTGCTTCTCTGCATACTTCCCACCGACAACTCAAGCAATGGGTGCGGGAAGTTAATGCAGCAGAGCCACCCGTCGAGTCGCGCAAACTTCTGAAGTGGTCCAGCACGCCTATCATCTTCGACATTGAGGACCACCCTGATCGCACCACTGCGGTCGGGTGTTTGCCGATGTTATTTTCACCTACCATCCGCAACCTCAAGGTCACCAACATGTTAGTTGACGGCGGGGCCGGCCTGAACCTGATCTCCTCTGCTGTGGTCCGGAAACTCCAGATCCCCGACAGCGAACTCGAGGAAACCGGCACATTCCAAGGGATCAACCCGGGAAGGAGCAAGCCGAAGGGGAAGATCACACTGCCAGTGACATTTGGCGGAGAGCTGAACTTCAGAACTGAGAGGATCACCTTTGACGTTGCCGATATTCCTTTCCCATACAATGGAATACTTGGCCGTCGTGCGCTCGCCAAGTTCATGGCAGCATCTCATTATGCCTACAACATGCTCAAGATGCCAGGCCCGATAAGCGTCATCTCTGTCCGCGGCGACAAGAAGGACGCTCTTATCTGTGCCGACAAGATTTACCGGGATGCAGCAGCCGAAACAGATAGCAAAACACTTGCCGCTGAAGCTCCCGGGGGGAGAACAAGACCAAGTCCGGCAAGAGCTCTGGGGCCCACTCCGGCAAACGCACCTCTTCGGAGTGCTGCGCTGCCGTCGAGGACGCACCATCGAGCTCCACCGGCAAGTGCAAGAAGGCGATGGCTGCTCCACCGGAGACAAATAAGGTGTCCGCCAAGGAGGACGGCACTAGTGGTACTTTCACCATCAGTGCCACGCTTGATCCTAAATAGGAAAGCGCGCTCGTTGCTTTCCTGCGGGCGAATGTCGACGTGTTTGCATGGCAACCGTCCGACATCCCCGGTGTTCCCAGGAAAGTGATTGAGCACAAGCTTGCCATTTGTCCTCACGCGCGGCCCGTCAAGCAAAAAGTTGGAAAACAAGCAGTGGAGCGCCAAGAGTTTATCGCTGAAGAAATCAAGAAGCTGGAAGCGGCAGGCCTTGTCAGAGGTGTACTCCATCCCACGTGGTTGGCCAACCCTGTTGTCGTGCGCAAGGCGAACGGGAAGTGGAGGCTTTGTATAGACTTCACCGATGTGAATAATGCTTGTCCCAAAGATCCATTTCCCTTGCCGCGCATTGACCAGATTGTTGACTCCACAGCCGGATGTGAGTTGCTTTCATTTCCACATGCATATTCAGGATACCACCAGATATTTATGGCTGAAGAAGATGAGGAGAAGACCGCATTCATAACTCCATGTGGCACTTATTGCTTCATACGCATGCCCTTCGGATTGAAGAATGCCGGTTCGACGTTTGCAAGGGTAGTCCATACAGCTTTTGAGCCACAGATACACAGAAATGTAGAAGCTTACATGGATGATATAGTGGTCAAGAGCAAGGACAGGGCTACTCTGATTCCAGATCTAGATGAAACCTTTGCGAATCTGCGCAAGATCCAACTCAAGCTCAACCCCGAGAAGTGCGTGTTTGGAGTCCCCTCCGGCAAGCTTCTCGGGTTCTTTGTATCCCAGAGAGGGATTGAAGCCAATCCCGACAAAATCAAAGCCATCGAGCAGATCAAAGCTCCGAAGCGCGTCAAGGATGTACGAAGACTCGCCGGCTGCGTGGCTGCTCTCAGCAGGTTTATCTCTAAGTCAGCGGAACGCGCCCTACCGTTTTTCAAAATTTTGAAAAAGGCAGGTCCAGTGAAATGGACTCCGGAAGCGGAGGCAGTGCTGCAAGACTTGAAGAGGTACCTGTCCTCCACTCCAATACTTGTCGCACCTAGGCCACAAGAGAAGTTGCTGCTATACTTAGCAGCAACCAATCAAGTGGTTAGTGCTGCGTTAGTAGCGGAAAGGGAGGCAGATGATGAGCCAACAGCCCCGGCAAGCACATCCAGCGACAAGCAGGGGGCTTCCCCGACAAGCTCTGGTCCCGACAAGGATGGAACTGCGCAGATGCAAAAGGACGTACGAAAGAAAATGGTGCAGCGCCCAGTCTACTTCGTCAGCTCCCTTCTCCAGGGGGCTAGGTCAAGGTACTCTGGGGTGCAGAAGCTGCTTTTCGGCCTTCTCATGGCCTCGAGAAAGCTGCGCCACTACTTCCAAGCACACGAGATAACAGTGGTCACTCGCTTTCCCTTGAAGAGGATACTGCAAAATCCAGAAGCAACAGGCAGGATTGTCGAGTGGGGACTAGAGCTGTCATGCTTTGGCCTCAGGTTTGAAAGCACTTCAACTATCCAGAGCAGAGCATTGGCAGAGTTCATAGCAGAATGGACGCCGACGCCAGACGAAGAGATTCCAGAGACGAGCATTCCCGTCAAAGAAGCAAGCAAAGAGTGGATAACGTACTTTGATGGTGCCTTCTCGCTGCAAGGCGCCGGTGCCGGCGTGCTGCTTGCCGCACCCACCGGAGAGCACCTCAAGTACGTCGTCCAAATGCACTTTCCCAAGGAGCAAGCAACGAACAATACCGCAGAGTATGAAGGTTTGCTTGCCGGCCTCAGAATCGCGGCAGAGCTTGGGATCAAGAAGCTGATTGTGCGGGGTGACTCTGTAATGCCCCGGATGTAATACTTTCCCTTTTGGGTATATAATATATCTCCGGCTTCATCTATTTCCATTCCGGGTTCTTGTCTTTCGGGTTTTTGTCGTTTTGTTGTGTGAGTGTGTGGCATTCATTCATATCATGTAGACTTGTGCATTGCATTGCATTTGTGTTGTCGGTTGCATCCGGTTCGTCGTGTTTCTTCCCGTTGTCCGTTTCGCGTTCCGGAGCTCCCTCACGTGTCCGTGACGTCCCGTAGGCCTACCTTGTTGTTCGGGCGTTTTACGTTACCGGTGTGCCGCGAGGTTGTTGTCTGTGTTGTTGTTTTGTTGTGTGCAACCCGCCTCTCAAATCTCGTCTCGTTTGGACTCCGTAGACTTTTCCATCCGTTGTCCGTGTGGGCCCGATGTGCCTTCGATTCGTGTTCCGGAAACACCCCTGCTGCATTCTTTTATCTCCGTCTAGGCCTTTTAAATCTATCCCCGCGATCGGATCCGTCGGATCGCGATTGGAGGGCTCCTAGCGCCCCTAAACTCCCTCCTAACCCTAAAAACTGCTATATAATAGACCCTAGTCTATTTGGCATGTCCCCTTCTTCTTCCTCCTTCCCCTCTATTTTTTCCCCCTTTCTTTCAGATCTCAGATCCAATCCCTAGTTTTTTCTCTGGATCCCGAGGGAACCAGCTCCCTCGAGCCCGGGATCGCCCGCCACTTTTTTCCTTCGACGCAGCGGTTCGGCGCCTGGGTCAATGGCCGCTCGACCGGCCAGGCCAGGGCGTCGCCCGATCCGCTCTGTCCCCACATCGCCGAGCTGGGCCGGTCGAACTCCTCCGCGCCAGAGCGACCGCGCCTGGATCCCGAACGCCACCGCATCGGGCCGGGCCGTACGCCACCTCCACTCCGCGCTTCGGGTCCCCACTTCGTCGCTTCCTCCGCACCGCCGAGCGGGCCAGCCACCCCGGCCCAGCACCGCTCGCCTCCCACCGCGACAGCCAGGCACCAGGCGCCGCCGGCTGGGCCTCCCGCTCCGCGCGCGGGCCGCTCCCCTCGCCGTGGGCCGAGTCCCTCCGAGCCAGCCGCTCCCCTCGCCGCGGGCCTCCGCTCCTCCAGCGGGCCGCCGCGCCAGATCCTCCGCAAGCCAGGCCGCGGGCCGGCGCCGCCTCTGCCTCACCGCGCAGCCCACTTCTCCCTCCGCCCTGGGCCGAGTTCTCCGCCGCGCCGGGCCCATCTTCGTTTTTCCCTCAGATCTGATCTGTTGAGGTTGTTTTCCCCACTCCTAAGTCCCTGAGATCTAATCTGTGATGCTATGTTTGACCTTGCATATCTTTTACTGTGTTGCTCCGTTTTGCGCGTGTAATATGTCCAGACGTTCGTGGAGAGGTGCTCTACGTTTCCTCTGTTGTTGTCATGCATGTTAGATGTCATCTAGGTGCTTGTTTTGCTGTTGCAAGAGTGCATCATGATATAAACTGCTGTTATGTGTTATTTTCATGCCACCTTTGTCATGTGATATCTTCTAGCTCGTTTGTCCAAATGATGCAAATGACATGTTCACGTGTTCGTCTTGCCACGAACTACGTGTTGCTTGTGATAGGTTGCATGGTAGATTTATTATTTCCTTGTTATCATCGTTGCAAAGTGCCATGTTCATATGTTGTGTTTTTACTTGTTATGAAATGCCATCTTGTTGAGCTCGTTGCAATCGTTGTGTTCACCTCTATGATGCATGCTTGTGTGTTTCGGGATCACCGTCATGTGTACTTTGATGAGGTACTTACCCTTTGCCATGTTTAGTTTCGAGGTGACTTAAACATGCTCTTTTATATGCCATGATGATATTGCTGTTTTAGGACTTCGTGGATTTTCACTAAGTCTGAAATCTGTAATGTTCCGATGCCATGTTCGTGTGATGTTCTAGGACAAAGCATGATAGTTTTCGGGTGGATTTTGATTGTTCCTTGTAGAATATATTGTTGTCTTTCCATCCATGTCCTCACATGTCCATTTGAGTGGCTGTAGCATGTTTATCTTTTGCTCTAAAGTTTCAATAAAATTCTGCTGCCAGAATTTTATTGCCAAGTTCAATATGTCCAAGATCATTGCTATTGATCCGTGACTCCGTTGGGGGTGCACTTTGGACTTAGTTGCTGTACTATATGTCTAGTTTGTGTTCAGGTCCTTTGCCATGCTTTTTGGGTGCTGTAGCTTAATTATTTTGTGCTCCGAAGATGCTATGTTGCTGTAATTTTCAGCTTTCGCTCAAATCTTGTTTCGGGCATAACTTTTAGCCCGTAACTCCGATTTCAGCGAATCTTATATCAAACTTGGTTGTTTTTCTGCGTAGATTAGTAATATCAGATTGTTGTCTTGTTTTGAGGTGTTTTGCTTGAGTGTTGTTTTACGTGCTCCGTGTGCATCCTTAGTGTATCCATCATGCATTCATGTTTTTCGAGTGCGCATTGCATCTTGTTGATTGGTGCTTGGTGTGATTGTTTTGTTTAGAGCCGGAAGCTGAGACCGGGTACGAAGTTGAGCACGAGGTTTCCAACGAGGTTGAGCACGAGGACCCTTCTTACGATCCGAACGACTTCTCTTCAGGCAAGATGACCGAACCCCGATAACATTACTATCTTTGCCTATTGCTAGTAGTCTCAATCTATAGTTTTGCCTCGATGCCCATGATCTTCTTGTCAGCCTCCTACTTGTAACCTATTGCCATGTTTAACCACCCTACCTATGCAAACCGTTGCTTGGCTAAGTACGCTTCGCTCAGCCCTTCTTATAGCATTGCTAGTTGCAGATGAAGATCGAAGATGCTTGCTTCATGTTGAAGTTTGGTTGGGTTATATCACACTATATAAATGCTTAAAAATGAAATCATCTATATATTGGCAAGGGTGGAAGGCTAAGCCTTTTGCATGGTGATTTGTTCCACTCATGCCGTTAGGATCCGTATAAGCCGGTATTATGTTCCTTGATTATGCGTTCCTAACACGGTTGGGGTGTATGGGACCCCCTCGATAAACCGCTAAGTGCTAAGTCTTTTCCAGCAAATCCCAACATTGGTACTATTTGCCTAATAACAAACTAAACTTGCATAGGGAGTAATTAACCCTCTTTCTTAATCAACAACCCCGGGCCAGTGCTCCACATGAGTGTTGGTCCGAAACGGGGGTCCTGCAGGGCCGCCTTGGGGCAACCCGAGGTATCTGGCATACACCTGTAGCATCGCCCATCCGGTCGTGTCCTGAGACTTAGATACGCGTGGCTACTATCAGGGTGTCGACACGCCGGGAGGATTTGCTGGATTAGCCTTACCTTAGCTTGGTATATCTTGAGCACGGGATTCCGAGGATACTCGGGTCTTCCCACTTTGGAGTTGCGACTCCGCGGATCGTGGGCTCGTAATGGGTCAAGTTGGAACACCCCTGCAGGGTTTGAACTTTCAAAAGCCGTGCCCGCGGTTATGTGGCAGATGGGAGCTTGTTAATCCCGGTTGTAGATAACTTGACACAATGTTTCTAATACACTACCAGCGTGTGTTCCGTGACTGTCAATTTCCGAATAGGGATTCGGGAGTTGAACACGGAGGGGTTATGATTGTGAGCTTGTAGCTAGGATCACATCGTGATCACTTCTTGCCGAGGCCTTCTCTTCTCGCTCTCACTTACGTAAGCTAGATGCTAGTTGCTGCTGCAGACTTGTTCTTTCTTCAGCCTTTTCCTCACCCAGAGGCTTTGATAGTCTTGTTACCCGGAGACGGGATTGCTGAGTCCTCTGTGGCTCACAGTTACTTCACACACCAGATGCAGGTCCAGCTGTGAGCTATCCAGGTGATGGCACCGAGCTGGACTGGGAGTACGACGAGGAGTGTAGTCGATACTACGTGCGCTACCCGGACGATCAGTAGTGGAGTCTCTTACTAGGATTCGATCCGCCTGTGGTTTATTTATCTGAGTTTGGTACTTTGACATTTGGCTTTTGCCCTTAGAGGGTTGTAGTGCTCTTAATGTATGATGTTTGAGACTTGTACTGTAATTCTGTGACGTGGCGAGTGTAAGCCAACTATTTTCAGTTTACTATCCCTCTTTTACATGAGTTGTGCAAAGATTACCAAACTTGAGATCATTCTAGGATGGATTTATGCCTTTAAGTCGTGCCTCGACACGTAGGACGTATAACTCCATCCTGGGCATTACAAGTTGGTATTCAGAGCCTTCTCCGACCTAGGAGCCCCCACTGTTTGATCGAACCGTTGACGGTCGAGTCTAGGCACACACTGAAAACTTTTTGAGTCCTATATTATATCGGAGAGTAGGATTTCTTTGCTTCTCATCCCCTTTCTCTCTGGTGAGGACTCCTGACGTCTACTCTTGTCTCTCCTATCTTCAAAATTTGCACAAAATTTTTTTTAGGAATCCCGCGAGTATTCTGGGATTGTTTCGATGTTCTTGTGACAAGGATATTGTTCCCGATGCCTCCTGTTACCGAGGAGTTGAGCTTCGGGGTATCATTGTAACAAGCATATCGCGGCAGTACTAAATACTTAAGACGGCCGACATCGAAAATCTCCCCTATACGGCCAGTGGCAAGATAACCCCGACATCACCCAGTACTGGGGAGGTAGTTCGGGAGTATTGCCATAGCTTGTTATAGTGGATGCTTTTCGAAGGTCCGAGGTACACAGTTTCCGAGAAAGACTGGTTATGTGTTGAAGGATGGATACACCTGGATGTAGGTTAGAGTTGATTGCGCGGTGCTTCCCGTGTATCCCCAACACCTGATTGCATAACTGGAATCTTTCGGAAAACTATAGGTGCGTTTTATCCAATAGATCATAGGCATTCTTCCAACGAATGCAGGTTAGTGAGTTCGGGGTTCGACATTGAGTGAAGGGGTTATATGACCGAGGTTACTATCAGGAGTTGCATCTTAAAGGGTCCTTGGCTATGCTGATCCGGGGATTGCAAAACCTTTTCGTAACGCGTTCATATGCTTTCAGCACAAAGATGTTAGAACGAAACTCCTCTCTTGTGTTTGTTCCCGTCTGTACCTTGTTGTTTTTCTTATTTTATCCGTTTGTTCCCTATGTGGCTTCTCGTGAAGACTTATGTTATCAATTAACTGAGAAATTCATTCGTTCCTCTTGTTCGGATGATTTCATTCGTTCTTATTGTTCGAATGATTATTGTGAAGACTTGTTGCAATTCATGCCATTGATTCAGCTTATTCCTTTTGTCAATCAATTGCTGATTCGTGGTCATCTCTTACAGGATGGCTCCGAAAAAGGTTCCGAACGCTAACCCAGAGGTGGAAGAGGTCCCAGAGCATCCTCCTTCCCCTCCTCCTCCGCCTGAGGCTTGGAGAGCAATTATGGAGACTACAGCTCAGAACATTCAGTTGATGATGCAGATGATGCAGATGATGCAAGCTAATCAAGCTAATCAGGGTGTTCTAGTGAATGAAGGCAACTTCTTCCAGCAGCACCATGCTACTCTCAACCAGTTCCTGGCTAACAATCCTAAAGCTTTCAGTTACTGTGTCGACCCTCTTGATGCTGAGGATTGGTTGACCGACATAAAGAAGCATTTTGAGTGCAGTAACGTGAAAGAAGATGACTATGTGAAGTTTGCAGCCTTCCAACTGAAAGATCAAGCAGCTGACTGGTGGTAGCAGTACAAAGACTCAAGGCCGGGTCAAGTGATCTCTTGGGAGAATTTCTGCAAGGATTTCCGCTCGCATCACATTCCTACAAGTGTCATCGAGGGTATGCGTGAGCAATTCCGCAACCTCAAGCAGTGCTCCATGTCAGTCTATCAGTATAATGTCAAGTTCCAAAACCTCGCTCGCTATGCAAAGCAAGACATTCCTGATGCCAAGAGTAAAATCTATCAGTTCCGTGGAGGTCTCAAAGATGAACTTCAGCTTGCTCTCACTTTGTTCGAGCCAGACGAATTTGACAAGTTCTATAACATGGCTTTGAAACAAGAAGCAGCTCAGCTTAAGATGGAGGCTTCTAAGAAGAGAATTCGAGATGCTGTTCACTCTTCCTCATCGTCTCAGTTGGCTGCGAAACAACAGAAATTCTGGCTTCCTCCTCCTCCAGTGATTCGAGCTCCATACAACAACTCCAACAACTTCAACAACTCCAACAACAAGAACTCTAGTGGTCGTGGTTTCTCCCACCCACCCAACCCGAGCAACCAGTCGAAGAAGCAGTTTCAGTCTCAAGGCTCCAAGTCAAGTGGCTCTCATTTCCGTCCTCTCTCTGAAGTGGTGTGCAACAAGTGTGGCCAGAAGGGTCATTATGCCAACAGATGTCCGAATCCGAAGCGTCTTCCTCCTCCACCACCTGTGAGTTCAGCCATTGTCAGGCATGATCCAAAGGCAGCAAGGGTCAATCTGATGAATGCAGCACAAGCGGAGGCTTCTTCTGATGTCATTCTGGGTAACCTTCCAGTGAACTCTATCCCTGCTAAAGTGTTATTTGATTCGGGTGCTTCTTGCTCTTTCATGTCATATCCATTTGCATCCAAGCACGATATTGTCACCAAAAATCTGCCAAGGGAGTTAACAGTTATCTCTCCGGGGAGACGAATGCACTCCAGTGTTTATGCTCCGGATGTTTCTATTCGCATGGGTGATTATCGATTTTTGGCTTCTCCGGTGGTTCTTGGTAATTCTAATATTGACCTCATCCTCGGAATGGATTGGCTTTCTCAGCACGATGCTCACATTGATTGCGCTCAAAAGGAAGTCAAATTGACTCATGCTGATGAAGATGTGATTATCTTCGCCTCCAGGGATAATACTATTCGGCTTTTCTCTCTTAATGATAAGGGCGAAATTAATGCCATAGAGCAAATTCCAGTGGTGAACGAATATCAAGACGTCTTTCTAAAAGATCTTCCAGGCATGCCTCCACACCGTCAGGTGGAGTTTGTCATTGAACTCGAGCCGGGCACTGAGCCTGCATGCCGGCGTCCATACAAGCTCTCTCCGGATGAATTGAAGGAATTGAAGAAGCAGCTTGATTAGCAGGAGAGTATGGGTCTCATCAGACCGAGTACATCTCTGTGGGGCTGTGGCGTCTTATTTGTCAAGAAGAAAGATGGCACGGAGCGTCTCTGTGTTGACTACCGGCCATTGAACAAGAAGACGATTAAGAACAAGTATCCGCTCCCCAACATCAACGAACTCTTTGAGCAGCTCAAATGAGCTAAAGTGTTCTCTAAGCTTGACCTCCGAATGGGCTATCATCAAATTCGCATTCGCGAGGAAGACATTCCCAAGACGGCCTTCAGAACGAGCTATGGCTCATACGAATATACCGTCATGTCCTTCGGTCTCGCCAATGCTCCTCCTACCTTTTCAAGGATGATGCATTACATCTTCAACCCCTATACTGGCGAGTTCGTGCTTGTGTATCTGGATGATATTCTGGTGTTTTCCAAGAATGAAGAAGATCACGAAAAGCACTTGCGTCTGGTTCTTGATCGACTCCGAGAGCATAAATTCTATACCAAGTTATCCAAGTGCTAGTTTTGGCTCGATAAGGTTTTGTACCTGGGCCACATTATCTCAGCTAACGGCATTGCGGTTAATCCCGAGAAAGTTGAAGCAATTGTCAACTGGGAAGCTCCTCAGAACGTCAAGCAGCTCCGCAGTTTTCTGGGTCTTGCCAGCTATTGCAGAAGGTTTGTGGAAAACTTCTCCAAGATTGCCAAGCCTCTTTCCAACCTGCTTCAGAAGAATGTCAAATACTTTTGGTCTCCCGAATGTGAAGTGGCATTCAAAACCCTCAAAGAAAAGCTTGTATCTGCTCCAGTTCTGACTCCTCCGGATGAAACCAAGCCCTATGAAGTATTCTGTGATGCTTCTCTTCAAGGTCTTGGTGGTGTGCTTATGCAAGATAAGAGAATTGTGGCATACACTTCTCGTCAGCTCAAGCCAAGTGAGAAGAACTATCCCACACATGATCTCGAGCTAGCAGCTGTGGTACATGCTCTGATTACGTGGAGACATCTGTTGTTGGGCAGAAAGGTCGACATCTTCACTGATCACAAGAGCTCGAAGTACATCTTCACACAGCCGCATCTGAACCTCCGCCAGACTCGTTGGGTTGAAATGATCCTAGAGTACAACCCCAGCATTGAATACACTCCAGGCAAGGCGAATGTGATTGCAGATGCTTTGAGCAGAAAGGCATATTGCAACAGCCTTCTTATCAAGCCATACCAGCCTGAGCTTTGTGAAGCATTCAGGAAGCTCAACCTCCAAGTTGTTCCGCAGGGTTTTCTTGCAAATCTCCAAATTGCTCCTACCTTGGAAGATCAAGTCCGTGAGGCCCAGCTCAGTGATACCATGGTGAAGAAAGTGATACATGGCATTGCAAAGGGCACTCCAAAATACAAGTGCTTCCGTGTTGATGAGAGAGATACCTTGTTCTTCGAGGACAGACTCGTTGTTCCCAAAGGTGATCTCAGGAAGCTCATAATGGAAGAAGCTCATGATTCTCTCCTTTCCATTCATCCTGGCAGTTCCAAGATGTATCAAGACCTCAAGCAATCTTACTGGTGGACACGCATGAAAAGGGAAATTGCCCAATTCGTGAATGAATGTGATGTATTCAGAAGAGTGAAAGCAGAACATCAACGTCCAGCCGGTCTTCTCCAACCTCTTCCTATTCCTGAGTGGAAGTTCGATTACATTGAAATGGACTTCGTCACTGGTTTTCCTAAATCCAAGCGAGGAAATGATGCTATCTTTGTGGTGATTGACAAGCTTACCAAAGTCGCTCACTTTCTTCCAGTCAAAGAATCAATCAATGCAGCTCAACTTGCAGAGCTGTACACTTCCATAATTGTGTCCCTACATGGCATTCCTCAAGTGATATCCTCAGACCGTTGAAGCTTGTTCACATCAAGGTTCTGGGAGTCCTTTCAGTCCGCCATGGGCACGAAGATCAGGTTCAGCACTGCCTTTCACCCTCAGACTAGTGGTCAAGTCGAGCGTGTGAATCAGATTCTAGAAGACATGCTCAGAGCCTGTGTCATCTCCTTCGGCATGAAATGGGAAGACTGCCTTCCATTTGACGAGTTCCCTTACAACAACAGCTTTCAAGCAAGTGCAGGCAAAGCACCATTTGAAATTCTCTATGGCAGAAAGTGTCGTACCCCTCTCAACTGGTCTGAAACAGGCGAACGCCAACTTCTTGGCATTGACTTGATCTCAGAAGCCGAAGAAATGTGCAAAGTCATACGTGAGAATCTCAAGGCCGCTCAGTTGCGTCAGAAGAGCTACTATGACGGAAAGCATCGTGAATTGGCTTTCGACATCGGTGATCATGTCTATCTCCGAGTTTCTCCGATGAAAGGAACCCAAAGATTCATTATCAAAGGAAAACTTGCTCCTAGATACGTCGGGCCTTTCAAGATTCTTGGCAAAAGAGGCGATCTAGCCTATCAGCTCGAGCTCCCTTCAAACTTTGCAAATGTTCATGATGTCTTCCATGTGTCTCAACTTCGCAAATGCTTCAAGGCACCTGAGCGCATGATTCCGTTTGAGGAGATTGATCTTCAACAAGACCTTTCCTACCGAGAGCATCCAGTTGCAATTCTCGAAGAAACCGAACGCAAGACTCGCAACAAGTCCATCAAGATTCTGAAAGTCAAGTGGTCACATCACACAGACCGAGAAGCTACCTGGGAACGAGAAGATCATCTTCGTTCCGAGTACCCTTCCTTTTTCCAGTCCTAGATCTCGGGACGAGATCTTTTTGTAGTAGAGGAGAGTTTGTAATGCCCCGGATGTAATACTTTCCCTTTTGGGTATATAATATATCTCCGGCTTCATCTATTTCCATTCCGGGTTCTTGTCTTTCGGGTTTTCGTCGTTTTGTTGTGTGAGTGTGTGGCATTCATTCATATCATGTAGACTTGTGCATTGCATTGCATTTGTGTTGTCGGTTGCATCCGGTTCGTCGTGTTTCTTCCCGTTGTCCGTTTCGCGTTCCGGAGCTCCCTCACGTGTCCGTGACGTCCCGTAGGCCTACCTTGTTGTTCGGGCGTTTTACGTTACCGGTGTGCCGCGAGGTTGTTGTCTGTGTTGTTGTTTTGTTGTGTGCAACCCGCCTCTCAAATCTCGTCTCGTTTGGACTCCGTTGACTTTTCCATCCGTTGTCCGTGTGGGCCCGATGTGCCTTCACTTCGTGTCCCGGAAACACCCCTGCTGCATTCTTTTATCTCCGTCTAGGCCTTTTAAATCTATCCCCACGATCGGATCCGTCGGATCGCGATCGGAGGGCTCCTAGCGCCCCTAAACTCCCTCCTAACCCTAAAAACTGCTATATAATAGACCCTAGTCTATTTGGCATGTCCCCTTCTTCTTCCTCCTTCCCCTCTATTTTTTCCCCCTTTCTTTCAGATCTCAGATCCAATCCCTAGTTTTTTCTCTGGATCCCGAGGGAACCAGCTCCCTCGAACCCGGGATCGCCCGCCGCATTTTTCCTTCGACGCAGCGGTTCGGCGCCTGGGTCAACGGCCGCTCGACCGGCCAGGCCAGGGCGTCGCCCGATCCGCTCGGTCCCCACATCGCCGAGCTGGGCCGGTCGAACTCCTCCGCGCCAGAGCGACCGCGCCTGGATCCCGAACGCCACCGCATCGGGCCGGGCCGTACGCCGCCTCCACTCCGCGCTTCGGGTCCCCACTTCGTCGCCTCCTCCGCACCGCCGAGCGGGCCCGCCACCCCGGCCCAGCACCGCTCGCCTCCCACCGCGACAGCCAGGCGCCAGGCGTCGCCGGCTGGGCCTCCCGCTCCGCGCTCGGGCCGCTCCCATCGCCGTGGGCCGAGTCCCTCCGAGCCAGCCGCTCCCCTTGTCGCGGGCCTCCGCTCCTCCAGCGGGCCGCCGCGCCAGATCCTCCGCAAGCCAGGCCGCGGGCCGCCGCCGCCTCTGCCTCACCGCGCAGCCCACTTCTCCCTCCGCCCTGGGCCGAGTTCTCCACCGCGCCGGGCCCATCTTCGTTTTTCCCTCAGATCTGATCTGTTGAGGTTGTTTTCCCCACTCCTAAGTCCCTGATATCTAATCTGTGATGCTATGTTTGACCTTGCATATCTTTTACTGTGTTGCTCCGTTTTGCGCGTGTAATATGTCCAGACGTTCGTGGAGAGGTGCTCTATGTTTCCTCTGTTGTTGTCATGCATGTTAGATGTCATCTAGGTGCTTGTTTTGCTGTTGCAAGAGTGCATCATGATATAAACTGCTGTTATGTGTTATTTTCATGCCACCTTTGTCATGTGATATCTTCTAGCTCGTTTGTCCAAATGATGCAAATGACATGTCCACGTGTTCGTCTTGCCACGAACTACGTGTTGCTTGTGATAGGTTGCATGGTAGATTTATTATTTCCTTATTATCATCGTTGCAAAGTGCCATGTTCATATGTTGTGTTTTTACTTGTTATGAAATGCCATCTTGTTGAGCTCGTTGCAATCGTTGTGTTCACCTCTATGATGCATGCTTGTGTGTTTCGGGATCACCGTCATGTGTACTTTGATGAGGTGCTTACCCTTTGCCATGTTTAGTTTCGAGGTGACTTAAACATGCTCTTTTATATGCCATGATGATATTGCTGTTTTAGGACTTAGTGGATTTTCACTAAGTCTGAAATCTGTAACGTTCCGATGCCATGTTCGTGTGATGTTCTAGGACAAAGCATGATAGTTTTGGGGTGGATTTTGATTGTTCCCTGTAGTATATATTGTTGTCTTTCCATCAATGTCCTCACATGTCAATTTGAGTGGCTGTAGCATGTTTATCTTTTGCTCTAAAGTTTCAATAAAATTCTGCTGCCAGAATTTTATTGCCAAGTTCAATATGTCCAAGATCATTGCTATTGATCCGTGACTCCGTTGGGGGTGCACTTTGGACTTAGTTGCTGTACTATATGTCTAGTTTGTGTTCATGTCCTTTGCCATGCTTTTTGGGTGCTGTAGCTTAATTATTTTGAGCTCCGAAGATGCTATGTTGCTGTAATTTTCAGCTTTCGCTCAAATCTTGTTTCGGGCATAACTTTTAGCCCGTAACTCCGATTTCAGCGAATCTTATATCAAACTTGGTTGTTTTTCTGTGTAGATTAATAATATCAGATTGTTATCTTGTTTTGAGGTGTTTTTCTTGAGTGTTGTTTTACGTGCTCCGTGTGCATCCTTAGTGCATCCATCATGCATTCATGTTTTTCGAGTGCGCATTGCATCTTGTTGATTGGTGCTTGGTGTGATTGATTTGTTTAGAGCCGGAAGCTGAGACCGGGTACGAAGTTGAGCACGAGGTTTCCAACGAGGTTGAGCACGAGGACCCTTCTTACGATCCGAACGACTTCTCTTCAGGCAAGATGACCGAACCCCGATAACATTACTATCTTTGCCTATTGCTAGTAGTCTCGATCTATAGTTTTGCCTCGATGCCCATGATCTTCTTGTCAGCCTCCTACTTGTAACCAATTGCCATGTTTAACCACCCTACCTATGCAAACCGTTGCTTGGCTAAGTACGCTTCGCTCAGCCCTTCTTATAGCATTGCTAGTTGCAGGTGAAGATCGAAGATGCTTGCTTCATGTTGAAGTTTGGTTGGGTTATATCACACTATATAAATGCTTAAGAATGAAATCATCTATATATTGGCAAGGGTGGAAGGCTAAGCCTTTTGCTTGGTGATTTGTTCCACTCATGCCGTTAGGATCCGTATAAGCCGGTATTATGTTCCTTGATTATGCGTTCCTAACACGGTTGGGGTGTATGGGACCCCCTCGATAAACCGCTAAGTGCTAAGTCTTTTCCAGCAAATCCCAACATTGGTACTATTTGCCTAATAACAAACTAAACTTGCATAGGGAGTAATTAACCCTCTTTCTTAATCAACAACCCCGGGCCAGTGCTCCACATGAGTGTTGGTCCGAAACGGGGGTCCTGCAGGGCCGCCTTGGGGCAACCCGAGGTATCTGGCATACACCTGTAGCATCGCCCATCCGGTCGTGTCCTGAGACTTAGATACGCGCGGCTACTATCAGGGTGTCGACACGCCGGGAGGATTTGCTGGATTAGCCTTACCTTAGCTTGGTATATCTTGAGCACGGGATTCCGAGGATACTCGGGTCTTCCCACTTTGGAGTTGCGACTCCGCGGATCGTGGGCTTGTAATGGGTCAAGTTGGAACATCCCTGCAGGATTTGAACTTTCGAAAGCCATGCCCGCGGTTATGTGGCAGATGGGAGCTTGTTAATCCCGGTTGTAGATAACTTGACACAATGTTTCTAATACACTACCAGCGTGTGTTCCGTGACTGTCAATTTCCGAATAGGGATTCGGGAGTTGAACACGGAGGGGTTATGATTGTGAGCTTGTAGCTAGGATCACATCGTGATCACTTCTCGCCGAGGCCTTCTCTTCTCGCTCTCACTTACGTAAGCTAGATGCTAGTTGCTGCTGCAGACTTGTTCTTTCTTCAGCCTTTTCCTCACCCAGAGGCTTTGATAGTCTTGGTACCCGGAGACGGGATTGCTGAGTCCTCTGTGGCTCATAGTTACTTCACACACCAGATGCAGGTCCAGCTGTGAGCTATCCAGGTGATGGCACCGAGCTGGATTGGGAGTAGGACGAGGAGCGTAGTCGATACTACGTGCGCTACCCGGACGATCAGTAGTGGAGTCTCTTACTAGGATTCGATCCGCCTGTGGTTTATTTATCTGAGTTTGGTACTTTCACATTTGGCTTTTGCCCTTAGAGGGTTGTAGTGCTCTTAATGTATGATGTTTGAGACTTGTACTGTAATTCTGTGAAGTGGCGAGTGTAAGCCAACTATTTTCAGTTTACTATCCCTCTTTTACATGAGTTGTGCAAAGATTACCGAACTTGAGATCATTCTAGGATGGATTTATGCCTTTAAGTCGTGCCTCGACACGTAGGAGGTATAACTCCATTCTTATAGTTGGCTTACACACGCTATAAGAATGGAGTTATACCTCCTA